>BSBK01009265.1:0-317314 GCA_027943335.1 Chamaecyparis obtusa
CAACTTAAATGAATTATTTTTTACATCAAGAGATGCATTGGTACATCAAAGAGCATAAATCAAGTATGTGCCATGAATAAAATGAAGAAGCCAGTAAGATGTGGTGATCATCTAGAAACCTTGAACCAAAAATATGAATCTTGGTGGAAAAATGTTCACCACCCAACCACGTGAACCTAATGTTCCACTCCCCCGAGCTAGGAGATGGACTTCAGGCCCAAACATACAAAAAGTTCAAGAAAACAAGGATAAACACAAGATGCCATAAACCAACAAGAAGAAATCCAAGAAGACCAAGAGAGAGCATCCAATAAATACATAAGTAAACACAAGGGACATCCTATACTAGAGGAAAAAATAAACACAATTGAGGGAATTCTAGGACACATAGTGAAGGGTGTCATCACATAGCTCTCACTCACTTGGGTAGTCTTGATAGTCTCTCTAGACCTGACCCCCAAGTGGAGCTCATGTGGAGCTGACTTCCTCTTATGTACAAAAGGTGTCGACCTACCAGATCAACATCCCATGGATAGCTAGACACTTCTCCATCCCATCCTCATCTGTACACATACTCAAGGCTATGGGAGAATCAATTATCTTTTTCGTTTGAATCCAAAACCTAGTTCTTTAATTAGTTTATCATATGATTAAGACTGTTAGGATTAAGTAATACTAAGAGGGGGGTGAATTAGTATTACAACACTTCAAATCAAACTTAAACCAATTGCAAATAAACCATGTGAGTAATGAAGTGAAAAGAGAACAAACACATAACACATAACTCATAACACCATTATTTTTTTTTGAGGAAACCGTATCCAAGGCAAAACCCCAGTGGGGATGGTACCCACAACTATGCACTGAAATATAGAATCCCTGTTAGGAGATCTAGCCCTATTAGGAGCTAAGTATTACATAGTACATTTCCTTGTTAGAGGAATAGAAATCCTATGAGGGGTATACAAAAACCCTTTTAAAGGTATATTGAGATTACAATTCTTACAATCAATATTTCAGTAACAAAAGTGTTCTTCAAGAGTGAACAATACAAGCATCTGTTATGATTTGATAGTTCCAATTATATCTCTATCAATCTCTGATCTTGCATCTGCTATCAATCATCCTTGATATCCCAAATTTGCATCCATCATACATACATGTTTGTCACATAGTTTCACACTTATTGCTTCCACAAAACACTCTATACTTATATCAATACTGCCATCCAATCAGCTCTCAAATACATCACAAAACATTATAATTACTTATACAAATAATAAATACTGAGTCGACGATCTTATATTACCAAAGTGTCAGCAATATACTATTGACAAGTGGTGTTTTGGGGCACTAGGGATCACTTGAGGGTTTTCATTCATGGAAACACTTATGATGGAGTGATCTCATGCAAAGAGTTTTGATACTTGAGTCACAGTCCTGAAAATGACTAAGTACAAAATCAAGAGTACAATAGTGTACTGTGGAACAATTTTGGTCAGCGATGATAGTATATGATGTATTATGGCTTGTAGAGTTAATAGACATTATTTTGGGATATGTATATGATTTGGTTAAGTTTTCATGTGTTTTGGTAATCAGATCAATGAGATACAATGATCTGAAGGTATGTGAAGACATAGAATCAGTGTAACAGGGCATATGAGCAGTTGCAAAGATTAAGGAAAGAATAGTGGATATGGTAACATGCTAAGTCAGATGGATAAAGTATATTTCTAGCTCTTTGGTAATATTAGATTGTTGAATCTATGTTTATCATTTACATAATTTATTATTATGTTTTGTATGGTATTTGTGAAGCCGACTGGATGTTAGATTTTGTATAAGTATAGTGTATTTTGTGGAAGTGATTCATATGGATGAGATAATGGATATGATGATGATGATGATGAAAATTTGAGAGAAGAGAGAAGATGCAAGATTAGTGTGTGAGGGAGATACAATTAGAACTCTCTAAGAAAAGAAAGTGCTTGTATTGTTCATTTTGGAGAAATCTTTTGAGACAGTTTTGATTGTAAGAGTTGTATGCTCACCACCTTTAACCAGGTGTTTTGTATTCCTCTAGCAAGGAAATGTAATATGTAACACTCAAATCCTAACAAGGCTAGATCTCCTAACATGGATATAATATTTTAGTACATAGTTATGGGTATCATCCCCACCAGGGTTTTCCCTTGGCCAGGGTTTCCTCTAGAACAAATCATGGTGTCATGAGTTATGTGTTGTGCTTATATGTTCTTTTCATTTCAGAATTGTTTTGGTTTATTTATAATTGGTTGAAGTTTAAATTAAAGTGTAGTAATATTGATTCACCCCCCCTCTTGGTATTACCTAATCCTAACAATTGGTATTAGAGCTATTGGCCCTTGGAGAGAAAGCCTAATAGCTAAAGGGAGATCAGAATGTATTTGGAAAGTTTGTAAGAGAACTTTGAAGTAGCACTTGAAGATCTAGACAAAGAGAAGGCTGAGAATGGTGTACTAAAATTCAAATTGAGAAGAGCAAAAGGTTTCATCAGGAAACCAAAGGAATAGCGTGAAACTTCAAGAAATCAAAAACAAGACCTTATGGACAAGATCCAAGAAGATTTAGACAATGATACATCATATCAAGTGAAGAAGCTGGAGAAAGAAAAAAAGAAAATCAATCTTCTGATGATTAAAGAGATTCAACATGAAAATGATGCAAGGAACAAAGTTGAAGAGTCACTAAAAGAAGAAAATGAGAAGATAGGAAAAATGAAGACTGAACTTGATCACTACAAGGATAAATGTTAGGAATTGAAGAAGTACAACTAGATCATTAAAGGAGAACTCACTCAATCCAAATTGCACATTGAGAAGTTGCACATGAGCAGTGATAAAATTGATGAGCAAAGAGCAAGATAGAAACCTAAAGGAGACATGACTGGAGTTGGATTCAATGAAGCAGAATGTTCTAAGACCAATGAAGAAGCAAATGAAGAAAAGACTAAAGAAAGACCTACTCATGAAGAACCTAAAGAATAGATCAGACCTTTTCGAGGTAGATGCTTTGGATGCAACAAAGTTGGACACATGAACAAAGATTGTAGAAGTAAAGGTACCTCTAAACCCTTTACCAATTATTGTTATAACTATTATGATTATGGACATAAGAAATTATATTGTAGAAAACTAGATCAATCAAGGTATAAACATGATTATGTCAGAGAAGAGTCAGCAACCAAGGTTACATGTCTTAAATGCAATAACTTTGGGCATACTACAAGATATTGTAAGTTTCAAGTAAATCAAGAAAGAAGGAGACCACCTACATGTTACAAATACAACAAACTTGGACATATAGTGACATTTTGTAGATACAATGAAGAGAACAACAGAAGAGGACCAAGAGAACAAAGAGGACCACCTCCTGTGGTTATAAGGAAGAATGTTGGTGATAGTGGAAAAAGTCTTAATGGGTACATGGATGAATTTTAGAATCATTTCAACAAATCAGAAAGCAAAGAGGATGACAAGATATGGAAGGTGAAATAATTCAATAAGGCATTGGTTCAGGGAGAGACATTAGATGATACTATGTCTTCGCATGATGAATTCTTTGAGACATCAACCTAGAAGGCCGCATGGCCTTAAGGGGAGCATTGGATATAGATATCAGAATATATCCATCCCCTGTATGTGTGGATTAAGCTCATGAGAGCTTAGGTATGGTGTATACAGATACCGTGGAGTCTTTGGTTGAGAGCGCAGCACTTGGAGATCCATTTTCTATGTTCACGAGTTTTGTGTTGATTGGAAAGTATGAAAAGTTGAGTTACCAATGTTTAATGCACTTACTCAACTTGGGAAGGATAAAAGAGCTTGGAGAACATCATTTCAGTACTATTTGTTGATCAACAACTAAGGAGAGAAGAGTTGTGAAGCATTGCAGTCATGTAGCAAAGAGATTTCATGATCACATGAAGCAAAGTGTCAAATTCAAGTGTGTTTAAGGTATTTAGACTTATAGTCATTGAGAAGTTATGGATGCACTTGTTATCTTTGATGTTGTGGATAGACCTAGGTACAAATTTAAGAGACACCCATTTAAGTCTTGTGAGGATGATCCGAAAGGAGTATTTTCACAAACCCCTATTGGCATATTGCACGTAGAAGATATTTGGGCTTATATTCACTACAAATATGAGATCATAGGAGATGTGAATATTTATAGTGAATTGGATGCTATGATAGAAGCAGATGGAACTATGGTAGAGGAGTTCAAGCACCTAGAGAATTAGTCTATCATTAAGCTAACCCTATGCACATAATTTATGGAAACATAATGGTTCAAGATTATTCTTAGTAGAATCTATGATCAGTTCATATGGCTTAGTGAAAAACTAGTGAAAATATGTGCACAGATGATTCATGACATAACTGGATTAGATAATGAAGGAGCCCTTCCTATAGTAGAAAATAATTTAAGGAAATAGGTGGAAACTCTAACTCACTCAAAATGGGATAAGAGGGAAATGACAATCAATGACATCTTCCAGCAAGATGTTAGATTGGTGGCAATGATGTTGGGCTACAAACTATACTATAGCAGCAGACCAAACTCATTTTTTGCTGGTGTTATCATGATGACCTATAGGATGGTCAAGGAAAACAAGAAGTATAACCTTTATGAAGTGTTAGCTCAATAGTTTCTAGAGAATGTAAAGGTGATAAAGAAAGATAGGACTAAAGCATTCAGGCTTGGGTCCTTGTTGGTTCACATGTATATACATATCATTCACAAGTTCCCTAGCATGCACCCTAGGGCATGGAAAGACAATGTACCCACTAGAATTCAAATTTTAGAGAGTTATAGAAGACAAGAAAAGAATTGGGTTGATGGTGAACTATTTTCTTGGACCAATATACTACAAAGGTAGATGAAGTAAAGATATAGGATACTTGAAGATATTGGTGAGAAGTATGAGGACACTATCTATTTCATGGTTGAAACTAACTATGTTTGTTTTGAGGTAGTAGAATGGAGGAAGAAATGGTGTTACCCTATGAGGTATGAAGTCAATTCTAAGATCTTGACTATGCAAGTAGAACATGTTTTGGTAGTAGAAGTAGACCCTACTGAAGAGAGATGGGGAAAATATAGGGAGAAGTTAGGAAAGATCATAGAAGAAAAAGAGAAGGTAACAAGGAAGAGAAAGATCAGTAAAATTGTGGAGGATATCACTGCGAAGGTAGGAATCACTAAGGAGCAGTTGATAAGTATAAGAACAAAGATGGAGGCATCTTCTAGCATGGCTATTGATGCACCTACCCCTTCTAAGGAAGAGAAAATAGTTAATCCTACACCAGACATAATTGACCTATCACCTACACAAGAGTTGACAACACAAGAAATTATACCTGCGAACATTCCGAGAAGATCTACAAGATCTACCAAGCAGGGCAATCCAAAGGAAAAAGAGGTAGTAGTGGAAAAGAGGAAGAAGGAAGTAAAGGTAACTGAGAAAGAAGAAGAAAAAGTGGCATAATGATCCATAAACTTTGTGGAAACTAGACCTTAAATAATTGTAGAAAAGAGTAATAAAAGATGGAAACTTGAAGACAGTGGACATATATTATGAGAGGTATGATTTTGATAATCAGACAATCATTGAAGATATTATCATTGAGTATCTATTAACCTTTAAGAAAAATCTGTTGGAGATTGAAGGAATTATCCCTAAGGAACTATACAATAAGTTGGAGATCAGAAAGTAGTTGGCACAGTCAGAAGATGAGAATATAAGAAAAAAAGCTATAGAAGACATGCTACCTATTGTCTCTATACAAGAAAGGGAGAGGATAATAAATGAGTTGAAACCCTTGTTGAGGACAAAGGCCAGACTAGTGAAAATCATGGCTAGAAAGTATGATGAAGTGATTGAGGACACTCAAAAGGCAATGGATCAAATCCTTATGAGTGATATGCCAAAGAAAACCTCACCTCCTAAAGTCACCAAGCCTACATATTTGGGATTAGGAGAAAGTTCAAAGGCAGTAGATGTAAGTGAGCAAGCTAGTATGAAACCAGACTTCTTTGTCTCTAGTGTGCCTATGACCCTTGACACTTTGCATGATGTGAATGATCCATTTTTGGATAACTTAGATAGTGAGATGGAAATTGAAGATCAAGGATATGTAGAGGAAGATAAAACATAGGAGAAATAAGAAGAGAAGTTATAGGAAAGGAAGAAATAAGAGATTAGAACAGAAATAGTAGTTGAGGTTAGAATGGAAAAAAAGCTAGAACTTGACACCTCATATACTTTATTGTTGGAAAGTATGGCCAAAATGGTAAGTGTTGATGTAGATAGCATGGATGAGGATGAGCTAATGAGGCTATCCTTCATGTCCTTTGCCAAGGCTAAGGAGAAGTTAGTGTAGAAAGGGGACAAAAGAGTAAAAATAATGACTAGGGTTGTAGAGACAGTAAACAAGTTACTTCCTACACCGATTGATTTTCAAGGTAAGGATGAAGCAGATAATCTAGGCATGGCTCTGGATAGCTTTGACAGTCACTTTGAGTCATTGCTAAAGACTGTAGAAGATAAGGAAGAGAAGATATTTTTGGAGAAGAAACTAAGAGAACTCTGCCAGTCCATCTCATGGGACTTAGACATTCTCAAGGCTACTACTCTTAAGGATAAAAGTTGTGTAGCATAAGGCATAAAGATTTACAGTTATTGCATAAGTCCTTACAGTCATGTAAAGAATATTAAGGAAATTATAGCCAAGGATAGGGCTACTCTTGACATTCTGATGAAAAGTTGTGAAACATCTTCACTAAGTATGGTTGAAATGGATAAACAAGCATCCAAGCTATTGGATAAAATCAATGTATTGGAACAGAGAAAGGGAGAGTGTTAGATAGATTTGGCTTATTAAAGAGCTTGATAACCCCCAAGCTTTCAATGTTGGAGACACATCTATCAAAGATGGAAAAGGTGGAAGGATCAATGTCTATGTCTATACCTACTGAGCTTAAGGAAGTGTAGACAACAACATATACACTAAATGGATTGATCCATGTCAGTGAGCTATTGATCAAATCATGGGCTAAGGAAGTGAAGACCTTGGAACACTCTTTCCAAGATGTCTTAAAACTGGTGAGTAAGAACTAAGTCTTTTTGTGCTTAGTAGTTTTTGAAATTTTGTAAGTACCTTTTCCATTAATGTCAAAGGGAGAGGAAGAGAAAGAGAAAAATGTGAAGAGTGAAAGGAAGAGAAGAAAAATAATAAGAATAAATAAAAAGATGTAAATAAAAAAAAGTAGAAAAGAGGAAAATAGAAAAAGAGATATGTACAGTTAGATCTTTAACACTTAGTCATTTTTCTAAGTGTTACCAACAATGCCAAAGGGAGAGATTGTTGTAAAGTGGTATTTTTGGGCACTAGGGATCACTTGAGGGTTTCATTCATGGAAACACTTATGCTGGAGTCACAGTCATGAAAATGACTAAGTACAAAATCAAGACAATAATGTATTGTGGAACATTTTTGGTCAACGATGATAGTATATGATGTATTATGGCTTGCGAAGTTAATAAAAGGTATTTTGGGATATCTATATGCTTCAGTTAAGTTCGCATGTGTCTTGGTGATCAAATTAGTGAGATATAGTGATATAAAGGTATGCAAAGATAAAGAATCAGTGTAATAGGGCATATGAGCACTTGCAAAGATTGAGGAAAGAATAGTGGATATGGTAATGTTCTAAGCTAGATGGATAAAGTATATTGCTGACTCTTTGGTAATATAAGATCATCGACTCTATGTTTATAATTTAGATAATTTACTATTATGTTTTGTATGGTATTTGTGAAGCTAACTGGATGGCAGATTTTGTATAAGTATAGAGTGTTTTGTGGAAGTGATTCGTATGGATGAGATAATGGATATGATGATGATGATGAAAATATGAGAGAAAAGAGTAGATGGACAGGAAAAAATCTTTTCTAAGTATGTTTTCTCAGCCTTATCCTTTGTGATCTTCAATAGTGACTCAAAATGATTGTCAAAGTTGTCCAATTCCAAGTTCAAGTTCTCTGCATAATCCTTTCCTTGATATGTGAGAGGTGTAGGGAGTATTTTATTCATAGTCTCTACTTCCCTAGCAATCACCTTTACCTTCTTATCCCCCTTTTGTTCTGACCTTTCCTTTTCCTTAGCAAATGCCATGAAATATAATCTCATTAGCTCATCTTCATCCATGCTTTCCACATCAGTGCTCACTGGTTTGGCCATACTTTCCAACAACCTCAAGGTATCCAGTTATTGCTTGATCTCAACTCTTACCTCTTCTTCTTTTTCTGCTCCTGTCTCTTCTTCCTGCTTTTTCTCTTGCTATTTATCCTTCTCTTGTTCTTTTTCTTCCTATTTTTCTTCTACTATCATTGCATTGTCCAGATTGTCTTGAAATGGATCATTTACATCAAGTGAAGTGTCTAGTGATATAGGCACACCAAAAATGAATTTTTTTGGTTTCTTTTCATCTTCGCTTGCTTGCTCACTCTTTTTAGCTTTCTTAGAACTTTCTCAAATTCCTAAAGGTGTAGGCTTGGTAAACTTCAGAGGTGGGGTCTTCTCAGGCATGCCACTCATAAGAATTTGATCCAATGCCTATTGTGTGTCTTCTATAACCTCATCATACTTACCATTATCTTCATAAGTCTAGCCTTGGTTCTCAGTATAGGTTTCAACTCTTTAATGATTCTCTCCCTTTCTTGTATGGATACTACAGTCAACATGTCTTCAATAGCCTTATTTATTATAGTCTCATCATTTGAATGTGCTTATTGTTTTCTTATTTACAACTTTCTATACAAGTCCTTAGGAATACTGCCTTCCATTTCTAGAAAATTCTTCTTGTAGACTAACAAGTGTTCAATTACTATGTCCTCAATTATTGACTGATTTTCAGAGTCATACCTTTAATAATACTTGTTTAGTGTTATCAAGTTTCCATCTCTAATTATTCTCTTTTGCAAATTCTTAATATTTGGTTTCCACAAGTCTTGTGGCTTCTTCTTTTCTTCTTTTTCCTCTTTCTTCTCAGTCACCTTGTCTCTTTCTTCTTTGTTTCTACTACTACCTTTTGTTTCTTAGGGCTTCTTGGTTTGTTAGATCTTGTAGATCTCCTAGGTGTGCTCACAAGTGCAACCTCTTGTGTAATCTTCTCATGTCTAATTGATAAATATATTATATCAGTAGGACTTACTATCTTTTCTGCTCCCAAAGGAGGAGGTGCCTCAATTTCCAAGCTAGAGGACCCTTCTGTCATCTTTGTCCTTCTTTTAGTTGTTCCTTAGTAATCCTTGCCTTTGTAGAAATTCCATCAACCATTTTCTAAATCTTCCTCTTCCTTGTCCCTTTATCCTATTATTCTCTAACTTTTGCTGACTTTTCCAATTAAGTTCCCCATCTCTCTTTAGATGTATCTATTTCAGCTGCTAGTACATGTTCAACTTGCATTGTAAGAACCTCAGAACTGACCTCATACCCCATAGGGTAGCACCATTTCTTTCTATGCTCACCTACTTCAAGGCATACACAATCAATTTCAACCATGAAATAGATTGAGTCTTTATAATTTTCCACTAACACCTCAGGTATATTGTATCTCTCCTTCATTTTCCTTTGAAGGATCTTAGTCATTGAAAACAACTCACCATCAACCCAGTTCTTGGTCTGTCTCTGGTAGCTTTCTGAGATTTGTATACCGGTAGGTACAGTGTCCTTCCATGCTCTAGGGTGCATTCTAGGAAATTTGTGCTCAATGTGGATGTACATGTAGATTAGAAGTGATCCAAACCTGAATTCCTTTGACTTATATATCTTGATAATCCTCACATTCTCCAAGAAGTGTTGTGCTAGGATCTCTCATAGGTTATATTTTATGTTTTCCTTAACCATTCTATAGGCCATCATGATTACCCCTACTAATATAGAATTAGGTTTTCTACTGTAGTACAACTTATATCCTAGTAGCATTGTTACCAATCTCACATCTTGCTGAAAGATGTCATCACAGTCGTCGCTCTCTTATCCCATTTGGAATGAGTTAGGTTTTCAAATTATTTTCTGATCTTTTTCTCTACCACTGGGAGGGCTCCAGTTTTGTCTAACCTAGTTATCTCATGAATCAATTGACTACATATCTTAACAGGCTACTCTCCTATCTAGATGAATTGATCATGGATTCTGCTTAGTATTATTTTGAACCATTCAATCTTGCATAACTCATTTAGAAGGGTTAACTTGATGATAGATTGGTCTTCTAGATGTTTGAACTCTTCTTTCATTTTCCAATCTGACTCTATCATTTCATCTATCTCCCTATAGATCTTTGCATCCCCTATGGTCTCATACTTGTAGTGAATGTAAGCCCTAATATCTTCAATGTGTAACATGCCATATGGAGTTTGCGAAAATGCTCCTTCCAGATCATCCTCAGAAGACTTAAATAGGTGCCTCTCAAACTTGTATCTTGGCCTATCATCTACATCATAAATCACAGGTGCATCCATAGCTTCTTGAAAGAGTATATGATCTAAATACCTTTAATATGACAAATTCTAGAACTTTTGCTTCAAACAATCACACAATGTACTTTCTAGATGGATGTAGTGCTTCTTAACTCTGATCTCCTTGGTCGCTGATTGTCAAATGGTGAGAAAAAAATATGCTTTAGGGTTTTTTATCCATCACTGGTTGAGTAAGTGCATTAATCATAGTTAGCTCAACTTTGCATGTTGTCTAGTCAACATAAATCTCGTGAACATAGGATATGAATCTCCAAGTGCTGTGATCACAAACTTAATCTCCATAGTGTTAGTACACACCATATCTAAGCTCACATGAGCTTATTCCACATAATCAGGGGCTAGATATAATCTATTATCTCCATCCAATGCTCTCCCTAAGGCCATGTAACCTTCTAAGTTGATGTAGAAATGTCAACATCATGCGAAGACACATTACTATCTACTCTCTCTCCTTGAACCAATGCCTTATTGAAATATTTTACCTTCCAAACCTTACCATCATCTTCATTTTCTAGTTTACTGAAATGATTCTTGAATTCATCTATGTACTCATTAAGACTTTTACCATTGCCACCAATATTCTTCTTTATAATCATAGGTGGTGGTCCTCTTCTATTGTTCATTCAATTATACCTGAAAAAATTCTCTATGTGTCCTAAGTTGTTGCATTTGAAACATGTAGGTGGTCATCTGTCTTGATTAACCCACAACTTACAATACCTTGCAGTGTGCCCAAGTTTATTGCATTTGTAGCATGCAATCTTCACTGTTGATTCTTCTCTGATGTAATCTTGTTTATATCTAGACTAATCAGGTTTCCTACATTCTTCCTTATTGTGTCCATATGTATAATAGTTATAACAATAACTAGTAAAGGGTTTGAAAGGACTGTTGCCTCTACAATCTCTTTTCATGTGTCCAAGTTTTTTGCATCCAAAGCATCTACCTATGAAAGGTCTGATCTGATCTCTAGGTCTCTTAAGAGTAGGTCTTTCTACAGTCTTTGCTTCATATGTTTCTTCATTAGTCTTAGAATATTCTCCTTCATTGTATCCAATTCCAGTCATGTCTCCTTTAGGTTTCTGTCTCTCTCTTTGTTCATCAATTTTATCACTGCTCATGTGTAACTTCTCAATATAAAATATGTATTGAGTGAGTTCACCTTTTATGATTGGATTGTACTTCTCCAATTCCTAACATTTATCCTTGTAGTGATCAAGTTCAGTCTTCATCTCTCCTATATGTATATTTTCTTCTTTTAGAGTTTCTTCAGCTTTGTATCTTCCATCCTTTTCATGTTGAATCTCTTTAATCATCAGAAGATTAATTTGTTCTTTTTCCCGCTCCAGCTTCTTTATTTGGTCTGATGTATCATTGTATGAATCCTCCTTGATCTTATTGCTAGATTGGAGCGATAGGGTACTGAGAGGGGAGGGGTGAATCAGTGCCCACAAAAACTTTCAACTCATAAACCTTTCAAACCTTGAACAATAAATAGTAGTAACCTTCAACTATAACTTGAATCCATTGCATGCATCATTTATTCATTTAACTATCAAAGTAAATAACATGAAATCAACAAGGTAATCATCAAATAACACAAGTATTTTGGTAATGCAGAAACCCTTGTTAGAAGGAAAAACTGCAGTGGGGATGACACCCACAAATTCTTTACTACTGTAGATAGAAAAGGTTTGCCTATTAGGGCTACAAGTGGTGATCACTTCTAGTGATCTTACCCTGTTAGGAGTAACATTTCAGGTTAGTTAGATCTACCTAGTGATAGGATTTTAACAACACTACTTGAATGTGCACTCGGTTAAGAGATTTACATAAAGACTGTTAGGTCTACTTTGTTAAGAGATTTTACCAAAAATCTGTTACAATGATTAGAAAATAACAGGTATCTATCTGCTAATGATAACTCAACTTGTCTGATACAGATCAATGAAATATTGAATAGATATCACTTTTCTATGTGAAGATCTCTTCTCTGAACTGCTCGGTAGCCTGATCTGATTCTGCTCAATTTGATTATCCTTGAATACTATTCTGGTCTGTTTGACAACTGATAATCTTGAAGTTGGCTAATGCTTCAAGATCTTCTTCACTCATACATCTCCACAGTTACATCAAAATGATGCAAAATAAAATTATATAACATACTATTTTATGCTGATTACAAAATTAGGTTACAATGTCTTAGAGAAAAAAAACCTAAGATCAATGGTGTACAAAAATAACCTAGATCAAAAAATTACATAAGATCTTCATCGCATTTAATGAATATCTCAACAATAAATTATCCTCGATCTTGGTAAAATTTTTTATGATTATGTTGTAACTGTTTGCATAGATAAATGTGCCATTCCTGATTCCTATGTCATTTTATGTGATCCTCAGTAAAAACTGTATATACTGCTTGATAATTACACTGGTGCTCGGTATCTAGTCTATTCGGTGTTTACTACGCTCGGTATCGGTGTCAAGACTTAACCAACTAGCTTTAGATGCTTTCTTTTACCGACTAGGTTAACATAGGTAACTGACCGATATCTTTGATACTAATGAAAATCATTAATGCTCAATTAGAGATAACAATCTCCCCCTTTGGCATTAGTATCAAAACTCAAAATGTATATAGACAAAATGTCTCAAAAAAAATATTTCCTATCTTCACCATATACATAGTCAACAAAAATTTGTACTCCCCCTTGGTGCATGCTCCTGGTAATGTGTAGTATACTTAGCATTTTATATACATATTTGGCATATACATGTTATCCCCCTTTTTGATATTAATGCCAAATAAGATTATGTATACTTACAGCTTGTCAAAAATGTGCTTCTGGGTTTTCTTTAGTGACTCCAAGAGGTTTTCCCATTCCTCTTTCAAGTTGGTGAGAGCAAGATGCCCAAGACCGACTTGTGCATGCATATCAAGAATGTTGTCCAACACAAAATTTTTTGGTGTTGCAACAAGCATTTAAGGTACATAAGCAACTCAGTCTGAAGTTCTGTGACTTGATCACTTATTGTTTCTTCCTACTTTCTGAGGTCTGCTCTTAACTGCTAGAGTTCTTGAACTTTCAAGATGTGCTTTACAAAATCTCGAGGCTCGGTTAAGGCTACCTGTGCACTGGACTGAATTTCTTTCTCAAGTTGTTTTATCTTTTCACTGACCTTGATAGTGAAATTATCCACAGTGCATAGCTTGATCAAGATTTGACTTATTAATTGAGTAATAGACTAAATATTAGTTATTACCTTTGATAGCATGACCTTATTAATTACCACTTCTTGGTTGATCCTTTCTACCAATTTATGTTGTATTTTTTTATTCTGCCTAATCTTCTATCCTCTTCTCTACTTCAATATCTGGGGCATTTATTTCCTTGGTAAGTGCATCAAGTTGGTCCATGATGGGAGTATCTTCATCTATTTTTACCTCAGGTACTACCTATTGTAAGATATCCTAGAAATTTTCATGTATCTCCTTGCTCTTGCACTCTTGCCTTAATTTTTCTTGTGCGGCCTTCCTTGTACACAATTCCCCATATTTCCTCAATTCTTTAGGGCTAAGGGTCTTGGGGTCACATTCTGGTATGACAATAATTTTATCTAAAGTGACTGACCCTTTTCCTTTTTTCTTTTTCTTCTTTTTCTTCTCAGGTTCAGTAGATGAACTTTTAACAAAAGGTACAAGTGCCTTTACCTCTATACTTTGTGTAACCTACCCAGTTGACACTATGTCTTCCTTCTACTTCTCCTCGATAGTCTTTGTGTCGATTGATTTGTGTTGGAGCTTCTGATATAGTGTTCGGTGGGGTGGCCTTGATTACTGTAGGATTCTCCTGATCCTTTGATTCTGTTTCTATTGCCTCTTTTCCTTTAGGCTTGTTTGTCTCTGCTGGTATGTCTACTTCTTGTTCCCCTATTGTATCTTGTGGTTGCTCAGGGTCTGAGCCTTTTGGTTTCTCTTGAGATAAGATTTCAACTGCTTCAACAAGAATAGGAAGCTTGCTCGAGAATGATGTGAATGCACACTCGGTAACTTGACCTTCATCCTTGCATTATCTAGTGCTATGTTCACATCTTCATCCTCATCTCTGTCATCAGGATCACCATTAGTGATGTCCTCAATGAGTACATCATTATCATTTTTCTCCTTTATCTAGATCTCTGCTCAATCCGGTGCATCACGTGAACTATCCTTAATTTCTTTAGCAAGTGTTGTATCAATCACCTCAGTAAATGATACATCTAACTCTTTTGTCTTCTTTCCTATACCATCATCAATAAATATGCCTTTTCCTTTGGACTTCTGTCTCTTTTTAGACAAATTTTGAAATGATTTTTTCTCATTTTGCTCTCTGACTGCAAAAATTGATCTCTAGATGAGTTGACCAGACTCATCAAGATCTGCCAGATTTTAATCTAAAACTTGCATCGCCCAAACTTTTATTTTGAATCTCTGAACATATGTATCCATTAGCTCCTTAATTGCAATAAGAGGTAAGTCTGGTGCTACCGATACTAGGGCTTGTTCCCTCATCTTCCTCTCAATATCCAAGACATATGACCACTTCTAATTTATTCTCTCTTCTAATGCCTCGAGAAGTTGTGTAGTAAATTCTAATAGAACTTTTCTAAAGCGTATCATCATCTGAATGACTACTTCCTCAATTGTATTTTGGTCCTCGGTAGACATGCTGTCAAACTGACTAAGTTTTGAATCGATGAGATCTCCATTCTCTATGATGTCAGCAACAACATCATTAATAGTTCTATCCTTGTTACTTACAACCTTGAATTGACTTGTGTCATTTTCATTTTCTTCTTCCTCAAGGTCTTCCTTACATCTTATTAGTCTTCTTCTTTTCCTCAGTTCCTCAGCTACAACCTTGGGTCCTCTCTTTGCATAAGTTTTAGTCGGTGTAGATTCCTTTGGTTTTTCTGCCTTCATAGATCCCTTTTTCTATGGTGGTGAAGCTCTGGTTGTTGACCTTGTTCGTGCACCTGTTTGCACTGGCAACTGCATCTTCTTAGGAGTAGGAGTGGGAGAAACTAGTATAGAGTATTTTTCTTTCTCAAACTTAGTTTCCTCACTATCATATGATTTGTCAGCCAACATTAACTGACCTTCGATTGCAGGTTCAACCGGTGACTCCTCAGATGAGTCAGATACATCTCTAAACTGTTCAGTTAAAACTTTCTTCATTTTCTTTTCTTTTCTTGTTATTTTTTCGATGGCAAGACCTATTTTTATTCTTGATTTTGCTTCTTCAAAGGTTCCAAACCTCTCCGCCTTCTTGTCCTTCGACAATGCAAGTAAAGCCTTGATTGATTTCAAATCGAAGTCATGATCCATTTTATATCCCATGGGTGCTAGCCATTTTGTCCTTGGCTCTATAGCTTTAATCATTGTATGGTTGGTGTCCACTAGGAAACAAATATCCATCTCATACTTCTCGACCAGTGTGTTAGGAATGGGAACACTGAGAGGGGGGGGGGGGTGAATTAGTGTTCATTGTATTTTAACTTTTAACTTTAATCTTATGCTAAACATAAATGCTTAAGAACTGAATTAAACATTTACATAAACATGAAACATGAAATCAACACATGACACCAATATAGTTACGGGGAAACCCAAATAGGTAAAAACCCTAGTGGGACTTGATACCCACTAATAATTTGCACTAGTGTTTTGTGATCCTTGTTAGAAGATCCTTTACCCTGTTAGGAGTAGCTTTACAATGCTTTAAGTATAGTAGACCTTATTAAGGGTCAGACCCTATTAGGAGTCTTTTATAATGATGTTTTTTAGGGGAGTGGACTCACTATCCTAGAGCTCACTGCTCAAATGGTGAAGGCTACAACCTTCTAATTTAGATACACACTATATCTACAGGTGAACTATTCATTGTGACATTGCTTGTCAGATTAGTTCCTTTGGTGCACTGATGCTTTGACCTCTAGAAAAACTCTAATACATCTTATGCTGACTTTTCACACCTCTACTCTGCTTAACACAACTCTATTTCTACTTCCATGCCCAATAAAATGGGTGCACCTTTTATTTATGCACTTATACAAACAAAATAATTAGGTCGGCCCTATAACTAATTACAAACAATGCTTCCAATTGAACTGGCTTAAGCATGCTTACAATTATACATATAAACATGTCAAAAACCTAAATACAATGGGTGCATGGCCTTTACAACATTAAATTATAATCATAAACCAAAAAAGCTAACTGTCGGCTCCATGCTCTGATCGCTGTTGGCACACACCGGCTGTGCAACTTCAACTGACTGTAACTTTCACATCTTTGCATATCTACTTATGTGCTCATAGAATAAGAATAAGTATAGTCTAAAAACCTTAACTTCTAGGGAACATACCATAATTCATCCATACACATGTGCGCTGGTGCTCTGAGCTGTTGGGACTTTGTATGCTGTCCAGTCTTCAACACTTAACTGAATTCTGACCTTTACACTAAGTGCGCTGACTCCAAACTATTATATGCCTTTGTTTCCATGATGAAAACACTATATCTAGTCATATACTTCAGTATAGACAACTTTCCAACAATCTCCCCCTTTGTCATTAATGGCAACAAAGGAATATGGCCAAGTTGCTAACTATACCTTTACACAAAAACTTGTCTTCTATACATCTTCTATACATAACCTTATATCTCCTATACATATATATACTCCATATTCTATACAAAACTCTCCCTTTGACATTAATGAAAAAAGTGCATCAAAAAACTATATGTACACTTACTCACTTAGGGAAAACATCTAGATATGCAATTTTGAGGTTCTGGATCTCCTTCTTCCAAAAGGTTATCAATGAATTGACTATTTATAGATGGGTGCATAATGCATATTGAAGCTTCTCCATCTTCTCCAATTCTATGCTCAGACCTTGATCATAGGTTATCATGGTTGCATCAATCTCCTTTATGTTCTAACTGAGAATGTCTAGTGAGGGTGCAAGAGCATTCCTCAATTGAGTCTGTCTAGACCTTATCTTCTCCATTTCTTTCTCTGCCTTCTCAATTATGTCCAACTGACCTTGATAGACATTGTTACACATGTTCACTTCAGTGGATGTGTCTAGCACTGAATTCTTCACCTTCTCAATCATTGCCTTTTCATCTTTGATCTTCTTAAGATGGGCATTAGTGAGGTTATCTTGATCCATGGATTCTGCAATGGCTTTCCTTCCTTGATCTGCAAATTCCTTCAAGGATGCTTGACCAGACTTAAGTGAACTTAAGTCAAGTGCAAAGTTTCTCATTATTTCATTGAGTCTCTTCTTCAAGTATTTCTCTTCTGCCACTATGGATGCAGATTCTTCTAAGCGAGAAAAATTGACTTTGAACTGTGAGATGACTGAGCTCACATCATCAACCAAATGTACATTTTGCACTTTCTTATCCTCTAGCAGCAAACTGTTCAAGATATTCACTGATTCTACTAGGAGAGGATTTCTCATGACTTGCTTCTCCTTTTCTTTCTCCATAGCCAGGACGCTGAACTTAATCAGGTCTTCTTCTTTCCAAGAATCCAAACTACTTGTGTTTGGTGTCAAACTTGACAACAATGCAGAGGAAGGAGTGATGGGAGTGTTGTCCATTACTAATTCTTATTTTACTGTGATCAGTTCAACAACAGTTTCATCTTTTCTTTCTTTTTCCTTTTCTCATTCTTTCTCATGAGAAACATCTTCTATGAGTACTTCTTCTTGCTGAATGGGAGGTGTACTACTGCATAGGATTTTAGCTTCCTCAGTGCTGAAAAATGCTTCCTCAAATTTGTCCAAATCCTTATCAGTAGTCACCATGGCTATTTCCACATTATCTATGATAATAGTGCTATCTTTGTGTGATTCTGTCATGGGCGCAGACTTGTCTGCTTCTGTTTGAGTTTTTGCTATGGGCGCTGAGTCCTGAGGACTTGTCATTGGTACATTAGTGGGCTCTGCCACTTTGTCTTCCTTATTGGGTGCATGAGAGATAGGCATAGTAGGTGTTTTTATATATTGTTCTAATAACACCTTCTCGAAAGCCTTTTCTATTTCCTTCAAAATTAGCTCATAGTCTTTGTTCATGATGTGAAGAGTCCTCATCTTAGTCCTTAGGTGTGGCTTCACCAAATTTAATATCAGTGCCACTTCTTTAGAACAAATAGGTAGAGTACCTTCTAGTACTTTTCTCTAATCCTTAGATCTTCTTCATTAGCTTGTCTCTTTAGGTTTTCTAAAATATCCCATACTTTATCTAGAATTTCTGTTTTCAACTCAAGGACTGTCTTCTTGAATTTGATCATATGTTTGACAATCATACTATGAATTTTTGATTTGTCAATCTCACTTTATGTGTCATAATACTTTTTTACTTGATCAATTCTGCTCTCATCAACAATTCTTGCATTCAAAACTTTAAGGCTAGGTTTGAATCCTGCCTGAGGAGGTGCTTGAGTGTTTTTCTTGCTCCTTAATGCTTGCGAGGATGGATGACTAGTGCTAGCTTCTTTCTTCCTCCCGAATAAAGGCTTATACTCTGGAGTAGTATCTTTGGGTGCAGAAGGAGTACTATCTTCTTTACCCTTCTGACTGTCATCTGATTCAATTTTTATCTTCTTCAGCTTAGGATCTTCTTGTTCTTCCTCTACTGCCGTGCCTTTCAATTCTAGGGAAATCTTTTCATCCCTTGCTTTATCAAGGTCTTCTTGAGATACACCATGTATTCTCAAGATTTCAGATGTGACCTTTGCAACCTTTCTTTTTGTTGCAACACTTTTTAGCTTAGCATCAACTTCTCTAGTCTTTTCTTCATAGGTTCCCCACCTAGGTTCATTATCATCTTTAGGGGCTTATAACAATACCTGTGCATAGGCTTCAAGAACTTGTTCCTCTGCCTCATAACCAAGTGGATGAATCCACTTAGTTCTAGGCTCAATGGCTTCCATACATGTAGTGTCTATTTCCACCATAAAGCATATTGTGTCTTTATACTTTTCCACAATATTCTCAGGAATCCTGTACCTCATCTACATCCTTGCTCTGAAGGTCTTCAATTCCAAGGTTACATAGTCTCTTAAGGTGCTTTCAGTGCATGCCTTGTTTGATATCTGAGGCATTGTAGGAATGGATTTGTCCAAGTACAAATCTGATATCTTCCCAACAATATGAAGGTTCATGTAGATGATTAAGGATCCAAACCTGAATATCTTTGTTTTGTCATGTTTGATAGCTTTGATGTTGTCTATCAACTGTGTGTGCAAGATCTAACACAAGTTGAACTCTCCATCTTCTTATACAAGTTGGATGGCTACTAGAATAGTGCTCGCAGACACACTATTCACCTTGCTGGTGTGATGAAATCTATAACCCAGTAGCATTGACATCAATTTGATGTCTTCTTGCTCTATAGGCTCAATGGTCATGCTGCGCCTATCACTTTTGGATTTGCATGTTTGCTCCACCATTTTCCTTACATCCTTACCCACTGGAAGGACGTTGCCTATTCTAGAAAGGCCTGTCATCTCATGAATTAGGTCATTTGTGATTCTCACTGGAACATCTCCAATCCAAAATAGATCATCATGGATTATGCTCAACAAGATTTTTATCCATTTAGTCTCATAGAATTTATATGCCATGGAATATTCAACAATGGGGTGATCATTCCATTTGGGGTATTCATCCATGAACATTTTATCCGGTTTCAACATTGTGTCCATGTGTGCCCTTAAACTATCTAGTCCAACAGGTTCCTTCTTACAATAGATGTAAGCCCTTATGTCTTCTACATGCATGATGCCCATCGGCGTATGAGAGAATGCTCCCTCTAAATCATCTAGGGTTGATTTAAATGGGTGCCTCTTGAAAATGTATCTCTTCTTTTCAGCAACATCAAAAACTATGGGAGTGGCCATGACTTACTTGCTAATCACTCTCCAACTGAACTTAGAGATGATTTGACGGCTTCCAAATTGGCGCAATGAGCTAGTCAATATCCAAGACTTCACAACACCTTCCAAGGCTCTTTCTTCTCTCCTATCACTCTGAATTTGAATGCAATGAGCAATCAAATGACTTCTATGTACTTTAAATTGAAAAATCTGCCATTAATGCATGTCGTGTAAACCAGGCTATCACTTCAAAATTTCAAACTTGAGCTTTGCTAACAATCAGCATGTGTGCTCTTGCACGAAGGTTTCTATACACTCCAAAAGCTTAAGTCCAAAGGCACATACTCTGAGGATGAGTATACCAGCTACGCAAGGGACTAGAGCTAAATTAGCTCCCCCTATTACCCTAAGGTCCATTCATGTAGATGTAGAGGGTGCATCCACTTGGGATGCATCCAATACATTCTCATCAGCATTGTCCTTCTTTCCTTTTGACCAAATCAAGCTCACATCCTCTGAGGCTTTTACAAACTTGACTTCTTCTTCAGGATCCAAAACTAGTTCTTCGGTCTTTTTAGGGCTTTCCTGACCTTGCGTCCTTGATCTAAAGAACCTTGAGATATGTCCAGCCTTGTTACAAGAGTGAAAAATGATTGGAGGTCTATTATTTCTTGGTGCATTGACATGAGTGACCATTTTGCATGTTTTGGCTGAGTGACCATTATAGTTACATATCTGACATGTAACATTCTGAGAACTTCTAACATTTGTCTAATTCTAATTTCTTTGATCTTGCTAAGTCTTATTCTTCTTACTAGTCTTGCAATTCATAACTTTATGACCAAATCTATTGCATGAATAACAGTAGCCATTAAAAGGTTTTACCTCTGTACAATTTCTTACAATGTGACCATTCTTGTTACAAGCAAAACAAGTGCGTTCTACTTTCTTGCGCTCATTCTTAGGAGGACCACCATTGTCTTTGGTTTGATCTTCAGTCTTCTCATCATCAGTAGAGTTCTTTTGTGAATCCTTTCTTGCTCACATATTGTCAATCTGATTTTGTGCTTCATTGAATCCAATGCAGCTAGTGTCTCCTTTGATTCTTCTTGCATACAACTGAGATTCTACCAAATTAGCACTAGTGTGTAATTTGTCAATATGATTCTTGGCTTCTTTCAATTTAGATTCCAAGCTCTCTTTGATATTCTTTAGCTCCAAGATTTATAAGTTAGCATCCCTTAGCTCTTCATTGAGTTGAAGGTTCTCCTTGACTTGTTCATTGTAGACATCTTGATTGTTCATCAGTTTGTCATCAAATTTTTCAAGCTGACTTAACAAGGATGCATTTTCTTCACTCAAATTCTTGACTTTTTCTTCAAGTTCACTATTAGAGGATCATTTCAAATCCTTTCTTAGTCTTTTGATAACTAATTGAGCATTATTGACTTTTTCTTTTAGTTCTTCAATTTCTCTTTTTGAATTGTTCAGGTCTTCAAGAGCGGCTTCAAGATTTTTCTTCAGATGTTTCATATATACTTTGTCCATGATCTCCTCAAGTGGTTAAACTTCTTTGCTGAGGACCAGAACTCTGATACCAATTGTTAGGAATGGGAACACTGAGAGGGGGGGATGAATTAGTGTTCACTATATTTTAACTTTTTACTTTAATCTTTATGCTGAACATAAATGCTTAAGAACTGAATTAAACATTTACATAAACATGAAACATGAAATCAACACATGACACCAATATGGTTATGGGGAAACCCAAATAGGTAAAAACTCCAGTGGGACTTGATACCCACTAATAATCTATACTAGTATTTTGTGATCCTTGTTAGAAGATCCTTTACCCTATTAGGAGTAGCTTTACAATGCTTTAAGTACAGTAGACCTTGTTAAGGGTCAGACCCTATTAGGAGTCTTTTACAATGATCCCTATTAGGGGAGTGGACTCACTATCCTAGAGCTCACTGCTCAAATGGTGAAGGCTAGAACCTTTTGATTCAGATACACACTATATCTGTAGGTGAATTGTTCACTGTGACAGTGTTTGTCAGATCAGTTCCTTTGGTGCGCTGATGCTTTGACCTCTAGCAAAGCTCTAATACATCTTATGCTGACTTCACATACCTCTGATCTACTTAACACAACTCTATTTCTACTTCCATGCCCAATACAATGGGCACACCTTATATTTATGTGCTTATACAGACAAAACAATTAGGTCAGCCCTATAACTAATTACAAACAACACTTCCAATTGAATTGGCTTAAGCATGCTTACAATTATACATATAAAGATGTTGGTAACCTAAATACAATGGGCACATGGCCTTTATACCATTAAATTATAATTGCAAACCAAAAAAGCTAACTGTCGGCTCCATGCTCTGTTCGCTGCTGGCACACATTGGCTGTGCAACTTCAACTGACTATAACTTTCACATCTTTTCATATCTACTTATGCACTCATAGACTAAGCATAAGTATAGTCTAACAACCTTAACTTCCAAAGTGCATATCATAATTCATCTGTACACACGTGCGCTGATGCTCTGAGCTGCTGGGACTCTGTATATTGTCTAGTCTTCAACACTTAACTGAATTCTGACCTTTACACTAAGTGTGTTGACTCCAAACTGCTATATGACTTTGTTGCCATAATGACAACACTATATCTAGTCATATACTTTAGTATAGACAACTTGCCAACACAGTGAAATTGGAATCCTGCTCCTTAGATTCATCCTAATCTTAAACTCCTCAAAATAACTATCTATAACATTATTCACATTATCTCCCAGAATTTTCATTATATCAGAAATTTGTGAAATAATTGGTGTGTTGGTAGGCCAATCTATGTGACCTATAGAAGGAAAGAATTTTTGGAGATAGAAAAACAAACATACTAACAGTGAGCCAAACTTATAGGTATTATAATTTTTTGACCAGATGGTTTTCATATTCTCTTCAACCTATTTCAGGAGTAGCTCAGCAAGGTCTATCTGATGACCCTTCTTTGTCATTTTGTGAGCCATATCCATAGCACTACATAGTACACTATTTAATCTACTTGACTGAAAGAACTTATAACCTATAACATGTGCTGCAAACTTAACTTTTGGATCCACAATTGATGCAATCTTTAATGCTCTGTCGTCCCATGTTGCACATGTATTTTTCTCAACATTGGCTCGAGATGAACTTTGAAATGCTTTGGCCTTATCAGTGTTAGGTGTACGCACCCAAAAATGGTCACCTAGACTTTGGGCCCCATTTATTTGATTTATCAATTCTAAGTCATTTTTATCAATAATCAATATTTTCAACATTATTAATTTCTTGATCAAGTCTTAATTTCGATCATATATTGGATTTTTATCCTTGGGCTAACCATTTATCCTAAGTCTTTATTTAATTAAAAGGAATATTTCCTCCCCTTTTGTTTAAATAAAAAGCCCCACTTTCCTCTTATCCTAAGTTGCACAAATAAAGTATTATTCATATTTTATAAAAAGGAGAAAAGCACTTTTTGTCTCATATGGACATAAAGTCAACTCTTATTTTCCTATTGGAGGATATGTGTGCACATGGATTGCTCCTCTTTCAAGCTCCACTGCTGATTAAGACTTTTTGCCTCTTAATCTCAATGGTCTATTTCTTTGCATTTCTTATAAAAGGAGAGCTCTCTCCTTCATTTGCATCCACTTGTTTTATGCTAATGTTATGCTGTAGGTTTTAGGTGCATTTGGAGTTTGAAGATATTGAAGACTTGCTTCATTGCATCATCTAGTTCATATTTGCTTTCATAGTTGCATAATAATGGCATTCTTAGTGTAGATTTCCTTTTATGCAATAGAATAAGCTCACATAGTCTAAATAGGAAGGCTTGGTAATACTTGTTCTTTCCATTTCATAGCTTAGTTTGTACTTCCATTTTCATAGCATAGCTTGCACATTTGCATCTTCATTTTAGTTGCATTGTATTGCATTTCATAGTGATTCTTGGAGATATTGGCATTGTTTCCCTTGTCTTCACTTGAATCTCTCATTGTGTGGTTGACTAGCAAGGTCACAAGCTTGTAGCTCTAGCTGAGAGCAAACACATCATAAGTCCGTTGCAACTCTATGCATAAAGAGCTATGAGCCGCTTTTGTGAGGCCTCATTCTTAAGCAACCTTGCATGTAATGGTTCATAGAAGTGCACCTTTTTAGTGTGTACATTTCTGGTACCCACCGTGGGGCAGAGTAGATTAGCTTTATCCCTTTAATTCTACATTTTCCGTCAAAATTTTTGTGAATTTTCAGCTTAGTTTTCAGTCTCTGGTTTTCTGTCTCAGAGTATCGTGCGATACTTCTCAGAAATATCATGCGATATACCTTTGTATAGCGGTGCGACACTTCGCGCGAGAGAAGAATCGCCCGCCAGTACTGAGAAATATCACCTGTTATCGGGTGAAGTATGGCCCGCCCATAGTGAGAAGTATCACCTAGACTGAGGTATATCTCACGGCTATAGGAAACTGTGTCGCGCGATACTGGTGAAGTCTGAGAAATATCACCTAGTCTAATAGAGATTTGCATTTCTAGTTTTCTCATCCGAATTTGATCTTTTTTAGTTTGCTATTTTGTTTTGCTATGTTTAGATAGGTCTAACCTACATCTTTTAGCTTAAATCTAGCAGTTTATTGCATGTTTACTTTTGGATTTGGATTTTACCAACCTTGTGGGTCTAACAAGTTGTGTTTGTAGGTGCTCTCATTTGCTTAAAAATTGCTAAAAATGCATTTCAAAGAGGGCTACTAATAGTTTTTGCAGGGCTGCCCAAGCATAAAAACAAAAAAAAATTTCTTGCTTATTTATTTTCTTTCCTTTCAAGTGTGGCATTCACTAATTGTATTAGGAATCTTAACACCTTGTGAAAGGGATCTTGAGGTGGTAGGAGAAGTATGCTCTTCACCTTTAGGTGAACCAAAAAATCTTGACCCATCTTAAGGTTTTGGAAGCAAGGGAGTAATTGAACCTCTTTGCTTGGTGTGTTTGGGAGAGATTCTTGAGATAGGGGAGTATGCTCTTCACCCTTGTGGTGAACCAAAAACCTTGAACCTCAAGAGTTGATCTATTCTTTGTTTAGTTTAGGATCCTTTAGCGGGCTTACTCTTGAGAAATCAAGAGGAACGACTCAAGTGGGGACAACCTTGTCATCATTTTCCTTGGTGCCAAGTGATTCCAACTCACTATAATCTCAAGGCTATCAAGGACACCAAAAACCTTGGTAGACATAACACTTGTCTTTGTTTGATGTGAGTAGCTCATGGGATTGCGACCATGGGAAAAACATTGAACAAGAATGCTTAAGGTACTCTTGAGGCCGCAAGGTCCTAGTCCTTTATGAGGAGCAAGAGGGGTGTTGTGAATGGAAATCTTTATTAAAAACCATTAGATAGAAGCCACCTTATTTTAGCCAATAATCTTCTTAGTGCAAGGATTGATCCAAGTGGTTTACCCGGATCACCTTAAGATACTCACCATATGTGTCCCTTTGGTTGTGTTATTTGACATTTCCACGACAAAGCTAACATCTCTTGTGGGTAACCACTTGGTGTGAGGCGAGGGGGCATCAAGTTGTGGGCTAAGTTGGTAAGTATTGAGCCTTGACCTTTTAGGATAGATTTGCTTGAATTGTCTTTGGTTGTGTGATGCCAGTGCAAACATTCTTACATACAAACAATCGGTAGCATTCATAGGGTGCTTTTTCAATTCTGATATCACAAGTGTTTATCTTGGCAAGGTTTCTTTTGCCCTTGTTTCAAGTGTTTGAGACCATGTTTTGATCCCTTACTGTTTGCAAACCTGCCAAAATTTTGTTGATAATGTGACTGAAATAAAAAACATCAATCCTCAGACTGGAAATTTTGACCAAACAGACCCAAAAATGCAAATTTTACACAATTCTGGTCACGAGATTAAATAATTCTACAACAGTATCGCACACTGTAAAGCGAAGTATCATGCGATACTTCGCGCTTGCTAGAAATATCGCCTGCTTTGAAGAGAAATATCGCGCGATAGTTCACCCCTGACGGACTATTGCCCGACCCACCTGGAGTATATCGCCTGCCAGTGTTGAGGTATATTGCCTGGCTTCGGGCGAAGTATTGCGTGGTTATAGGTTTATCGCCCTAGTAGCCTGGAATATATCACTTGGTTTATTTCTGCCGTGCTTAAATTTTGGTCAATTTCAGTTGCTGTTAATCAGGCTAGGTCTTAGAGTAGGCTTCTTGCCCTGATGTTTGAGGCCTATCTTGACTCTAAATTTTTGGTTTTAGTCCTCTGGGATAGCATCATTTGATTTACGAAATCACTTTGAAATAATTGCCAAGTTAAAAGGTCATTCTTGGTGCCAAGGTTCATCTCTAAGATTGTTAGCTACATTCTTGAAAAATTTTAGTACTCTTATTGTCCAAATAATTTTCATCTCAATTTCAATTATCTTTTGGCCTAGTCCAACCTCTCGATTCAAAAGTGCAAGGGTAGTCACCCTTTGATTTGAAGCACCTCTTTGACAGTGTTGGTAAAGCCCTTTTTTCTTCTCATTTCTTTTTTTGGACAATAGAGGACTTTGATTATCCTAGTTTGGCGTTGACACTTTGAGAGGTCACCTTTTCATTGAGAGTATCTTTCTTTCATGTCAGTTACGACAAGGTACCAAGTCAATCAAAGGAAGTGACCCCCTGTTGCCTTTAGCCAGTTACCACCTGTCAAGACTCGTCAACAACCTAAGGGAAAAGGTCCCCTTTTTGATCAATCTCCTAAGAGTGAATCTGAAGTTTGTTTTAATCCGGGAGCTAATCCTAGTGAAGTGAGCACCTCTTTCATACCACTTTCATCAAGCATGGACATGAGTTACACTTTTACCCGACAACAAAGGGAAGCCATGAATCAAACTCTCGAGGATATTTTCCAATGACATAGAAGAGAGTATGGTGGTTCTTCTCATGCTAGTCCATCTGGGTCACCTCCCAACAACATGAGGTATTTTGATGCTCACTAATGAGCCGAGAGACATCATAAGCAAGCTCACTCAGATTCAGGGTCACAACACGAAGACCAGAACAATGAATCTAGTGATCACCACATAAATGTAGCTAATGCAATAAGACATTCAAGACAATCCTCCCCACTTAAAGACACCTCTCGATATGAAAATACAAGATTGAGAAGCATTAAGAGAGAGAAGCAAGCCTACTTAGATGAACAGGCTGCTAAAAAGGAAAAATTCAGACAACTAGAGGAAGAGGAACGTGCATTGTTGGATATACAGAAAAGAGTCACCCAAGAAGAAGAAGATAGACTCTATGCACAACAACTCCAAAGCTGATTTAATGGGAGGGGAGCCAATAGTGGGACCAACTCACCCCCATCTACCCCTTCCCCTAGCCCTAGAAGAAGATCAAGGATGCCCTCATGATCCCCGAGTCCTAGAGGAAGAAAGGCTTCAAGATATGACCATCATAGGAGACAGTCGTCTCATAGACATTCAAAGCAACCCTCCCAACGAGCACATCATGGCTCACAACATGGAGGAAGTTATGCTAAAATTGATCATATGGATTTCATGACTATGCAACAAGAACCATCCTTTCAAGCATACGTGGAGCAATATGTGGAACAAAACAAAGACCAATTCTTGGAAAGTCTTATTAACAAAGGCGCTAAAGTTCCATATAATTTTGATGTTCACTAAAAGATCAAGAAACAGAGCCCTTCCACTAATGAGGTGATTTTACAAATGCAAAAGGATATAGACAGGATGAAGGCTCCCAAGAGCACATTTCATTTGGACTCCATATGTCCTAACCCCATTGACAAAAGTGTGGTGATGGTAGAATTCCCTAAGAAAGTTGAGTTCCCAACATACGACAAATATGATGGCACTAGTGACCCTCATGATCATGTTCGACAGTTCTACATAATGAGCTTTTCCTTTCACCATGAAGACTCCTACTTGATGAGATTATTCCCAAGGAGTTTAAAAGGTCAAGCCATGGAGTGGTTCACCAACCTTTCCCCTCTAGTAAAGACATTTAAAGAACTTGTCCAAAGATTTTTTTAGCATTTTGCTTACAACTTATCGAGGTCGGTCACAATGCTTGATTTGTGTAAACTTAAGCAAAATAAAGGGGAATCTTTTGTCACATTTTTACAATGATGGAGGTGATTGTGTTCAAAATACCCAAGGACAATTCCTGAAGAGGAGAGAATTGATATCATTGTGAGCAATCTAATACCAGAACTAAGATATGAAGTCAAGAAAATCTCATTTAATTCCTTTGATACTATGGTAGAGGTGGCATGTCGCATTGAGGATGTCCTGAAAGAAAAAGGAATTTTGGCAAAACCAAGAAATAACAACAATAGCCAAAATAACAATACTAATGGCAACAAGGACAAAAAGAACTCCTATTGGAACAAAAACAAGCAAGTGGTCAATGATGGAGTTGTTGACTCATCTCAAGTAAAAAATGAAAGAGTTCTTAACCTCTCCCATGCAGTTCAAGCTATGAAGCTGCAAACGTCTTCAACACAACAAGACAAACCTAAGTATCAAAAGAGATCTAAAACGGAGAAAAGACAATTTACCAAATTGGGAGAATCTTATGCAGATGTTTTTAAGACATTAGTTGCTCATAATTTGGCACACCCACAGGATCCTACAAAACATCGCATACCAGATCCTTTACCTCATTGGTGGGATGTGAAGGCTTTTTGCGTTTTCCATAATGGGATTGGACATGACATAGAAATTTTTTTAAAACTCAAGCATCTTGTCCAAGACCTTATTGAGAAAGGACAATTACAAGTGGATGGGTTAACCACTAATGCAGATCATAAAGCCTTTAAAGATCCCTTGCCTAAATATGAGAAAGGAGAGAATTCTAAAAATAAGAATGGCAAGGCGGCTATCAACTACACCTACACGAATGCAGAGAACATTATTAACATGCTTGAAGTTGTGGATGATAGTGTCAACATGATGAGAGGGAAAGATCCCTATGGAAATAATGTGGACTCAACTCCTATGACTGATGAAAGACCCGCTGTGGTGATAAGAGGTCCTCACTCATAAAGAACACCCCAGTCCCTCAATGCTGTCACTAGGGGGCAGGCCCAAGCGCCCATTATCATTAGAGGTCCTAGCACTATTAAGTCTAAGCAGCCCATGTCCAAAGGTGCTCCTCCAAAATCTGCCATTGGTCCTGATTTCAATTATAAGCTTATTGACCAGCTACAACGTACACCCGCGCAGATATCCATTTTTGAGCTTTTAGAATTGTCTCCTAAGCACAAGCGCATCCTTGAAGACACTTTGCGAGCAGCCAGTGTCCCTAACAACTTAGATATTGACCAATTCCAAAACATGGTCAACCATTTGGCTAGCCCTCATTACCTCACCTTCTCAGAAGAAGATGAAAAATCCATCAGTCACCCACATAACTTGGCCTTACACATCGAAGTCATGATTCATAAAACCCATGTTAGGCATGTACTGATAGATGGGGGTGCAGGGCTCAATATTTGTACCCTGAGTTTGTTGCTGGCTCTAGGATATTCTGAGAACGTCATTGACACAAGGAAAAGGATCACAATCAAAGCATATGACGAAGCAGAAAGAAGTTCTAAGGGATTGGCTATTTTGCCTATGCGCATTGGTCCAGTAGAAAAATATATCTTATTTCAAATTGTTGATGTTGGACCTCTAGCCTACAACATTTTGCTAGGTAGGCCATGGATTCACGAAATGCAAGCAGTCCCATCAACATATCACCAGTGTGTTAAGTTTCCCCATAACGGTGTAGAAATTTGCATCCTTGGAGATAGTGCTTTGTCAGTTAATAACATTTCTGCGGGATCACATGTACCTTTGAATAGGGAAGCTGATAGTCCTAGTAGTTCACTTGAACAATGCAAGTAGAAGTTCAAGATAATAGATCTTGGGATGGGAGATTATAAAATTGATTCTTTTACAAACATACCAATCTCTCCTAGGTCTAATGGGAGACCATCACCAAGTGTGAAGCCTTCATTCTCAGCAATGACATTATTTGGGAAGTTTATTGAGTCTTCGGTTCCCATTCAGGAAGAGAAAGAAGAAGTTGCCATAAGAGACTGGATCTACCACGAGGAAAAATACAAGCACAATGAAAATTTTGCTCCTCCACCTAAAACTTATGGGAAAGGGTACACAATGGTTAAAAATATGGGATATCCAGGATATGGTCCCCTTAGTCATAGGTTGGATGCTAAAGTTGGGCCTCTTGATCATGCCCTTTTCAGATGAAAGAATAAGTCCACGGTTGGCTCAGGTTTTGAGAATAAGAAGAAGAAAGGTGTCCCTGTACCAGCTGCGATGGACAGTGACAGTGACTCAGATTATACGCCCGATCTTTCTAATCAACAAGATGTGTCTGATGATTGGGTGCCCTCAACGAATCTACTTTGGGGAGATTCCACAGATTTGATACTTGATAGTCTTATTATCCAAGCTACGATGGATAGTGACTATGTGACTGCTAGATCAACAAAGGAAAGTGTTACTGTCCTAACTGCGACGGATAGTACCAACACTAGCACTAGAGAGGAGGAAACCCTTCCTAACCTGGAGGCTTCTACATCACGAGGCCCAAATGATGACTCAGACACATATTCCCATGAATATGAATGGGACTCCCTTTCAGATGCAATAGTTGATCTGGATATAGATATTGTCCATGCTTATAGTACCCAACCCGATGCGACGAACGAGCTTAGTGTAGAACTGGAGGATTGTCCTCCTCAAATTATCTTAGTGGATGATGCTTCATTTGATAGGATGAGTCCTAATTTGGGTATCTTAGGAGAAGACTTGATGAACTCTAATTATATGGTCACTAGAGATGACACCTTTCGCATAAACAATGTTGAACCAGTCATTGACCTACCCCTTGTTCACTTTGACCTAATTGACTGGTCTCAGCGCCACCAAGAGCCTACATTCCTCACCTTTCAAAATGATTATGAAATTGCCTGCTATCTGAATGCTCTTGAACCCGTGGCTTCTTCCACCAGTGAACCAACAACCAGCATGACAGAGCCTGATATTAAGTACCTCAGTCTCAAAATAAAAGAAAAAAAGTAAAATAGGTCTGATGGCGAAAACCACTTTGTGGTGGTGTCAAAACCAAAAATAGTAAAAAGAAATGACGCATTCGAGGGTGAAAACCTCTTTGAGGCACCTAAGGATGGGGTACTTAATAACTTGCCGAGTTATTTCCAGGATAGATCATCAGTATTGATTGAGCCAACGAAGCCAGTCAATTTAAACACAGAAGAAAATCCTCAGATGGTCCATCTTGCTCAGTCTTTATCAGAAGTAGAGACCAAGGCATATGTACAGTTTTTACAAAAAAAGAAAATTAATTTTGCATGGACCTATTCAGACATGCCAGGGCTTGACACAAATCTTATAATGCATCACTTATCCATAGCTCCAGGAGTCAAGCCAGTAAAATAGAGACTCAGAAAAATGCATCCACATGTAGCTTTACTTGTCAAAGGGGAATTAGAAAAACTTTTGAGAGCTGGATTCATTAGAGCCATCGATTATGTAGAATGGATCTCAAACATCGTACCTATCTCCAAACATGATGGGTCCATTTGTGTCTGCACAAATTTTAGAGATTTAAACAAAGCATGCCCAAAGGATGATTTTCCACTTCCAAACATTGACATGATAGTGGACATGACGGGGGGCTATGACATATACTCTCTAATGGATGGTTTCTTGGGGTATAATCAAATCAAAATAGCTCCTGAAGACCAAGAGAAAACAACATTCACATGTGCATGGGCAACCTATTGCTGGAACGTCATGCCATTCGGATTAAAGAATGCAAGAGCAACCTACCAAAGAGCTATGACCACTATCTTTCATGATATGATGCACAAAAATATGGAAGATTATGTGGATGATACCCTGGCAAAATCAAAAAAATGGGACACACACCTCGACGATCTGGAAGTAATTCTAGATCGCATGGAATAGTTTCAACTCAGATTGAATCCAAAGAAGTGTGCATTTGGCGTCACCTCAGGCAAACTTTTAAGATTCATAATATCAGCAAAAGGTATCGAGGTTGATCCCGAAAAGGTCCAAGCAATTCTAGATATGCCACCTCCTCGAAATATCAGCCAAATGAGAAGTCTTCAAGGATGTCTTCAATCCATTAGGAGGTTTATCTCTCAGCTTACAGATAGAGCACAACCCTTCAACAAGACATTGCATAAGGGTGCTTCTTGTGTTTGGAATGAGGATTGTCAAAAGAGCCTAGATTAGATCAAACAATACTTGGCTAATCCTTCGATCCTAATGCCTCCTATTCCAGGAAAACCATTGATCCTATATATTTCAGCTACAGACACTTCCCTGGGGGCATTATTGGCTCAATCAGATGATACTGGCAAAGAACAGGCCATATACTATATCAGCCGTACTCTTGTCTCCTACGAGATCAATTACAATAATATTGAGAAGTCTTGTCTGGCAGTGGTGTTTGCTTCTCAAAAGTTGCGCCACTACATGCTTGCTCACACCATACATTTGGTTGCCAAAATTGATTCTCTTAAATACTTGCTTAGTAAGGCTGCCCTCATGGGTAGACTTGCTAAATGGATGATGGTCCTAACTAAATTTGACATAGAGTACATTGAAAGGAAGGCAATAAAAGGGCAAGCTATTGCTGACCAATTAGCTGATTTCCCAATTTAGGATAGTATGCCAGTCCAAGTGGAATTCCCAGATGAACACATCTTGTATACAACTACTCACACTTGGACAATGTTCTTTGATGGTTCCCGCATGCAAAATGGATTAGGTGCTGGAGTGTTATTTGTTTCTCCACATGGGTACAATATTCCAAAGTCTTACAAACTATTATTCCCATGTACCAATAATATTGTAGAATATGAAGCTTTAACTAATAGCTTGAGAATGGCTATAGAATGGAACATCACAGAGTTACATGTCTTTGGGGATTCCCAGTTAATCATCAACCAAGTCAATGAAGAGTATCAAACCAAGGATTACCGCGCCATGAGGTTACAGGAACTAGAACTTCTAGATGAGAAGCATAAGGCTTCCTTTGATTATATGAGAGTGTATCAGAAGTGTATGTCCAAGGCATTCAACAAGAAGGTTCACCCTAGAGAATTTCAAATAGGTGATCTTGTTTTGCGAGAGAACCCTAAGAACCAACAGAATAGAGAGCAAAAGAGCAAGTTTGAACCTAACTGGCTTGGACCATATGTCATCACAACTGCTTTTGGTACCAGTGCATATTTACTGTCAGATCTTGATGGAGAACAGCTCCCTGATCCCATCAACATTGTGCACCTCAAGAAGTTCTATCCTTGATGCCCATTCTATCTGGGGGCATCCTTTGTACATATTTTATTGATCCTGAAAAAATATTAAAAAAATTCATATATGATGCTGAAAAAATCCTAAAAAGTATAAAAAGTCCTGAAAAAATACAAAAAAATCAAAAAATTCAAAAATCAAAAAAAAAATTAAAAAAATGAAAAAATTAAAAAAGATTCCAAGTGGTGAAAACCTGGAAACAGGCGCTACTTGAGGCCTTTGCACTCCTATTTTGTTAGCACCCGTCCTCGACACTTAGCCACTTTCCATCATGCCTTGACCTTATTTGGCTTAGTCTAGAATTGGTCTTTGTCTTTGTCTAGGGGGCATAACTATTAGCATTGGTCTTTTAGGTGCGTTTGTCTCTTGGGGCATTTCACAACAGGTGTTTTTCAACACCACCCCAAAATAGTGTTTTTCAACACTACCCTTGTGTCGAGTGTTCCTTAACACTTATCAGGTGTCTTACCTAACAGTCTCGTATGATGTGATATTTCTCACTAAGTAGATATGATACTCAGAATTTGACTCTATGACCAACACACACGCACTTAAATAATCAACTCGCTGATGATATGATGACTTTATTTTTCTTTGTGTGCTGTCTGTGAGGATTTCTTTAATGAGTGATCTCTCCCTGAGAAGTTTTCGATGATGCATAGCTAGAAGACTGAGGGAATGAGAACATGTTTTCTTTCTTTATCTGTTTGTGGGTATATTTTGTTGATCCTAACTGTCATGAGCATTTATGCTGGTCCTACTTGACACTATGGATTGACAAGGTATTATCCTTGACTGTTTTGCGAGTGCATGCTTTTAGCTATCCTGACTTTCATGTGTCTTGATACAAGCATAATCTCGCTATATCAAACTTAGGTGATCTCACTGCATTAGTCATCTTGACCTATATGTCTTTGATGCCTAGGTGAGATTTCCACATTTCTATCTGATAAAGATCATATTCATATTCACATAGTTATGCTAGTGTGCATTGTATGATCTTACGATGCTACCAATAATGCTCAATGATGATAATTAGATGTCTATAAGCATTGTGACCTTGCAAGTCAACCACTTTCATAATAGCTTGCATTCTTAGGTTCATGATAGTCTAGTTTTGCATATGGAGAGAGCTCTCATTTTTTCATCTTATGTGGACCTGTCAGTCGACTGCGCTCACCTTTTCTTCTTCTCGATCATGTATTTCACTCCTTGTTCTTTTCATCTCGAACCTATTCCTGTTCATCATAAGGGGTTAATCATATCATCATACCTATATCAAAACTATCATTTTTAAGAAACATGAGTCTATATCATACACATGAGAATTAAACACACATCTATGAGAGAGAACATACATAAGCATTTTGAGCAAAATGACAAGACAGTATATATAAACTAGTACATCCATCACAAGTGAGACAAATACACATGATACATTGAACATCCAGTAACCTCATATACAATGTCATGATATACAATACAATATGAGATCCTAAAATCTGGATCAAAAGTCTCAAGATATGTCCAAAACAACCTAAGACCTAACCCTAAGACTCGCTACCACCCTCGTGAGGAGCTCGTGGTGGTGGAGGCATGACTCTCCTATTAAGTACCACATCTGATACCCCTGCCCACTGAGAGTATGATGGTGCTCTCTCACCCTCTAGGATGGCCTATAGGTAGAGTCCATGATAGTAGGCTGCCCTCACTGACTCCCATTGGAGCTCTAGTGCCTCTGCCTGTGCCATCGCCTCACGGCGTGCTATCTCTACCCTAAGATCAGCTATCTGCTGATCCCGCTTTGCCCTCAGATCCAGTAGCTATTGATCTCTCATAGCTATAGTAGTTTGGAGCTACTATATCTCTACCTCCTGAGCCTGTATTTGGGCTCTTAGATCCTCTCCCCCTGCAGACTGATCCTGCTATGCCTCTGCCTGCCGGCGAGCTGGTCTCGCCTCCTCCTCGAGCGTCATTGATCTCTGTCCCCGTGACTATTTTCAGCCACTTGATCTTAACCCCTCTCCTCTCTCCATCCTCCTCCCTCTCCCCCTCCTACCATCTCCTCCATCCCCTCCCTCTCCCCCTCCGTCTCTTCCATCTCCCCCGTCACCCCCCTCCGTCTCCTCCCTGCGTTGGTACCTGAGCATCTGGTACTATAAACCGAGGGAATGTCACCCTCCACCACTCTGCTTTGTAGGCTCCATCAGCCCTTGCATCTGCCATATCTGGGAAATACTCCCAGGGCTCACTCCTGATACCTGCTGTCTCTACGACAGCCTGCTGATAGTCCAACATGGGTAGCCACCCATGACCCTCCTCGTCTCTAGCCCTGGCATATGTGGTAGTCTCTGTCGAGATTCGCTGCTACCTCCCAAACTACCGTCATACCTGAGTGATGTAAAATCTCTCGACTATCTCTGCATACTGACCTACCAGTGGCCGACTGCACAGCATATAACTCAGCTCATCGGCTGCATCTCCCCAAACCTCAACCTCCTGGTATGGCCTCCATGTGAATGAGGCTATCTCATCTAGAATCCTTCTGTAGTATGTCACATCCCCAGAATGGGCATGTGATATGAACTCGAGATACCTATAGATGTAGGGGTACCTCCTCTCCCTCAACTGAACCCTGGGGTGCACCACATTGATGTGCTCCCATGCCCATACCTATGCTAGGATGACACCGCACGCCCATGTCTGATCGTCTTTGTAGATGATCTCGTGCAGCTCATGGTACATCTCTACCAATATGGCAGGACCCCATGCCATTCGTCGAGGCCTGCCGACCAAGTCAACCAGTAATCAAGCCCATCCAAGCGGGAAACCCTTCTGACTGCGGTCAGTCATCAGGATCTGAGAAATGATAGATGCCACTATAGATGGCACTAGGTAGTCTCTGCCAAAATCATCTATCAGCCTCTCCCAACTGATATGCTTATCCAAAATAGTGACATCCTGGAACATCTCCTGAACCAGTCGGTGCCCCTCAGTGGCATCCTGATCATAGTACACCTGTGCCAACAAATGAATCATGTCAATTTTTATCATATGGAAACATTACATTTATGATTATATCTTAAAACATGATTATACTCACCAGCTCACCATGGCATGGCACACGTAAGATCCTGTAGACGTCCTCTAGAGTGATCGACGCCTCTCTAGTAGGTAGGTGGAAGGTGTTGTGCTCACTATGCCATCTCTCGGCAAGAGTAGTCAAAAACCTGTGGTCCGCTCTGATGTATGGATACCTCAGCAGATATCTGAATCCCATAGCTCTGATGTCGACATTGCCGGGATCATCTAGATCTCGAACACACCGCAACCCAGTCACCTTCGGCGCTCTGATGATGAGCGCTGGAAAAACCTCCTGCAAGCCAAAACCAAGCCAATTGTTAGCACATATCATGATGGATGTCCAAAAACTCAGTATAAAACATCTCTAAAATGTAACATTGTCTAGACCCATGTCATTTTTGCTCAAAAATGCGTTAAAAATCAAATTTTCAAACTGGGCAATATTTTTTTTTTGGAGAAGTATCACGTGATACTTCTCCCTATAGCGGGGTGATAGACCTTATACCGCGCGATACTTCACCCAGTATTGTGTGATCTTTCACCCAGTATCATGCGATACTGGTGCCTTAGGTCACGCGATACTTTGGGGACCCGCGAAGTATCGCGCGACATTTCTCCCCAAAGAGCGCAATACTTCTAAAGTATCGCGCGATAGTTCACCCAGTCAAAATTTTTGAAATTTAAAAATTTGAAAAATGTACTTAAAAAAAGCTATTAAATGCAAAAAATGACTCAAAAAGCTCGAGTTTTTTGAAAACATACCGGGGCAGGATAGTGTGGTGGCCGGTTGTGTAACCGGATGGGCTCGAATCGATGCCTGTGGATGGGAACTCCTGCTTGCTGGGCCATTTTCCCTCTCTAAGCTCTGAAAATTCTCAAATCGCTAAAAGACAAATGACTTTTGAAAATGACATTTTGACCCCTTTTATAGCCTTTTGACTTTTTGACCTCATTTTCAAAACACCTCAGAATTGCACAAAAATTGCACCCCTAGCTAATTTCGACGTCCTGGATCCATTTTCGGATTCAAAATTGAAATCTGAGGTCATCTTGATAGTTGAAATCATGTTTCAAAATCTTCCCTTCTTCTGCGCAGTTGACTGATCTTTTGAGGCCTAATCCTTCGATCTTTGTTGGGGCATTGTCATTTCTTCATTTTCATGTCTTCCAAACTTCTAGTCTTTCATTCATATTCATTCCATTCCTTCATTTCTCATGTTTGATTGCATCTTTTCAGTCAGGCTAGGGCATGTTTTATTGCCTAGTGGTTAACCTATTGACCTTTACATTCGATTATGATTTCATTCTGATTTGATCAAATCCTTATCAATTCTCTACTTCTCCTTTACTTGATTTCAATTTTGACTCCGAGGGGGCAGTATTTATGAGATTCTCATCCCCGATTCCTTGATTTTCCTGATCCAGACATCTTTTGAGAGCTGTCGCTCAAATTTGAGATTCTTATCTCTTATTTTGAATGTGATCCCGAATCGACCTCATGTTCAAAGGCCTTTGTTTATGCTTTGTCTGGATATGATCCCAAATCGACCTCATATCTGAGTTGTTTTGTGATCCCAAACCGATCTCACATTTCAACTTCATTCTTTGACTGCATGTGTTCCCAAATCGATCACACATTAGTCAAAGAGGGGCAAATGTACGCACCCAAAAATGGTCGCCTAGACTTTGGGCCCCATTTATTTGATTTATCAATCATGAGTCATTTTTATCAATAATCAATATTTTCAACATTATTAATTTCTTGATCAAGTCTTAATTTCGATCATATATTGGATTTTTATCCTTGGGCTAACCATTTATCCTAAGTCTTTATTTAATTAAAAGGAATATTTCCTCCTTTTTTGTTTAAATAAAAAGCCCCACTTTCCTCTTATCCTAAGTTGCACAAATAAAGCATTATTCATATTTTATAAAAAGGAGAAAAGCACTTTTTGTCTCATATGGACATAAAGTCAACTCTTATTTTCCTATTGGAGGATATGTGTGCACATGGATTGCTCTTCTTTCAAGCTCCATCGCTGATTAAGACTTTTTGCCTCTTAATCTCAATGGTCCATTTCTTTTCATTTCTTATAAAAGGAGAGCTCTCTCCTTCATTTGCATCCACTTGTTTTATGCTAATGTTATGCTGCAGGTTTTAGGTGCATTTGGAGTTTGAAGATATTGAAGACTTGCTTCATTGCATCATCTAGTTCATATTTGATTTCATAGTTGCATAATAATGGCATTCTTAGTGTAGATTTCCTTTTATGCAATAGAATAAGCTCACATAGTCTAAATAGGAAGGCTTGGTAATACTTGTTCTTTCCATTTCATAGCTTAGTTTGTACTTCCATTTTCATAGCATAGCTTGCACATTTGCATCTTCATTTTAGTTGCATTGTATTGCATTTCATAGTGATTCTTGGAGATATTGGCATTGTTGCCCTTGTCTTCACTTGAATCTCTCATTGTGTGGTTGACTAGCAAGGTCACAAGCTTGTAGCTCTAGCTGAGAGGAAACACATCATAAGTCCCTTGCAACTCCATGCATAGAGAGCTATGAGCCACTTTGTGAGGCCTCATTCTTGAGCAACCTTGCATGTAATGGCTCATAGAAGTGCACCTTTTTAGTGTGTACAATAGGATACCCTGTAACCCTATGAATCATTTTCTTTGTCACTTTGATCGGTTTATCTATCCAAAATGTGCCCTCATGATATCGACTTAGCACGACCCTTATCCATTCTATTTTAAAATTCTTCAAAAAATTTGGGGCATTAGTGAGTCCAATCATTTCTACCTATTTATGCTTTGGTTTCAACTTTGTATATTCATCATATAGTGCTTGGTATGAAACATACATATCAAAATCTCCTATTTCACCAATCTTGCAGTGAATGTGTGATCGAATATCTTTGACCAGTAAAACCCTAGGTGGAATGCTCGAAAAAGCACCTGCTGAATCCTTTTTTGATGCAACTTCTAGGTGCGACTTGTAATTGTTTTCACTATAATTTGCTGACACTATAAGATTAACTTCCTCCTCAACAACTTTAGAAGTACTCGCAGTGGATGCCATTTCAACAAACTAGGTTTTTGGTAAGTGTGAAGAATATGCTCAGTAGGGGTTTCAACTTACTTAGAATATGTCGAAGAATGTGCTCAATTTGATTTGCAACTGCTTTGGACTAGCTTAAAAGATTCTTTTCTCAAACTCACTCTATGAAATAATCACTTCTTCCAAATCACTTTGTGAAAATAAACTCAGTCTTCTGTGTATTTATAGCATTTCTTGATTTCCCACTTAAAAATTTATGTCATTAATTCTCGACCTACTTTCTGGTTTGTGACAACTGTTAGCTCGGTGAATATTGAAAACTTCCACCAGCTCGGTTAACACATGACTTTCTCTCTCGGTTGATACTGATACTCAGTTAACCTTGAATAGTGATTACTGACGGGTGACCTTTTTCTCGGTCTAACTTTTACTGACTGTATAACTTTGTTAGCTCATAACATATAAACCATAATGCATCTTTATTCATGCAGATTTGGTATGTGCTCATCATATATAAGGAACTATATGTAAAATATGATCAGTTAAAATGTTAGTCCCATACATACCTATATCACCTTAAGTAGATGTACCAATGTCACCTAATCTATTGGATGAGGTTTCATCGACAACATTACTTGACTCAACATTCTCATTAGATGCCTTTCTCCACATGGTGTTTCTAATTCTCATGATATCTGCAATAGTGTTTCCACTCTCAAATACATGTCCTTCTTTTGGTGCTCGGTCTCTGCAATCCTTGCTTAGATGACCAACCTTATGACAATGTAAGCATGCCATTCTAGTGCTTGTTCAGCTTCGTGATTGTCTAGCCCATCTTTTTCTATAACAATTTGCTGCTATATGTCCATACCTACCACATGCAACATAGTTGACCCATGTATTGTAATCCCAAACATAAGAGTTACCTTGTCTCTTTAGTTGATAAGGCTTGGGCTTGCTTTTCTATTTTGGCATCCATACTTGCTTCATCTTAGCCTTACACTCTCATGCAGTGTGTCCATGTTCATTACAAGTATAGCATAATTTCTCCATGGTAGGATTATTAGCATTCTTATTCAGCTTTTCTCTACACTCATAAGCTTGATGACCCTATTTGACACAGTAATAACAGTAACCATTAATCTTAGGAGTGACTGGAGGTTTACCTTGTGCTTTGCTTCTGCAAACATTAGAAGTGTGTCCTGGTTTGCCACAGTGATAGCATGACAATTTTTTTGGCCTTTGACTTTGATTGTTGTTCACTTGTTCTTCTTTCTTGGATGATTCTCCTTCATCGATATATCCTAAACCAGCTTTGTTTTCGAATCTTCTTTGATTAGTCAGAAAATCATCAATCTTTTTGGAACTATCCTCAGCCAATTTCATCATTCCATTGTGTTGTTGTTGAGTTTTCACTTCATTTATCAAATTCTCATTTTCTTCCCTGAGTATTGCTACATCTTCAAGTCTTCTTGATAGTTCATCATTTAATCAGTTGACCCCCTGATTCATAGTTTATCATTTGATTGGAAATTTTGAAATGGTGCATGGTGAGTCTTTTTATCTCACTTTCCTTTTCTTGAAGTTGTTCAGTCATCTATCTTCGGTCTTCAATAGCTAGATTCCTCTCTTGCTTAGCCTATCTAGCATTGTTCATTACTTCTACCATTCTCACCATCTGAGATTCCTGACCCATTTGCAGTGCTTTCACTTGTTCAGTTAAGTGAAGATTCTTTCTAGAAAAATCAAAGATTATGCTTTCAGATCCATCAAAAATACTTCCTGAACTAGGTCCAATGTGATCAAATAAATCATCAATCTCTTCTTCATGGTAACCAATCTCATTTTGTAGAATAGCTAGGTTCTTCCTTTCAACCAGTAAATTCTTCAATCCATCCTTGGCTTGCTTATACTACTCAACAAACATTTGCATTTGAATCTTTTGATTCTCTATTGTTTTATCTAACTTATACCTCTCCATGACTAGATCTTTACCCTTCAGTGGTTAAACTTTCCAATAAGAAAATTGAGCTTTGATACCAATTGTTGGATTGGAGAGATAGGGTATTTAGAGGGGAGGTGTCAATTAGTGTCCACAAAAACTTTCAACTCATAAACCTTTCAAACCTTGAACAACAAATAGTAGTAACCTTCAACTGTAACTTGAATCCATTGCATGCATCATTCATTCATTTAACTATCAAAGTAAATAACATAAAATCAACAAGATAATCATCACATAACACAAGTATTTTGGTAACACATAAACCCTTGTTAGAAGGTAAAAACTGCGGTGGGGATGACACCCACAAATTCTTTACTACTATAGATAGAAAAGGTTTGCATGTTAGGGATACAAGTGGTGATCACTTCTGGTGATCTTACCCTATTAGGAGTAACATTTCAGATCAGTTAGATCTACCTAGTGATAGGATTTTAACAACACTACTTGAGTGTGCACTCAGTTAAGAGATTTACATAAAGACTGTTAGGTCTACTATGTTAGGAGCTTTTACCAAAACTCTGTTACAATGATTAGAAAATAACAGGTATTTGTCTACTAATGAAAACTCAACTTGTCTGATATAGATCAATGAAATACTAAATAGATATCACCTTTCTATGGGAAGTTCTTTGCTCTGAATTGCTCAGTAGCCTGATCTGATTTTGCTCAATCTGATTATCCCTGAATACTGTTCTACTCTATTTGACAACTGATAATCTTGAAATTGGCTAATGCTTCAAGACCTTCTTTGCTCATACATCTCCACAATTACATCAAAATGATGCAAAATACAATTATATAGCATAATGTTTCATGCTACTTACAAAATTAGGTTATAATGTCTTAGAGAAAAAAAAACCTAAGATCAATGGTGTACAAAAATAATCTAGATCAAACAATTACATAAGATCTTCATCGCATTTAATATCTCAACAATAAATTATCCTTGATCTTGGTAAAATGTTTTGTGATTTTGTTGTAATTGTTTGCATAGATAGATGTGCCATTCCTGATTCCTATGCCATTTTTTGTGATCCTCGGTAAATACTGTATATACTGCTTGGTAATTACATTGGTGCTCAGTATCTAGTCTATTTGGTGTTTACTGCACTCGGTATCAGTGTCAAGACTTAATCGACTAGCTTGAGATGCTTGCTTTTATTGACTAGGTTAACATAGGTAACCGACCGATGTCTTTGATACTAATGACAATCATTAATGCTCAATTAGAGATAACACTTATCCATGACGTCTTGTCTCTGACTTCTTGAAAGTTCAAGTTGTTCCTTTAGTTTCTAATGAAACCTTCTGCTCTTCTTAATTTAAATTTTAATTCACCATTCTCATCCTTTTCTTTGTCCAAGTCATCAAGTGCTACTTCAAAGTTCTCTTGCAAACTTTCTAAATCCATTTTGATCTCCCTTAAGCTGTTAGGTTTTCTCTCCAAGGGCCAATAGATCTGATACCAATTGTTAGGATTAAGTAATATTAAGAGGGGGGTGAATCAGTATTACAACACTTCAAATCAAACTTAGACCAATTGCAAATAAAACATATGATTATTGAAATGAAAAGAGCACAAACACATAACATATAACTCATAACACCATTATTTGTTTTCGAGGAAACCCTGGCCAAGGGAAAACCCTTGTGGGGATGGTACCCACAACTATGCACTAAAATATAGAATCCCTATAAGGAGATCTAGTCCTATTAGGAGCTGAGTATTACATAGTACATTTCCTTGTTAGAGGAATAGAAATCCTGTTAGGAGTATACAAAAACCCTGTTAAAGGTATACTGAGCTTACAGCTCTTACAATCAATAATTCAGGAACAAAAGTGTTCTTCAAGAGTGAACAATACAAGCATCTACTATGCTTTGATAGTTCTAGTTATATCTCTGTCAATCTCTAATCTTGCATCTTCTATTAGTCATCCATGATATCCCAAATTCACATCCATCATACATACATGTCTGTCACATAGTTTCACACTTATCACTTCCACAAACACTCTATACTTATATCAATTTTGACATCCAGTCGGATCTCAAATACATCACAAAATATTGTAATTACTTATACAAATATTAAATACTGAGTCGGTGATCTTATATTACCAAAGTGTCAGCAATATACATTCTTTATCTAAATTATCACGTTACCATTATATCTCACCTTCCCTTAATCATCACGACTATTCATATATCCTGTTTCATTGATTCTCTTTCTTCACATACCTTCATATCACTATATCTTATTGATATCAACACCAAAAAATGCGCGACCTTAACTAAAGGTCATACATATCCAAAAATATCTTTCTCTAAGTTTGCAAGCCATAATACATCATATATTATCTTCGCTGACCAAAACTGTACTGCAATATACTATTATTTTGATTTTGTACTTAGTCATTTTCATGACTGTGTCTCCCACACTTATAATCACTTCATGCGATCACTCCAACATAAGTGTTGCCATAAATGACAACCCTTAAGTGATCCATAATGTTCTCAAAACATCACTTGCCAACATAAGACTACACAATGGGTTATCCTCAAACAACCACTTTAGGCCCATACCCCCATTTTGAGCCACCCTCCAACTATGTTCCTAAAAAACCCTCCCAAAACATGAATCCAAAAGACATAAAAATCAGGATCCACCAAATATGTAATGGGGTACAAGGTCATACAATCAAACCTCAAGATGGTAAGATGTCCAAGAAAACCATATTTGTCAAAACCATATCATTCACAATACATCCAAGAAGTAACCCCCAAATTGTGGATCTCATTCATATTAACATTACTATGTCATAAAAAAAGAGAAATCCTAGATTGAAAAAGGTACAAGCACATGAAAACAAATAAGTACTCATCAAGAGATCAACACATCAATGTGGCATAACCCCAAAAGTCAAAGTTGACATATAGTCCAAAATACGAGTCACTGAAATCCATCAAGCATAAAATTCCCAAAAGGGTCAATTAATTAATTCAAAAGTATGAATCACAAAGTTCAAGCATCATCATGCATTAAAACAAATAACCTTACGACCTTTGGTAGACAAACGACCATCCCCAAAACTCAAACATCAATAACTTCACATAAAAAGAATGCTAAAGTTTCCAACTTGTATGTTTAGTAACACAGATGCAAATGATTACAAGAATATGCTTGTAAAGGTGGCCACAACAACAAAAAAAATCAGAATGCAATGAGTGCACTTTTATTACAACTATTCAACCGACATAAACAATGTCTCACTAATATTTTTAATCTTTGATTTTTAAAAGAATATGAAAACAATTCCACAAATCATTGCCAATTATATTAAAACATTTTATTTTACTCATTTCCTCATTGACTAAAACACTTATTACTATTTATTATAATCTAAATTCCCCATTTGGTTACTCATTCAATAATAAATACAACATTTAACAACATTTCTACAATACACACTTCCATGAGGTCTTCTTTATAAAAATCATCTATTTAACACAAAATAATTAAAATATACAAATAAATATTTAATTTTAAAATTTCTAAACAAAATTATTTAAATATAATTTTATTTAAATTTCAAATCTAATTAAAACATAAATCTTAAATGAGATTATTCAAATTTATTTTTTCTAACTTTCTTACTATAATGCACATTGTGTAATTTATTAAAATCTTCTTCTTTTTCCTATGAATCATTTATACTTACACTCTAAAACAAATGAACTTAGTAAATTAACTAAGATTTAAATAGTTACAAAATGAACCAAAATAAATAAAAAAGATAACAACTCATTCCTAAATAAACTAGTATAAATCTAAATTATTAATGAAATTTAAACTAATACTTATTTCTCTCCTAAAAATATCTATAATCTGTGGAGAAAATTTTTGTTTTCTATTATGAGCAATATTACACTGGATGGTAGATACACTAGGGCTTATGGTTACCATTTCGTCCTTCTTAATCATCCATGGGGAAAAAGTTTTTTTGCCTCATTATTTACTCTGTTATATGAATGCTATTGTAAAAGATAAAAGGAAAAATCCCCAAGGGGATCATGCTTTGCACCAAGGTTTGATGGTGCTCATTTATGACCATCTAAAAGCCAAGTAGATTATTCACTCTTTATCTCTGAATTCTAAGTCAGAGGATTATGAATTCCATGTATGAGATGGATTCCTCTTCTGAAGATAGAAAAGGGAAACATAAAATATCTTCTAACAAAAAGACTAAGGCTTCCACCTTGAAAATGAATTCTAAGCCTAGGAGGAAAAATACCTTCATCGTTGAGGATTCCTCTTTTGAGGAGGAATAAGTGGGTGCTTTTGATTCAGACGAGGGTGAGCAAAGTAAGGCTAAAAAGAAAGCTCACACTCCTCAAAATAAAACTAATTTTGATAATACTACTGCTCAGGAGGAAAATGTCATTGAAATGGAGGAGGTTGATATGGTTGTCAAGATTATTAGTGGGTAGGATGAAGACAATGGTGAAGATAAAGAGGTTCAACTGAAGGATGTGGGGATTTAGGATAATACTTCCATCCCGGTAGATGAATTGGGGGTGAGAAGTTTCACCAACACCATTGAGGGAATCATTGATGACGATGTGCATATCAAGGATGAGATGAAGGACTACCACAAATGCATCCAAATTCTTGAGGCTATGGGGTTTGGCAAAGACAAATCTTTTTTGGAGAGCTTGGAGGAGATGACTAAATCTATTGAGCGTGCTGAAAACTTGAAGGATTTCTTTACTTCCAGATTTGATACCATAGAGAAAAGGATGTCTCACATTGATAATATGGAATAGAGAATGGTGGAGATGGAGACCAAAATGGCCAAGGTGGAGAATAATATGAAAAATGGGGGACCAGAGCTACAAGATTCTGAAAGTGTCAATTGAGCATGTCAGATATTGGTTGGTTAGTTGGAGCAAGAGAAGGAGTCTTAGGTTGCCGAGATGGATAAGGAAGCTGCTGATGATACCCTTGGACCAAGAAAGAGGACTATATCTAGGACCAAGAAAATAGCTAGCATGAAAGACAAAGACTTGGAGGAGTTGAAGAATACTGCTATCAATATGGATTTAATGGTGATAAAAGCATCTGAACTACTTTAAAAAGTATAGTTTTCTTCTCTTTGGTCTTTCGGTTCTCTGTCCTATTTTGTTTGGTTACAGTCGGGCTACTATTTTTTGGGTTTGCTAGCTTTTTGTCTTGGCGACCATTTTGTTGTTCTAGTTATGTTTCCTTTCTATTTTATGTTGTAACTATGTGGACTCTTATGGTTATCTACTTATGATGCAATCTTGGATGTAAAGGTTTCAGGTCCTTTAAAACCTACTTTTCTTTTAATCAAAACTAATGGGTTGCATGAGACAAATGTTCATTGCATCTATAATAATCATAAGAATCTATTCCTAGAACCTACCCAAAACTAACCATTCACAATTCTTAAAAGATTTATTTTCTTTATACATACCAAAAGAAATATTTTAATTTAATAAAACTTAAAATTCTAATATCCCATTAAAGGCAACTACAAACAAGATTGGTTTCTTTACATATTCAAATAATGTAAAGGACAAAAAAATTGACTGTAAAAAAAACAAGCATTGAAATATGATAGAAAAGGAATGGCATGGAAGGGTGATGATAACTTCTAAAAAAATAAGGATGATCCTCTATAAAAGAAGCTTACCTCTGTGTTAAAAGGGTGATAAGCATAAATAAAATAAGGAGATGAATGCATTCTTTGAGCTCTGCTAGGGATTTGTGTTTTGATTAAGTAAAAAAAGGTTTTGTAAGGACCCAGAACCTTTACAAATTACTTAAAGATAAACCATTAAAAGTATTACATAGTCTGTGCCTTAGCACCCCAAAGCATAAAAAAACAACAACAAAGTATCTAGTTATAAACAAAAGGCTACACCAAAAGAAACGTAACATGACAACCAAACAAAAAGACATGACAACAAAAAGAGAGCTAAATACATTTCATAAGGTCCCTAGCCTGGACCACCATAATCTACATGTGATCAACAAATTCCTTGAGCTCTTTCAGATCCTTGTCTTATTTGGTCTCAGTCTTCTTGGTACTTTCCCAAGTGTGCTTTCTAGGTCTGGTGGCCTCCTTCAGGTCCTTCGTCTCCTTGTCACCTTTGGTCTGCTCCATCTTATCAACCATGATCCTGACATGATTAGTGTAGGCCTTGAGGATGGCATGGATCTCCCTGATTTTTCTCATAGACTCCTCTAATTTCTCCACTCTTTTCTGCAAAGTGCCAAGCCTTCCTTCAAGGTCCCCATGAGTGACCTTAGCCTCTTTCTCTTTGAGGTGTTTTTCCAGATTAAAGACCTTATCCACCATAGTTACTAGGGATTTGTGTTGAGTACTTGTATTCTAAGAATTTCCTTTTTATCTGTGTCAAACAACATTTATTGCTTGAATGAACATGGATTATAATGGATCTAGCCAACTTTAGCCCAACAATTGATGTTGGTGTTGGATTTGTGGCAACAGAAGCTCATGGCGCCTCCAAGAAAATGACCTCAAAAATTTATTCTGAAAGTATTTAATGAGGAGTTCCATCCCATGATGTTGTGCTTCTTGTTCAATATTTTGATAATTCCTGTGAGTGGCTAGAAAAAAGTACTTTAATAGGCTATTTTGTGGGTAGAATCCATCCTAAAAACATGTTTCATGATTGGGTGGCCAAATCTTGGAATCTCTGTGGAGTTTGGCTTGATGGTGTTCAAAGCCTCACCAAGGTCTTTTTTTGTTCCATTTTTTAAACCCTACCCATGTCGAGCCTATCCTCTCTCATGGGTCATGGTTTGTTAGGTCTTCCCTTCTGGTTTTTTAACGTTGGTCTTGAGACTTCACTGACTTAGATGAAAAAAAGATAAGGGTTTATGTGTGGGTTGAGTTGCCTGGTCTCCCCTTACCTTGTTGGCCTTTCATGAAAACCATTTATTAGTTATTTGGAAAAGTTATTTATCTTGAAATTGACCATTTTTTAATTCTCATCCTCAAAAGTGGGTTTGCATTGAGGTTGATCTTTAACGCGGCCTCAAAGAAACTGTTGAGATTCAAGTAGGTGGTCACGCCTTCACCCAAAAGGTGATTCATTTGAATCTTCCAAACACCTTCTATTGGTGTAAGTCAACAGATCAAAAGATCAAGGACCGTCCTTTGGCTCTACTACAAACAAAATTCCCTTCTAAGGAAGTTGGCTCCCATCCTACAAAGGGAGAGGAAAAGGATGAAGAAAAAAAGAATGAATGGACCACTATGGTTCATAAAGGAAATAACTCTTTAATTCAAAAGTAGTCCATCAATTCATCTTCTTAGCCGATGGTGGAGACTCTTCCCAAAAACCCTTATGCCTAGGTGGTTTCTACACATCATGGTTCAATGTCAAACCCTGACCAGTAGGGGAAATACTTTACTACGAATGCTTCTTGGTCCCCTTGGGTTCACACTATGTAGGAAGCATCTTTTATTTTTACTTCACAATATTTGCATCATTCTCGCAACCCTTTTGGGCATGCTGAGAATGAGGATAGTAGCTCGAAGAAGCAAATATTTATCTCAAGAGATTCTCTTCCTAGCTTTAGAACTAGTTTAGATTTCTTGCATAATAGTTTCTCCTCTCTTGGGGACAAGGATGACATGAAAGATGTTTTATCATGAATTAAATCTCCTAAAATGTTCGAGGTATTACAGACCTCCACATAAAGTATAATGTAAGAGATGTCTGTCAATGTGTTTCTGGCCTGGTTATTTTTTTCCCCATGAGGTTAAGATTATTGATTTCACACTTTCTACAACATGTCATTTTATTTGACTAGATAGCCTTGTTTTTTCTTCTCACCATGAAGTTGGTCAAGGTAGATTCTCTACTCTCATTTCCCCTTCTTGGCATCCTTTTCTTGTTAATCATGATTCAGACCCCATGCAAAGAGTTGTATGGGTTTTTCTATCAATCGACAATCATTATTTTGGGATAGTTAATTTGTATGCTCTCGGTGATGCTATTGAAAGATATCACCTGTGGAGATGGCTTACAGATTCTCTGCCACCTGCAACTTAGGTCATGTGTGGGGACTTCAATATGGTTGAGGTAGCTTTAGATAAAGATGGTATATTACCTTTTTGATGGACAAATGGAGAGAGAGAAGCATGGTTCTATATGTGCAATAAATTGGGTCTTTTTGATCCCAACATTAACCGTTGCCAACCTAGTGGGGTTTGGCACACGTGGTCTAATTTAGAGCTGGTTTTGACATGATTTTTAGAAGGCTAGAGTGTGTCATGATCTCGGTGCAATATTTTTTTATTTTCTGAGGAGAAATACTTACCTATCATTCCTCTCATTGATGTGTTGGTGTCAGACCACTTTCCCATCACCTTTTGCATTGAATGATAGACAACAAAGGTGTGGCCTTACAAGACTTAGTTTTATCTGAACACGTCACTTTTGAGTCATCAACCCACTATGGCCCATATTCAAAAAGTTTGGAATTTGGAGCCTAGGCCACATTAGCCTATATGATGGATTAAATGGTGGAATGATGTCATCACCTGCACAACACACTTTCTCCATATTTATGTCAGACAACTTGCTAGGTACCATAGGCATTCCTATGGCATCGCTACTAAAGAGCTCCAAACAGCCAATAAAGCTTTGACTCTGGATCCATTCAATCTAGACTTGCAAGTTCGGCTCGCTCAACTTCAGCACCAGAAGAAAGTTGCAAATAATTATTTTTCTAGAGGTGCTCAGATCAAAGCTAGGCTCCATTGGCTAAAAGTGGGTGAAAGATCTTCCAAGGAATTCTTCTTGGCTTTGAGAGCTTGTCATTCCTTTATGGGGATTAAAAAAATAAAATAAGGCCAATCTATGATCACTGATCTTCCAGACATTTTACAAGCCTTTTTCTGTCACTATGAGGTGTTCACAAGGCATGTAAATTCTCCTGCTAGACCCCAAGCTCTAAAAGATTGCATGGCAGTGGTGCCTCAATGGCTTTCTGCGGCTGAACAATCCTTTTGTAATTGTTACCCAATTTTTCCTGTTCCATACAAATTTGACTATAGACTGAACTCCATCCAGAGGTCTGCATTTTAACCTTGTTGAGCACCTCTACAAATTTCATGGCCTTGTGTCCTGTCCTCTAGTCTCCACAATTATTCAAGCTCTTTGGTCTGATAGTCATTTAAAATTTGAAAAATCTAGCCGTTATAGAAAAAAACCCTCAAAACCCTTTAGCCTATTCTATTTTGCAGTTACCTTTTTTGGTCACTTAAGGGTTCATTTTCCCATGTGTGCTTTATATTCTAAGGTTAGGTTTCTTTCAGTCGTGAAATCTCTAAGCCCCGCAGAATATTCCTTTATATCTCCCAATCCCGCGAATACCCTTTGTTCGCAAGATCTCCCAGTCGAAAGACATATTCCTTTTTCTTTCGATGACTAAGCGATGATCCCTTCAGTCGAGTGATTGCTTAATGTTATCCAAAGCCACCAATCCTTTCCAATGACTAGGCGACTGTGTTCACGTGATCTCTTATTCCTGGCGGTCAAGCCCTTAACACCCAGCGATCTGGCGAGTGGTTACCGTTTTGTTTGGCGGTCTCAATTCTGGAGCAGTTAAAGTTTAGGCAAGATCGATGACTGTCGTTATACCATTAAAGTGAGATGCATGAAGTTTAAAGCTACGGTATAACGACAACCATCCGATGAAAGGTTGAGGTTGTCAGTGGGTCCACTGCCATGTAGTCTGAGGTGTTTGATTCTTATTGGTCGAAGGCTAGTGATGTGGAGGTTTGTCAGAGCGGGACCAGTGTGCTGTCTCAACTTTTGATCTAATGGTTGTTGCATGATCACATGGAATATTCTTATCCCCTATGATCATACGCCAGCCATTGATTCTACTTTATCGCCAAGGCTCTATCAGGTGGGTGCTTGTGTTTTGACGTGCTCATATTTTATTGGTTGGCCAGATGATGACAAGGATTTGTCAGTGGGTTCGAGGATTTCTTAAGTGAGGTGGCAGTAAAATAAAAAGATCTATGATTGGCACATGATCTGGTGGAATATTCTGAGCTCATGAGATCATGCGACAACCGTTGATTAGGAATCAAGCCTGAAGGAAAGCTAAGTAGGTCCTGTGCTAGATAGGTTCGAGGTGTCTGTAGTCGATCAATGGTATGATGACAGGTGGCAGGATGGGCCCAAGTTTGTAGTTTCAGTCGGGTGATCACCTAATCGAGTGAGAATATTCTTTTTCATCTAGCAACTATGCGATTCTCTCTTCAGTCGGGAAATCGCTCAATCGAAAAGAATATTCTGCAGACTTCAAGCGACTCGGTGACTATTAAGGTGGGATAAACGCTTGTTGCATAATCACCAGACCAAGCCAGAGTTAAAGAAATGATTAGGCGATTCAGCGACTAAAGGAAAAGGAAGGCCCGAGGTTAAAATATAAGCGGTGCCCGATAAAATAAAGGATCTGACGGCCATGTTTTAAAAGACCGATCAACTTTGAATGTCAGTCGTAGATGGATAAAGCTTGGCGCCACCTGTGATTGTTTAATCAATTTTAAAATTCAAATATCTAGAGTACCAAATTTGAATAGTTATGGCGAGCCCGAGTTGCAGAGAGGTAGATAGATCAAGGCGGCTTGTTTGCGGGTAGATTCAGTACAGGGATGGACACGCAAACAGTAATATGATTAGTTGGGATATTTTCATGAGCATTTATGATCAGAATTGATAGAGTTAGGGTTTGATTATTATATGAAAATCTGTAAACCCTAATTAGGTTTTGGCTCCTACCTGCGTGCAATAGAGGAGATGTATATATTAGTTTTTTGGAGCTTTTAAGAAAAAGAGTTTACGTTTTGTAAAAAAGAGATTTTCTTTTTGAGGAGTTATCCGAGGCATTCTTTCTGCCCTCTAGCTTCTGCATCTTGTAACCTTTCATTGATGTTTAGATATTGCAAAGGTTCTTTGTGACATTCTTTCTGTTCCTATACCTTCTTGTATAAATTTTCTCTTATTGAGTTAAATATATGTATGTTTTCAATGATATCTTAGGGTTCTTGATCCCTCTTTCAATCTGCAATTCATATGTATTCTTGTGGGTGATTTGATTTGAATGATCTTGTGGGTATACTTCAACTCCCTAACAATCTATCTCATTCCTATACCTATTTGCAGAAGTGGATGTCTATTTGCAGGTTATAGATTGTGTCCAATTCTTAGGAATGCTATTATTTGTGAAATTCTCTCTTTCCTTGAATAACCTCTTTCTATTGCAGACCCTTCTATGAAATATTGATGCAAGCCTATTTAGTGAGTTGTGATCTCCTAGACCTAAGTTTATGCATTGATTTCATCCTCCATACTGAAATTCATACCATCATTTCGGTGTATCACCTAGTAGGATAGTTTGCTTTCAGTTATTTCCCTTTCATGCAATCCTTCTATCCCTTTTCCCCTCAAGAATTTACTTTCCTATTGAGAAGCAAATTAAGGTGATTATCCAAGAGGAACCAGCCTAGAACCTGAAGGTCTCATCTCAGTTAGCATAGGTCCCACAACCTGGAGATGATTCCCATGTTATACTAAGTTATCAAGACCAAGAGAGCTTGAAACAAGGGTGCAAACTTAGTGTATAACAGTAATAAACTTCTTACTATTCATGACCTTAAGGAAGCTATTTTTTCTATGGAATATGATAAATCCTATGGGTATGATGGTTTCCCTTATGTGTTCTACAAGGCTCTCTGGGATTCTATTGGCCCCGCCCTTCATAAGGTCTATCTTGAAGCTTTCCACTCCCAGTCTTTGGGGTAAATTATCAATAGAGGCAACATCAAATTCATCCCTAAGGTAGGAGATCTTGAGGATATTTGTAATTGGAGGCCTATCACTCTGCTCAACATCTCTTACAAGATCATTTCCAAATCTTTAGCTCTCAAAATTCACCATATCCTACCTTTGATTGTGTGACCAGAATAGATTGAATTCATCATATCCAGGTTCATCCTTGACAACATTATTATTTTCTAGGAAGGAAAGGAGTGGACTTGGTGGTTGAACCAGAGAGAATTCTTTTTAAAGATTGATTTTGCTAAAGCTTATGATTGTATTGAATGAACTTTCTTTCTTTCCATGCTGCAAGCTCTTGGTTTTGGCCCTAGATTTATTCAATTCATGCAAATGTTAATTGGGGATTCCTCTGCTTGCATTACAATTAATGGCCACCAATTTGATGCCTTTGGCCTTTTTAGGTCGATTCTCCAGGGTTTCCCACTGGCTCCTTCCTTATATGTTCTTGTTGCTAAGGGTTTTGGTTACCTCTTTGCCAATGCAAACTTTGTTGGTCTTGTCAGAGGAATTTGCCATCTTGAGTCACCTGCTCAACTTGTCAATGGAAAATTCACCGATGATTCTTTCCTCACCTTCATTGAAAAGGAAGACAATGTTAAAGTTTTCTTGCAATGCCCTGACACTTTTTGTTTAGCCTCAGGCTTTTTCATTCAATGGCACAAGACTCAATTCTATAGGCAATCTTTTTCTTCCAGCTCTGCCTTGGATTCTTCAGTACAGCTGGAAGTGGTTACAACATGATGAGATATTTTTCTTCTTACGCATTCCTTTTGCCTTCCAAGCTTCACTAGTGAACCTCGGGAATGTGGTCTTAGCCAGAATCAAGAAAAAACTATCATACTAGATTACCGAGCCTCTTTCTCTGGCTGGTAAATTCCAGATTTGTTCTGAAGTGTTGACGACCACCCATGTTTATTATTCCTCGTATTGGGATCCTTCCAAGGCCTCTTACATAAAGCTTGAAAAATTACTGTGTAACTTTTTGTGGGCTTCTAGAGCTGATCATCATGGCTTTCACAGGGTTGTCTCAGAGTATTGTTTCCTTCCCAAGGCTTCTGATAGTCTTGGCCTTATTTCCACCCAAAAAAATAGTTTGGTCCTATGTGCCAAATGCGTCATCTAGGATTTGACTGGTGATGAGGCTTGGAAAATCTTATTGAGATTTTATATTTCTTTAGGCTTTCATGTTCATAGACCTATCAAGAAGGGGATTGGTTTTAAAACCCTTCTTATCATGAGAGACCTAGTTCAAATCCAGGGTACTGTTGTTGCTAAAAGTATCTCGAGAGTCTGGGAAGATAGTATGGGAAGATATCAAGCCTTGGCTCCACTGGGCTAGAGATGGATTTAGGGATGGACTTTCCATAAATCAACACAATATTTGGTGGTCACTACTTTTTCATCAGCAAGGGATTCCTCTTGCCAAAATCTAGGGGGTTAGTGCTCTATGTCTTCATAAATGTGGCATTAGAACCACCAAGGATTTGTTGTCTAGAGCTACTATGAGTCTTTGGTTGTGGGAGGACCTGCGAGTCCAGTTGTGTATATCACGCCCAGATCAATAAACTTTTGACTTGTTGGTCTCTACTTTTCCTTCACACATCTTGCATAAGCTTGACATTCAGTTTGTCAAGCCCTAGTGGAAGGACTAGAAATGGTATCCTTGGACTCCTCTCTTTAGTTAAAAATCCAAGATGGGTTATGACTAGATGGTTCTCCATCTACCGTTGGTTGCCAATCTTAATCAAAGATGGCATTTTCAATCTTCTCAAAAGACTTGGAGGTTCCACTTTCTCACTGTTTGGGTTGTCATCGCAGATCCAAAAATCACACACTTTGCTTGGTGTGTTCTTTTTCGGGGGTGGCCTTTGGGCACCAAGCTTAAGCATTTGGGAGTCTCTAACCCTAGGTGCCCTTTTTGTGGGCTTCTAGAAACTTTTATGCACATTTTCTAGTTTTGTCGAAGAGCTCAACAATATTGGATCTGGATTCATGACTTTTTCATTCCTTTTAGACTAGAACCCTTTTCTTGGCACGTTGATTTTCTAGGTGATTCACCCAGAATGCCTTTCAAATTTTCTCAGATATGACATGCTTTCAAGATGGAGATTTTATTCACTCACATCTTTTTTGATATTAATGTTTCAATGTATACTAAAGTTTGCATTTGTAATAATGTAATTATGCAGATATAAGTCCAGGCTGACAAGGTGGCCCACTTACAAGATCTTTTGCAACATTGGGGAAATGCCTCCTAAACACTTGCTAGAGTGCCATTGGATTCTACTTCTATAGACCACAATCCACCCTGTGGCCGCAGTTCATCCACTCGGCGTTCCCAGACTCCTTGGTCTCAGGATCCTCATCACTCCTTTGGCGATGGAATTGCCTAGAGGTGTCACTTAGCTTTCCCACCATGTCGTGTTCTTTCCTTGGGTTGGCCTGCTACTACTCCTATTCCCGGTGGCTTTGATTGGCTTGACACTGGAAGATATTTTGTTTGGCCTTTTGTTTCTTTGGCCAAGTTTCCTCAATTGGCTTTGGCTATCTCTCCCATGAGGAAGGAAGGTGAAATGGAAAAAAAATAGAGAATTATGGTGATGGGTGGAATATTCTAGACCCTACCCCTAGCCCTGTTGATGTATAGGACAATCTAGATGATAAAGATCCTCCCCCCTCCGTTGCTACGACATTGGTTCCCTGAAGGGTTATATGCTTTTTTTTATGAATAGTTGATATACTTGCAGTTTTCGGTCGCTAGCTAGATGACATTCGCAGGGTGATCTCGTATCCCTCAACTTTTTTTTGTAAATATGTACTTTATATTAAACTTTAATAAAAAGAAAACTATTCATAAAAAAATCAAAAAAATCAAAAAAGAGAAACGGTAACATCAGCACCAAGGCAGAGAAGTAGTAAATAACTAAGGCAATAGATTGGCCTTTGAGGTAGCATAAATTTATCAAGAGAACCCCATCATTGACGCCAAGAACAGTTAATAACATGCAATTTTAAATTCTCCATCTAGTGAATAAAATCGACATACAAAGTTAGTGAAATAAAAAAACTTGACATGCTATAGCAGCATCCTTAAAACACTTTTTTTTTTCAAAAAGAGACAAAATATATTATGTTTGGAATTGAAGAATTCAGTGCCTAGCACGTAGAGAAGAAACAATCATAATAGTCATAAGAATTTCGTACCTTCAATATGAAAATGATTACAGAGGTGATCGAAACAAACTTCCAATCCAAGATTATTCGACAAAACGTTTTCTACCAATTTTATTCCCCAAATTGATTCAATTCATAATTCATAGAAAATCCCCAAAAAATGAAATCTTTTTCTCTCAAAACATGCCCAAAATGAAGAAGAGAAAGACCATTTATTGCCAAAATCCGCTCAATATCATGCACAGAAAGAAGACTAAAAGCACCAGTTTCCTTTACTAAACTTTTAAACTTTTCCTTTTCTTGTTTATAAAAGAGTTTTCTTAGGTAAATGTTTAACTCAAAAATCATTTTAACTCAACTCACTAACCCTATTTCAATCTATTGTTTCTTCTCTACTAATAATGCCTATTAAAATCAATTAAATTGACCTTTCCTTATTAACTATAAATACAATTTGTTTAATTTTAATATTTGTAAAGTTAATCTTATAACATCCATGACAACATTAACGAAACCATAATAACAATATCATTGTTATAGTAATAGTAATAATAATTATATTATTTTCTTACTAATAATTTAATATATGTTATTAATGTTAAATTCATCAACCTATTAAAGTTTTATTTAGATGCATTGTTAATTTAATAAAATTAAATTTTCTTAATTTATCGTTATTAATGTTATGATGTTTTCTTTAAATAAAATATAACTTATGAGTAATTGATTTTATGTGTACTAATGAGTCAAATCTCTCAACATGATAGGTAAATGACGACAAGGTGTACACGAACATAACCAATGAAACAAATAAAGCAAGGTGCAAACCGAAAACAAAAGAAGGGAAATGTGGGACTGAAGTCCATCTCCGTCAACCACTATTTTTTACTGAGTGGAGGCATGCTCAGTCTTGCCAATTCAAGGGAGACATGCTTAGTACTTGTAAATGCACCACAAAGATGAGGCATACATACATATACATATACAGATAGTAGTAGACAAGGAGGAGGAGTGTGACATCGTGTGGATCTCCTAAAGAAGTGACTACGACTTCCTCCCCACATCCTACAGACATGCTAGATAGGATAAAATATAAAGTAATAATCAAATTTTGTTAGTATTTTTAGTACAATGATAATCGTGATCACATAAGAATAATGAAGACATATAAATTGTCATCTATGATAATGTAACATAATCAGAACATATAAGTAAACATGAGAGAATGCAGTGATATCATATGAATATCAAATCCATATGCACAAGTGAACATAGCATCATACTACAATAACATCCGTAATCATCAAATATCATAGGAAGTAAACGTAGTGATCATGTCTAAGAACCATAGTATCAACATAAGCACTGAAACATGAATAAGAGTATCCAAGTACCAAAACATGAGTGTCCTCCTATGTTCACAAACCAAACCAAAGTGAATCTAGTCTCCAAAACAAAAGTATCCAAATGGAGGGGTGCTGCATATTGTATTGTAAAAAAGGTAATTATAAGACCAAGAAAGGGCCAAGTAAAGGGTCTTCTTCCAAGAGTGGGACAAATAAATGTCCAATTAAAGTGAATTTGTTATGTTTCTGTCATTTGGGTCACTATGCCATTCAATTTCCAGATAAGATAAAAAAGGGTAAGCAAAAGAAGCGGGTTGTGGCTACTGTAGAGGTGGAAGAGTTTGTAATATGGTTTGAGAATGAGTTTTTACTCATTGGACGTCTCTCAAGTTTTGTTGCCAATAATGAGTGGTATATTGATAGCGGGGATTCTCACCATATGACAGGAGTCAAAGAGTATTTCAACAAGTTGGAGGAGTTGGAGTTCTATATTGAGCTTAGAGACAATGCCAAGTACCATGCAGTTGGTGTTGGCATCATCAATTTTTAGAGGGAGTCCAACAAATCTCTATTGGTGGAGGATGTATTGTATGTCCCACGCATGAAAAAGCATTTGATACTGATCTCTATATTGGAGGAAAATATTTGCATTGTGACCTTTGATGGAGGAAGATTATAGATTCATCCCAAGTATTCCAAGGTAGTAAAAGTGATTGGATTAAAAAATGATAGCTTGTTTTTATTATAGTTTGAGCTAGAACATGCGTTGGTAAGCAGTTGTGGAAGGATAGGAGAATTGTGGCATGGGAGGATGGCCCATCTTCACCTAGAGAACTTAATGTGATCAAGGAAATAGTTATGGTCTTTCCTTGGATGAAGTTCAAGAAGCATGAGGTGTGCAAGGGTTTAAAACTAGGTAAATATTCCAAAGACCAATTTTATGAGAAACAACACTAGGTCCAAAAATATTTTGGATCTTATATGCTCAAATGTGTGTGGGCCCATGTCAACAATTTCCTTGAATGGATATGAGTATCATGTTACCTTCATTGATGATTTTCTCAGGAAGGCATGGATATATTTTCTTAAGAATAAAGATGAGTTATTTTGTAGATTCAAAGAATTTAAGGCTCTTCTGAAGAACCAAACAAGGAGGAAGATCAAGACATCAATGTTAGATAATGGAGGTAATTATACCTTGAATTCCTTCAACTATTTCCATGCTTAGGAAGGTGAAAAGAAATGATTTATGGTTCTATAGAACCCTTAACCAAATGGGGTTTCTAAACAAAAAAAAAAATTGGGCTATAGTTGGAGTAGCCAAGGCTATGCTCCATGATCAGGATCTACTTTGGTTTTTAGGGGAAGAGGCTTGCAATACTACCATATAGTTGAAAAATAAGAGTCCACACAAGGTGTTGGGAAAGTTGACACCTGAGGAGGAATTCATCGGGAAGAAACCAAATTTAGAGCACTTGACATCTTTGGATGCCTTGTATATTATTATTTTCCAATGGAGAAGAGAAACAAGTTAGAACCAACTGTAGAGAAGGGTATCCTTATTGGGTACAGTGAAGCTTTTGAGGCCTATAAATTTTACATTCCTACCCTCAAGAACATATCTATATGAAGGGATGTGAAGTTGAAGGAGGAGAGGGCTCTTCGGAATTTTGGAAGCTTGATGAACGTTCAAAAGGAGAATCACACTCTCAATAATGAGGTAGCAAAAATTCCTCAAAGTTCATTCATGCTAGCTCGAGAGTGGGGCAAGAAGGCCCATAAATTTGATCTAGAGGAGGAATAGAGAATTCCTTATCCTCATACTTCTATTATAGGGAGGAGGAAGAAAAAGATGGATAAGAAAAAACTAAGAGGCCTAGAAGTATGTTGATGATGTTGGATTAATTATGGAAAGTTAAGTACTAAGAGGGGAGGGGTGAGTCAGTACTCTAAAAACTTTTATCAACTTATTCTGAACATTTACCGAATTATAAAATTTGCATGAATCATTAAAAAATATTGAAATCAACACATAAAACATAACTCATAACACCATGATTTTTGGTCTTGCAGAAACCCTTGGTCAGAGGGAAAAATTGTGGTGGGAATGGTACCCATAATCCTTCACTACTGCAGCAAAAAGGTTTGCTCAGTTAGAGCTACAAAATTTAGCTATTTCTAATAGCTTATCCTGTTAAGAGTATTTACCCTACTAAGAGTATAAAGACCTATTCAGTCTACCTTGCTAAAGGATTTTATAACTCTAATCTAAGAGATGTACCATGTTAAAGGATTTAAAAATTAAGACCTATTAGGGCCTACTCGATTAAGGGATTTTACAAATATGATTACACTATAAACCACTACTAAAAATGTATGTAATGATGCATCAACAAATTCTTTTCAGACTCAATATGCTCAATATCATATTACTTCATTCTGCATTTCACTCACAATTCAACTTTTATAATTGGTAGCTTTGACTCTGATTCACATTCACAGTTCTGCTCTAACTATTCTATTACTCGGCATCTTATTTTCTCTTCATCACTTCCAAATTATTTAATGTCTGATCATCACCTATTCTCTATAATTTATCTTCATCTTCTCTCTCACCTCTCAAACACTCTAATCTTCATACACCGATCCTTTTATACTCAATCTAGAAGTCGTGGAAACGTTCTAGATTCTTCTCCTTAAATGGTGTTAGCATTGGTTACATCTCCAATGTATATATTCCACTTAATTTCCATTGGTGGATCTTACCTTGTAATCATGCAAAATAATCTTTTTTATATCTCCAATGTTTTACCAAATAATCTCCTTGAAATCTGTAAAATGTTTTATGCTTGGTGTCCAGATTCAATGTATCTATTACAATCTGTTATGTCATCCTGTGTTACTTGGTAACAAATTTTATTCTTACTCAATAAAATGTGTACTCAAAAATTGCTCGATGCATGCCTTGCTTTTCTCAATGCCTATCTCTTATTTCCCTTTACCAACTGACTTGTTTTCTTTACCGACTAAGTCCTATGACTCCTTCATTCACCGTCTGACTTTGACAATCAATATGAATTTAACAAAATTAATGACAACAAACTCTTTAGGAGTATCAATCTCCCCCTTTGGCATTAGTTTGGCATCTTTGTTAAAAACTTCAAAGTGAACAAAATTTTGTGTCCTTAATAAAAATTTGACCATGTATAAACTCTCTATATAACTTATAACTCCATAGCTTCATGAATCCCCTATGGAAATACTTCCTATGTACATATCTCCTTATGATTATATCCCCCTTATATACATATATCTATCCCCCTTTTTTGACAAATATGCCAAAAACAAAATTACTTACTTGGATTTGGTGGTGGAGGCTTATAAAAACTATATTGGTATCTCTTCTTTGCATCTCCTAGGGATGACTCCCATGATTCCTTTAGTACTTGCAACACCACATTTTCTCACCTATGTTAGTTGTTAATCTAGTAATGCTATCCGTAGCACTGATGTTAGGGGTATTCACTAATCCTTTTGCCTTGTGAATATGTCTCTTCAGTGATTCAATTTGGGGTATCAAAATTGCTTGCAGCTCTAGAAGTTCCATTCCGATCTTATTCTCTTCTTTTCTTAGTTCATGATGCACTCCCATTAAATGTTTCAACCTCTGATAATAGACTTCAAATGTTCCAGGCTCGGTTGTGTTCTTTTTTAGCTTCTCAGTCAACTCTTTTTCAATAGACACATCTTTCTTCTTGATATCCTCAGTAAAGTTTGAAATTAAACATATCTTTTGAAATAATGATAGAATATTTTTCAATTCATTCTGTAATTCTATAACTAATTCGGAAAGTGATATCTTATCCAATCCAATTGATTGAATTAAATATTCAATGATCTTGTTTTCCATGTTCTTCTGGTGCACTTGCATGAGATACTCAATTGCCTCTGTACCAAGTTCTTTCACTTGTTTTACCAATTATTCCAACTAACTTAGTAGACTACCCTTTTCATTTATATTAGCATCAGAAACAATTTCCTGTAGTATATCCTTTAAACTCTCTAGCACATTGGTCTTTTATTTCTTGGATAGCATTGTATCTTATGTTTCTTTCATTTTAAGTAGATCTCTAAATTCATATAGCTCTTTAGGGCTTAGTGAGGAGATATTTACCTTTGGAATCACTATTGGTTGGCTTAAGTCATTTTTTTCTTTTTCATGTTTCTTTTCTATTTATAAACTTTCTCCAGTAGAAAACTTAGGGGAACGTGATGCCTTCATTGCATCAGATGTAGTAGTTGTAGTTGTATCTTGAGTTATTTCTTCTCTTCCGTATTCTTGTTGTTCTTCTATCTTTTCTTTATGTTTCTCCTCTTTCTTCTCTTCATGTTTTTCTTTTTTCTTCTCTTATTTATTTTCTTCCTTCTCATTTTCTTTCTCCTTCTCTTTCTCTTGTTTGTCTATATTTTTCCAGTGTCTTGTGGTCTTGGTAGAGATGACCGACTCAGTATTCTAATCTATAGTAGTCTCAATCTCTTTGTTGTCCTCAATTTCCTTTTGTTCGGTCTCCTTTACCTGTTCGGTGTACTTATCCTCTACATCAATAGGAATTTATTTAGTAGCTTATGAGATAACCTCATTAATCTCAGGAAAATCAACTACTTGTTCACTAACTCAATCTTCATCCATCAAATTAGCCTTATTTGTATCATCAATGTCTATTTGTTTAGTGTCCTTGTCGTCGATTACCATGACATCTACATTTTGTGTTATTCCTTTTGTTGGGTCCTTTTCAGTGATATCCTTAATGATCACTTCATCTTTTTCTAGGGTCAAGTCAATAGGATCTGACTTACCTTGGTTTGCCTCAGTCTCAGTTGACTGGTTAGGAAGGAAGATCTTTCTCCATATATCATCATTATCCTTTTTCATTGCTTCTAGTTCACTGACCATGATCTTTAATGTTATTCTCTTTAATAGAAATCTCTTTGAGTACTCCTTCAATCCTTCCTTAATCTCTTTTACTGAAAAATTGGGTACAGTAATATCTAGGGATCTTTCCCTCATTTTCTTTTTAGAAGTCATAACATACTTCCATCTAGCATCAATTTTCTTGTATAGCTCATCTGGTATTTGGTTGTCAACTTCAACCCAAATTGTTCTAAATTTGTGTAATGTAAACACAACTACCTCCTCAATAGTTTATTTATCTTCATCACTCCTTGTTTCATACTTTTCATATTTGATTCCAACAAAACCTCCATAATCTTGAGACTTTCAATAAATTCATCTAAGTTTTTAGGTTTTGAGGGATGATCTTGCACAACTTTAAATTTACTTAAATATTTTGATTTTGTCTTAGTATCTCCTTGTAGCTTCAACTTTCTTCTCGGTCTATCATATGTTTTCTTTTCCATCATATATGTCTTAGGCTTTAGTTTCTCTAATTCAGGTTTCTTCTTCTCCCTAAGTGTAGAAGTAGACCTTGTCAATGGTCTTGATCTCTTAGGGCTAGGTGTCTCCTTTTTCACTCTTGTTTTCTTGCCCTTTATCTCAGATGGACCAACCTCATCTTCTTCAAGAGTAACACCCAAATTCTCTGACAAATTACTTATCATTATACTTATTTTTCTTTCAGCCTTAGGTATCATTATACCTAGTTTTATATTTTCCTTCACCTTTTCATATGTCCCATACCAATTTCTCTCTTATCAATTGGTTTAGCTAATAAAGATTCAATCTATTGTGATGCAGTATCTATATAAATTTCATATCCCATTGGTTGTATCTAGATAGTCCTTGGCTCTACAGCTTTCACAATGCAAGTTTCGGTATCCACTTCAAAATAAATAGTATCTCGGTGATCTTCCACTAACTGAGGTGGAATTCTATGTTTCTTGTGCATTCTGGTTTGGAACTTTTTGAAATAATCATTCATTATAATATTAAAATTGTCTCCTAGACTCTGAATGAATTCATTTATCTGATATATAATCATTTTCTTCACACTTTATTCTACATTATTGTGGGAAGAAGTTTTGAAAGTAGAAAAATATACATACCAACAATGAACTGAACTGAACTTAAAAGTGTTGGAATTTTCTTTCCGAATGGTGTTCATATTATCATCAAACTATTTCAGTAGGATCTCACATAGATCAATCTTCATGTCCTTCTTGACTATCTTGTATGCGATATCCACTTCTCCACATGGTACACTATCCACTCGGGATGATTGGAAGATTTTGTAGGATATAACATTACATGAAAATCTCAATTCAGGATCTTCAACAGTTGATAATTTGAGACCTCTTCCATCTCATTTAGCTTGTGTCAACTCACACAACTTGTTCTTATTAGTTTTCTTGTTTTATTTTAGTTTGTCACTAATTGGATATCCAGTCACAACATCTTTTGTGATCTTGACTGGTGCATCAAGCCACATAAATTGATCGTGAACTCAGCTCAATACAATTCTCATCCATTAAGTCTTGAATGCACTCGGTACATGCAGGGCATGGATTAAACCCTTAGTCTCCAAATGGATGCATTCATCCTTCAACTTTCCATTCTCACAGAGATTTTGGAATGATGTGCTGATATCTTTTTGATAGATTTCTTCGATCTTACAATGAATGAAGGCATAGATGTCTTTGATCAAAATTAATCTCAGAGGAATTGAGGATAGAACCCCCATCTTGTCAGGTTTCATGGCTTTAGCTGGAGGTAGCTTGTACTTCAAATTGATAGGATAAAAATTCTCAATAATAATAGGCTTTTGAACTTTAGGTGCCATCGATTCAAATATGTAAACACTTGATTGAGATAGGGTTTTGTTTGAATATCAACTTGTTCGCACTTTCACAACTTAGGAAAACACTAGAAATCACTTGAATATCCTTGATAATGCTTAGATTTGTTCAATCAAATGCTTGAATTCTCTCAAAAGACTCATTTCTGCAAAGTGCTCAAATTCTCTTAAAAACATAAGGTAAAAATGAAATAGCAAAGTGGTCTATTTATACCTTTTCCTCGATTAGGGTTTCCAAGGGCTATAATTTTAGCATTTAATGTTGTCACCGACTCCCCTTTTCATCGATTATTAATTACACTTCCTTACAAAGAATAAAACAAAATAACATAGAATTTTACCGATCAAACATGAAATGTTAACTTTACAACATATATCCAAATGCATTTTAGTATGCTTATATGGATCTTTGCAAAAATGTTAGGAACTTATTTAAGATTGAAATTTAGCTCACAGTGTTCCTACACATACCTTTGACAGATTAGGTGAAGATAGGTTCACCTGATCCAAAGGATGAGGTGTCATTGATTGCTCCAAGTGCAGCTCCATCATCTAGATACTTTCTTCTCCATATTTTATTCATTTGATCTCTTATTTCTTCAACATTTACTTGAACAGTTTCATTTGTTTGTTCCTTGGTGGAGCTTTGCCTTGGTACCTACAGTCTTTGGCTAGGTGACTAACCTTATGATAGTGAAAACATGTCATTCTAGGATTCCTCCATGACCTTCTATTGTTTCTACCATGCTTTAATATGCAATTTTATACAATGTGTCTAAATCTCCCACATGTTGTACATGAAATTCGTGTATTGTAGTCCCATGATATTGTTGATCCTTGTTGGTATCCATTTGACATTATTTCTTTGTGACCTGCAATCTTCATACTTATGACCATATCTATTGCAAGTATTTTAGTAACCATTGAATTTTGGCTTCCTTGTATTGTTAGCAATCCTTGATCTACAATCAAATGCTTTATGATTATATCTATTGCAATTGTAATAATATCCATCAAATTTAGGATTGCTCGGTGGATTACCTCTTTTAATCATGCAAACATTGGATTTATGACCAGGTTTCCCACAATGATAACAAGTAGGCTTCTTTGTCAATGGTGGGGTAGCAGTATCTTAGTTGGCTACTTGATTTTAGGACTCTCCCTTCTCGGTAGTGTTGGTTTTCGGTAAACTCAAGTCTAGTTGTATCTTTCGGTTGTCTCTAACCTCTAAGTTGTTCATCCAGTATTCTTAGTGTTTCTTCATTTCTTTTCAATAATTCATTTGCATCCAATTATATTTCAGTTCATTCTTTAGATGTTCATTTTTTGATCTCGGTCCAGCAATCCCTTCAACTTTCCTTGCAATCTCTTGATTAACATTTATTAACTGATGTGTCATATTAAAGTGGTTTTGTGCCAACCTCTTTATTTCCACATTTTTCTCATTCAATCTTGCACTCATTTTTCTTCTCTCATCTTCTATCACTCTCTTATCATCTTCATCTTTTCTCTTTGTTCCAGGACTTCACACATGCTTACCGATTGAGCTTCTTATTCCCTCTTTAATGATTTTACCTATTCTATTAGGATTTTGTTCTTTTCAGTCAGTTTTAATATGACAGCTTCAGATTCATCAGACAAACTTCCCTCTGATTGTTCTTCAAGTTCTTCAACCCGATCTTGTGTATTTTTTAGTTGAAGGGCCAACTCCTTTCTCTTGTTAAGTGAATGCTTCAACTTTCTTCTTAGTTCATCAATATGATCATTTTCAAATTTTAGTTCCATGTTCATGTTGTCAATCACCTTTTTATACTTATAGCATTCCATCTCTTTAGATCTTTCCTCTCAAGTGGTTAAACTTCTAAATAAGAGACTCAACTCTGATACCAATTGTTGGATTAATTATATAAAGTTAAGTACTGAGAGGGGAGGGGTGAATCAGTACTCCAAAAACTTTTATCAACTTATCTAAATATTTACTGAATTATAAACTTTTCACGAATTATTAACAAATATAAAAATCAACACATAAAACATAACTCATAACACCATGATTTTTGGTCTCGTAAAAACCCTTGGTTAGAGGGAAAAACTACAGTGGAGATGGTACCCACAATCCTTCACTATTGCAGTAAAAATGTTTGCTCAGTTAGAGCTACAAAATGTAGCTATTTTTGATAGCTTACCCTATTAAGAGTATTTACCTTGCTAAGAGTATAAAGAATAATTCAATATACCTTGCTAAAGGATTTTACAACTCTAATCTAAAAGATGTACCATGTTAAAGGATTTACAAATTAAGACCTATTAGGGCCTACTTGGTTAAGGTATTTTAAAACTCTGATTACACTATAAACCAGTACTAAAAATGTCTGTAATGATGTGTCAACAAATGTTTGTCATAATCAATATGCTCAATATCATATTACCTCATTATGCATTTCACTCATAATTCAATTTTTTTACTCAGTAGCTTTGACTCGGATTCACATTCACAGTTCTACTCTAACTGTTATGTTACTCAGTAGCTTCTCTGCTCTTCATCACCTTCACATTCTTTTCTGTCTGATCATCACCTTCTCTTTATAATTTCTCTTCCTCTACTCTCTCACCTCTCATAAACTATGATCATCATACACTGATCCTTTTATACTCAATCTAGAAGCGATGGAAATATCCTAGATTCTTCTCCTTAAACAGTGCTAGCATTGGTTACATATCCAATGTATATATTCCACTTAATTTCCATTGGTGGATCTTACCTTGTAATCATGCAAAATAATCTTGTTTATATCTCCAATGTTTTACCAAATAATCTCCTTGAAATCTGTAAAATGTTTTATGTTTGGTGTCTAGATTCAATGTATCTATTACAATTTGTGATGTTGGCCTATGTTACTTGGTAACACATTTTATTCTTACTTAGTAACATGTATACTCAACAACTTCTTGATGTATTCTTTTCTTTGTTCGGTGCCTATCTCTCATTTCCCTTTACCAACTAACTTGATTTCTTTACCGACTAAGTTATATGAATCCTTCATTCACCAAATGACTTTGACAATCAATATGACTTTAACAAAACTAATGACAAAAAAATAATTCTTTAGGAGTACCAGATGATTCTCATGATTTAATTAGACTAAGAAAGAATCGTAAGCGTTATTCTAAGTATATGGCACTTATGAGTGAATTGATTGAGGTAGAGCCTTCCATATTTTAGGAGGCATGAAGCACCAAGTATGGAGGAATGCCATGGTGGAAGAGTACTCTTCGATCATAAAGAACATCATGTGGGAGGTAATGCCAAAACCTAAAGGAAATTTTGTATTCTTTAGGGATAAGTTGGGTGTTGTGTGGAACACCTTCCACAATAAGAGAGAATGTTGGTTTTTGTATCTCAAAAGGTATTTACATGTTGAATTTTTTTAATTATGCATGAGGAAGTTCAAATTTTAGTTTACTTTTCTTAGAAAATAAAGCATGTTTTAGTTATCTAGTTATAATCACCACCCCTGAGCTTAGGTAGAAGCCATAGTTTCTTTATAGTGGGAATATTTCATGCATGATGTCTAAATATAGGATTTGAATGTATGTGGATGAAAAATCAATGAGGTATCTTGGATTAAAAACTTATAAATTGAGTCTATGAGTTGAGAAATTACACAATTTTTATTGGCACGAGTTGAATATTTAGTGATGACAAGTATTTGGGTAGATAAAGAGGATTGTGAGGCTGAAATTATCTCTGTGTAATTATTGTGGAAATCTTGTAATATGTTGTATGAATTATTTCTTGAAGATAAGTAAACATTTTTTTAAATATTTTCCCCACACAAGGGTTTCCAAGGTATATATGTGTCATTTTCTTAGTGGTTTCATGTGAATTTTCTTCCAATTTTCATTGATGTTACAAAGTATTGGTTGTTACAAATTAGATAGATAAAAACTATTCTTGTTTCCATTATGTGAGATTTGTTGAGCAGTTAATTTACAAATAAGTTATAGAAATTGACACATCCCTCCCCCAATCATCCCCGCATAGATTCACTCAAAATATTCCTTTCTAATCAACATCCTATGAACTAATTTCCCCTACCTAGTTAATGAGCCCCAAACCTCCAAATAATCCACCTCTAAACTTATACTTTCAATCTTCCAAAGGAGACTTTACCACTTCAAATTGCTCAATAGAGTTACATATGAGTGAAAATATTTTACCAAAGTTTATCTCAATAATAGATGCAACCATGAAAGAGATTAAATCCATGATGGGCACTAATTAAATCTTTCTATTAATGTATGAAATTTAGTTTTCTCCTAACTAGAAGAAAAGTAAACAAAAATATCAAACCTTCCAAAATCTTTCTAGCTGATAAATAATGGTTTCTATTTTCCAATCATCAATGGACAGTCATATCTGAGTTATAAGCACACATGGGGAAAAAAAGGAGGCTTTAGTCACTCAAGAATAGGTCACAAGAATGGAGACAATGATCATATGCTTCATAGGCTTGTCAAAGTTTCCACAAAGGAATATGTGGATACATGTAACCAAATGGACATTAAGGAGTAGTTCTAAGCACAAATGGGAAAAGAAAGGAGGTTTTAGTCACTCAAGAATAGGTCATGTGCATGGATACAATGATCCTATGCTTCACAGGCTTTCCAAAGTTTCCACAAAGGATACATGTGACCAATAAGTTCAAGTGATCTACCCCTTGGCCACATAAGGAATAGTTATGGCTCATATCCACATAAATATTGGTTCTAGTTGAAAACATCATAGATGAAGAAGATAAGGAAGGGAGTCCTAAGAAAATCCTACCAAGAAGAAATTTATTAGCTGATTTTGAGTCCTCTATTGGACATAAAGTTGACTATTTTAACTCTTTTATGCAATGTGCTATTCTTATAATTGAGTATATTTGAAGACAATATGGTAGAAGCTACTTCCCACAACTTTTTTTTAAATACTTTCATTTAACCTAACTACTAGACTATACAAGGATTCAAATCAAGGTTACATGTTAATTTTACCTTGTTTTTCAATAGATTTCTAATTTGTATATATTTGAGCTTGAATTTTCAATGTTTTAGAAATTTTAACTACTTTAGATTATTAATGCTTGAGAGTATGAAAACAAGCATGTTCACTATTTGCATGTGCACATGAACAAAGAAACTAGCCTGAGCAAGATATGATCATATTATACTTCCAATATTCAAGGTACATATTGGAAATTGATTCTTTACAATTCTAAGTGATAACTAACAATATTTAAACACCTAAATTACTAACAATAATACGTTGCCTACTATATTATCACCATCATATTTCTATGATATATTTATCAGCCTTCAATAATAGAAGGTTGGTTTCTATATATTTACTCCAGCAACATCTTGGAAACATATAAATGGAATTGGACTAGTTGCTTGTGCATTGTGAAATTGCAATCTAGTTTTATCTAGATATGATCATGTCTAACTATGTGATCAATATTCAAGGAGTAGATCGGCCATTGGGGCTCTTAGGTACACTACTAACATACAACCAAAAGTGCCTAGCTGAAGCCATGCAGATTGTTCAGGGTATCAACTTAGCCTGTAAACTAAATTTCAAATATGTATGGATTAAAGAGGATTCAAAGAACATAATTTAATGTCTTAATGGAAGCTATAAGCCTTCTTGGAATATTAAAAATTATATTTATAAGTCCAAGAATATAATTGCCTCATTTTAGAAATGTATTATATCGCATGTTTACTGTGAGGCAAATATGGTTGTTCACTATTTTTTGTTAATGTTTTGTAGCTTCAGTCAGATAAACACTATATATATATATATATATATATATATATATATATATATATATATATATATATATATATGTATGTATGTATGTATGTATGTATGTATGTATGTATGTATGTATGTATGTATGTATGTATGTATGTATGCACGTACGTATGTATGCACGTACGTATGTATGTACGTACGTATGTATGTACGTACGTATGTATGTACGTACGTATGTATGTATGTATGTATGTATGTATGTATGTATGTGTATATATATAATCATAATTATCATTATATTAATTACATAATAATGAATAGATATTTCCCATGAAGGGACATGTCTCTTCTTGGATCATTCTCAATATAAATGCAAGAGATTGTTGAATTTGGAAAACACATACAATCAGATAGTGCTATTACATTTGCAATGATCCCAAAACCTTAACATTTTTCAAATAAAGGAGTTTGGAGTAAGGAGTGTATGACGTGGAGTAAGGGGGACAGACTAGACGTTGATGTCACTACCCTTCTTCAATTTGATAGGATTCAAGGTAGACATACCTATGATATTATCAAATAATGATAAAACTGCATATCATTAAGAGGCATGGAAAGCCTTTCTTTAAAAAGGACACTCTTTCCAACATCTTTCTATGTGTTGGTGGATTTTGGAGAGGACCGAGTTATAATACCTCACATTTTGTGGGCATTTAGGGACTATGTCTAGCTTTTAGTATGTTCTAAATTTAGAAAGCCCTAGAGTTTCATTGAGTCCAAAATAGGTGGCGACGGGAATCAGGTGGAACCCATGGACTTTGATAAATTGAAGAAAAAGTTGACTATTTGACAAATTCTAAAGAGGGGAGGGTTAATTCCCTTTTTGGAGAGACTTCATGGGTGGAATGTGAATATCACAAAGTCTTTTTCCAAACACTGGAAGGATGGAAGCATTAACCTAAATGGAAGAAAAGTCACTATTGACAAGAATTTGATTATGAAGGTGATGGGTTTATCCACTAAGGAGATGAAATTCTACAAGGATAGGAATTATTCCGATCTGGCGGTGCAAAAATCCCTAAGTCTCACAAGGAACAAGAGCATCTTGAATGGAAATCCAAGAGTTTCTATGATACTATGAACATCAAAATAGTTTGGAGAGAGATATTAAAGGTAATGATGGAATACATAACCTTGGATGGTCATTTTACTATGCTCTTAGACCACCATTTTGTTTTGTTGAATCACTTCAGGCATAATACTAGGATTTCTTTCCCATATTATTTTTTGTCCTCTCTTCGTTCTAGTATTATTGATCATAGGGAGAATCTGAATAAGTATTCAGTGTTGCATGAAGGTATGCTAGTGTTGATTGATGATTACTTTAGGGCTCTCCCTTCCCCCTCTAATATCATTCTAGTGTCTTGGGATGAGGACACTAGTATGGGGGGGTCTATTGGTAAGTCTAAGGGGGAAATACATACTGATTTAGAGGAATGATATTATGCTCCCTCTAAAAAATCTAAAAGGGAAACCAAAACTAAACCTAATCCTTTGGAAAAAGGAAAGGGGAAGAAGAATATTGTAGTATCTTCCAATTTGACTTATGTTAACACAGAGGGAGATGGTAGGTCTATGCCCCCCCCCTCCAAGTTTTGATACAAAATGGAAGGGGATCAAGAAAGGTACTAATAAAGTTTTGGAAGTGGCAATGCATTCTCCTCCTAGCCATAGTAAGCATACCCCTATTGTCTCCCCTATTTCCAGGAAGCCTCATTTTGGCTCTCATGGAGAGGATGGTACCAAGTCTCCTTGGAACCTCAATGTTGACTATTTTCACTTCAAGTCTAGTCGTGAGAAAGAGTTAAATTTCTTAGGTATGGTGAGAGTCGCAATCGACTCTTTCAGTATGTTCAAGTGGGTTTTCCATGAATTGAAGGACCTATATGTTAAAAGTTAGAAACAAGTAGAAAAATGGAGGTTATCAAATCTTATGTGCCTAGAAATACTTGTGGCCACATTGTTGGGGTGGGAACTACCAATGTCATTTCTCAAGGTCCTCAAGATGCTAATGATCTGTGGACAAAAGGTGAGAAGGAATTTGATGTTGATTTCCTCAATAAGACTTTAGAGGCCAATGAAAAATTTAACAAGAACCATAGGGATATGTTGTGTCAGGTTGAGGATAAATCCATGAACATCCAAAATTCCCTTCAGATCATAATGACTTAGAGTCACAAGATAAATAATAACACTATTGAGATGATGAAAATAATGGTGGATAATATAATAAGGTGCATCAAGAGAAGATGACTGTGGACCTGGATGTTGAAAAATAGAAAGGCTCGGGGACTCCAGGCCCAACAAGAGAACTAGGGCCAATCTCAAAATAAAGACTCAAAATCCATCTCTAGAGTTGTAGGAGTTGAAGAAGGTGGCTCTGAATATGATGAAATTGGAAGCGGAGGTCACTGAGACTCTTAAGAACCTGATGTAGCATGTTTCCCTCCTTTATGATTTTCTATTATGTTTTGTATTTTTTGTTTGCTTTGGTTTGTCGAGTTTCCTATATATCTTTTGAGTAGGTTTTCTTATTTTGGTAGTTGGTGCTAAGTTGTCATGTCAATTTTATATAATAATATTTTGTAGAAAGGGTTTCTGGTCCCTTCAAAACCAATTTTTTCCGTAATAAAAAACATACAACCAAAAGTGTTAAAACATTCATGCCACCAGTGATCTTGTATTTCTCATCTGAGTAGTCAATGTTTATTGCAATCATCTCCACAAAGTGCAATCTCAACACATGGGACAAGCCATTGTCAAATAGTGAGATTCCTTTGACAAGAACATCTACCATAATTAAGATTGCCTCTCAAATTTCCCATGAATGATGCCAAAATATATTTATAGAATGTAGAAACTGAGATGACATAGTGTTTGAAGTGCTATTGTTTAAGAAAAATGACCTTCTCTAATAAAAATAAGATTTTTGTTTACAGATACATGAGTTTGAAGCTAAAAGAGTTTGTGAGCATGCCCCATAGTGCAAGTCCAACCATGTGGGAATTATCATGTGTACTAGGTATTGGCATTTCGCACATATATGAGATTGTTTCATCCATACTAATGTATAACACAAGTAAACATGGTTTGTTTCCATAAAATTATTTGAGTTAATTGCATGCAAAAGAACAAAAGAAAATATTAATTTTGTAAGATGGTGTTTGTGGTAGCAGAGCCATGGTGAAGACCATAAAAGTTAATTTATCTAGTAATTATAAATATGTAAGACATTTTTGCTTTCATTTGTAGATTAATTTTCTACAATTAGTGAATGCAATTCTTTTTGTTACAATTAATACATCTAAAAAATTATTGTAAGTGAAAGATCCAAAATGATCCTCAAACTTAATTGATGATTATCATGCTACTATGATGCGCATGAAGAATATCAATTTGATGTCCTCTCTTTTTTCAAGGGATTCTAAGTTAATATGACTGACCTACTTACTTTCATGAACCACATTTCTTCCTCTTGAGTAAGGACGTAATATTTAAAAAAAAAGTGTTACCATTCAAGTACATAAGATTGTTGTAGAATGTGAAACCCTTCAATCATGTTTTCCCTCCAAGTCTCTTATCTCTTTGTATTCTTGATATTGTTGTTCTATATTCTTGATATTCTTAATAATATTTCCCTGCTTATGATGAACCACTATAAATTTATGGTATCTTATGTCTAAATCTCATTTTGTTATTTATTTTTCATTAATTTGATGTTAATTATTTTAACAATTCATATCAAATCTGGTTGTGTTCAGCAAGAGAGATTTGAGTTTAAGTGGGAGAAATGTTGATTGATGAAGGAAATATTAAAAATTTCAATGGCCATAACTATCAATTTTGGAAGATGCAAATGGAATACTATATGTATCAAAAAGAATTGTGACGAACATTGCATGGTGAAGAAAATAAACCTTCAACCATGGAAGATGAAGACTATGATATATTGGATGAAAAAGAATTGGGAGCTATCCAATTGTTCTTATCCTCTTCTGTAGCATTTAATATATCCAAGGCAACAACAATTGCTGATTTGATGGGAGTGTTGGATAAGTTGTATGAAAAGGTCTCACATCAAATAAGATATTTCTATTGAAGCAATTTTTAAAATAAAAATGGTTGAAGGTAGTTTTTTTGTGAGCCATTTAAATGAATTTGATACAATTTCTAGTGAGTTGGCTTTTGTTAATATTAATTTTGATGAATAGGTTCAAGATTTTTCAATTTTGTTTTATTTTCTATAAAGTTGAAATAGCATAGTTATGACAATAAGTAATTCTATTTCTAATTCAAATACTTCAAAATTTTATGATGTTGTTGGTGTAATCCTAAGTGATGAAATGTGAAGGAAGAGCATCAATGAGACTCCAACATCAGTTCATAATTTGAATGTAGAAGAAAGAGGAAAAATAAGAGAAACTAAGAAGAGTTCAAGCAGTCATGGAAAGTCACGAGGAATATTAAAATCAAAAGATAAAGTAGGTTGTTGGTATTATGGCAATAAAGGCCACATCAAAAAGAACTATTGGGATTATAAGAAAAAAATAATAAATCATCCAAAAGAAAATGAAGCCAATTTAGTAGAGCACAAATATTGTAATCTTATTTTTAACCATAGAAGAAATTTTGACCAATGTTTGGGTGCTTGAATTGGGAGCAACATTTTGTGTCACTCTATGCAAGGAGTATTTCAAAAATATGCAAAGTAGTGATTTTAATAAGTTTTTTGTTGGAAATAATATCTCTTATGATATTATTAGCAAAGGTGATATTTCATTAAAACTTATAAATGAAAAATGTTCATCATTGCGAGATGTTAGATATGTTCCCTAGCTCAAACAAAGTTTAATTTATGTTGGTCAATTGGGTTCTCAAGGTTGTGAAATTAGTTTTGAGTTTAATAGATGGAAAAAAAGTGGGGGGGGGGGGGGGGGGGTCTTGGTAATTACTTGGTGTAGCAAATTAAGCACCTTGTATGTAGTAGAGGGTCAAGCTAAGTGGGAGTTGTTCACTCTACTTCAGATTCATCATTGTATGAAGCCTTAATTTTTTAGAAGAATTTTTTTAATTTAATAGATAATGAAGATGATTCTATTATTGATGAATTCCTTAATATATTGGAATTTGGCACTGATAGAGAAACAAAAAAGATTAATTCTAAGAAGATTTTGTGCAATCTACTAAGGGATACAAAAGGAAAATTATGGAGGGTGTTTTTCAAGATAAGGAGAACATAGAGTCCATAGCGGATGCTAATGGTAACCATGAGGATGAGGATGAAGTATATGATGTATCATCATTCACAAGATTGAATGCAGAGGAAAGGAGGAACAAGATGTTGGCATAACTGATGCAAAGATTGTTGAGTGTTGTGTAGTACAGGTTTGATGACAAGAAGATGAATTATGTTGTCATTGATGTCAACTTAGTGTTGTGTTTGTTCCAGGTTTCCTAATGGGGAGAAGAAGGAAAAGATCATAAGATTCAAGAAAAAAGGAAAGAAACAATGCTATGCTGCAGTGGATGGAGGTGTAACTGATGAAGAGTCTCAAGATAATGCAAAAAAAGAAATAGTATTTGTTGCGGTAATATAAGATACCTCAGAAGGTGAAAAGGCATTGGTCTCACACATGGAACATAGTAATGAGTTAGTTATTGACAGTTGTAAAGGATAAAATATGAATGAAGTCCTAGGGCAATGGCTTGCACATAAAAGAGACCCCAAAACCAATATTTTAAACATACATTTGAATTGTATTGATATGGAAAGTAAATATAGATGATTAATATTGAAATGAAGAAATAAAGGTACTTACCTCCAAAAAAGAATCGGCTGAAAACCTTGTCAAATGATCTCAAAAACTATTAATTCTTGCAATTTTAGATTGAAACTATGAGATCTACAAAACCCAGAAATCTTTTTTCGAGATGAGATCAGGTCGACTTTGACCCTCATAAAAGGTCAAAGGCTACATTTTTATTTTGAAGGTTGACTTTGACTTTGTTCGTAGCTCTCGGAAGTTCACCGAAAAGGGTATCCAAATACGCTCTCAGATCTAAAATTATGCACCTTACCTGCAAGAAAAATAGTTTTGTTTGTTGGGGGGTAGGGGTTTGCCTTAGTCAAACCCCAATTTAGGAATTAACCTTGAAATTGAATTGAAATTGCTGGAATAAACAAAGTAAATGGAACAATTCACCTTGCTTGAGTTGAAACCCTTGTGGAGGGTTCAAATCCTCGAATCCACAAGAATAGATGAATGTAGAATCAAATGTAGGATGTCTCCAATCAATTGTCTTTAGATCTTCAACACCAATCTTGAATGGATCTTGAATTTGGAAGAGGCTTGAATGGAAATGGAGGAATCTTCAACAAGAGAGCTCCATAAAGCTTGAATCCTTCAATGGCTTCTAATGGATCTCCTTGATGAATTGAATGCTTGAATGCTTGAAGGCTTGAATGCTTGATCTTCTTTCTTTCTTGCACTTGAGAGATGGATTGCAAAACTTGATGGAGAAAATGAGAGAGGAAGGCTCCCTTTTATAGTGATCTAGGGCACAAGAGGGGCCTCATAGAAAACAATAATTAAGGGCCCATGGCACAAAACTCTAGAGAGGTGCACATGGAGAGGAAATTAAATTAAAGTCTTGACACAAAACTCTAGGAGGGGACCACCCTTAATATAGAAATAAAATAATTATTTAAGAGCCTTGTTACAAAATTCAAGGTAAGGCCAACCCCAAAGTTAATTTGAGCATTAGGCACAAAACTCGAGAAAGGCTAATCTCTAATAATAATTAGGAATCCTATAAAAATCTTTAGAAAGGTCCACCTCAAATATTAATTTGATAATTTGACACTTAATTCAAGAAATAGTGGCCTCGAAGAGGGAAAATGCAAGATTTTGATGAAACCCTAAAACTAGAAGCTAACCCCGAGGATCCTGGACCCGAGGGTCAAGGAGGAGATTATTCCTGACCAGGTCAAGATTGAGGTTGATCTTGACCAGGTCAGGATCGAGGTTGATCCTGACCAGGTTAGGGTCGAGGTCAACCTTGACCCTGAGGTCAAGAATCTCAGGTTCATAGTCCAGAATGCTAGGAAAATGCCAAGAAGAAGTGGAAAATGGGGTAGAACAGGGGATAAAGCCAGATCCAAGTCAAATATCCATTCAAGGCATTCAACATGACCCCAAACCACTTACTTGAAGGGCTAAATGTTCTTACCATGTAAGTGCTTCCATTTTAAGATGATACATTAAGCCCCCACTTTAGCAAGAGTATGGACTCGATGTAAACTCTTGGTAAAGGAGATCATAAAGAAAAAGATAATCTTATTGAAATCAAATGGACAAAGGAAATCCTCAAGCCCCTAGGGACTTGAGTCTTTGTCAACTCGAAGATTGCAATAAGAGAGACATCACTAGAGAAAAGAGAGAAAAGGAGAGAGAGGAGTGGCTAACTCACCCAGTAAGACGTGTATATCTCACTGTGAACCACAAAGGATAGGATGGCCCACCAAGAAAACACTTGATAGTCACCCCATAATGTTGTGTGCCTTCTGGCAGATTTGTGCATGTATGTAATGCATCTTCTTATGGCTTTTATAAAGTACCCATGGATCTACCTTCTTGTATCACCATTGAATACAAAATGCGTGTCTCCTCAAGATTTAGCAACTTATGTGTGTTACCTTTGGAAGATTTAGCATATAGATGTGTGTCTTTTCAGGATTTAGCAACTTATGTGTGTTACCTTCCAAGATTTAGCATATTGAAATTTTTTGAAAAATGTGTGTCTCCTCAGGATTTAGCAACTTATGTGTGTTACCTTCAGAGGATTTAGCATATTTGAAATTGGAAACGTGTGTCCCTTCAGGGTTTAGCAACTTATGTGTGTTACCTTCCGAGATTTAGCATGCTGCAAAACAAAAGGTTAGAAAAAAAATACATAATATAGAACAAGGGAGGCTGTATATATGCCCCCCTCCTTAATATGGCAAAAACATACTATTTTGACATGTTAAGGAAAGAAAAGAACAAGGATAAAGCATTCTTCAACATCAAGACAATATCCACAAACAACACCCAGTCCAAGCCAAGAAGGTCACAACTCCTATGAGGCCATGGAAGGGATGAATGCAAAGAGATATCATGCAAGAAGTGAAAAAGTAACCCTTGTGAGGGATAGCACACTGTTTAGTTTCCAAGGTGAGAGATTTATCAACCATGGAAACCCAATGTCAAACAATGAAAAAGGCTGTGATCAAGGACAAAGATCCTCAATGCAAACCAGAATTTTCATGTATGATTGGATATCACATAATAGATAGATACTACTTAACCAAGGAAAGAGGTGAATCCCGAAAAGACAGAAAAGGAGATGACATCCTTGCCCCCCAAGTGTAGGAACAAGGATAGAAAGGGACCTATTATGTCACTCGCAACACTATACAAGACAACGAGCCCCCAAGGATTAGGATAACATTGTTTACATAATGTGGAGCTCCATAATAGGAACATAAATGTTATTTAGAACAAATAGGATTGAAATACAACTCATTCCTACATGCTATATAAATAACCTTACTATCAATGAGCTGCCTAATCTTATAATGTAAAGCTTGACATTCATTAGTAGAGTGATCGTGAAATCTATGATATAAACAAAAAGGAAGATACTTCAAGTATGGACTATGTTTCTTTTTGCGTTTAGGTCTAGTAATCATCTTAGCATGAAGGAGTTTAGGCAAAAGAACTTCTTGGTCAAATTCCTTCACAAATTCATCATGTTTTGAAGTGTTATTCGAGATGTTGTTTAAGACAACAATATGGTATACAAGCGGTATACATAGAACAACTAGATGGGTTTACATTGATAGAGAACAAGAATATGGTGTGTAAGATACAAAAAGAACTGTATGGACTGAAACAAACACCTACATCATGATATGAAAGGCTACACTCTAGGCCAGACATTTCTCATGCAGTTGGAATAGTGGCTAGATTTCAAGAAAATCCTTAGAAGGAATTCCAGATGGTGGTGGTTAAGAGAATATTCAAGTACTTGAAAGGGACTGAAGACTACATTTTATGGTATGCACATAAAGGTGATTTCTCCTTGAGTGTGTTTACTGATGTATATTGGGCATGAAACATCAATGACATAAAAAGCACAAATGGAGGATTGTTCTTCTTGGGAGGAAGACATGTATCATGGAAAAGTAAAAACAAAAATAGTATTCCCCAATCTACTACAAAAGCTAAGTATGTGGCAATTTCTATCAATTGTACATAGATTGCATGGATGAAGAAAATCCTAGAAGGAACCAAAGAGAAGGTAGCTAAATTAGTAACTATTTACTATGATAATACAAGTGCAATTGACATTTCAAAGCGTTATAAAACAAAATGAATTGCAATCAAGTTTCATTTTCTAAGAGAGTAAGTGCATGAGAAAGAAGTTAAGTTTGAATATATACCAACCAAGGAACATATAGCATGCACATTTACTAAGTCACTACCCAAGGATACTTTTGATTATCTAAGAGGTAAGTTAGGGGTTATACCCCTACTTGAACAAAATTAAGATGTTTTTGCAACATCAATCTCGTGGATTCATTGAATGTTTTTCACAGTGGATTGATGTTAAGGGGACTACTCCTTAGGGGGAGAAATCAGAGGAGAAGAAGATTGTTATAGCAGAAGGTGACCTATGTTGTGTGGTGCCTTTGACATTTTTTTCAAAGGGGGAGAAGACTTGGGAGATGACTACCAAAAGAAGATTAAAGGGGAGAAGAAGACAAAGAGTTATCAAGAGAAAAGCATCAGCTAAGGGGGAGTAATTGTCATCAAGAAGTTTGTGATGTTCTAATTAAGAGGAAAGCAGGATTTGAAAGGTCCTAAACCTTTTACAAAAATAGAAAGGAAATATACATTAAGCACTAGAGACAACAAAATCCTGTCAAACTAGAAGGGACAGCCAAAAGATAGACAACTAGAAAGGACCACAAAAAGAAAGCCCAAAAGAGCACAAAAAGGGCCACCAGCCTACACGAGGGACCCCAAACAACCAAAGGACCAAAGAAGGTCAACGAATATTTTTCAGAAGGTCTGCTACTTCTGAGGCCAAAAGCTCCATATTTTGAGTTGTCTCCTTGAGAGAAATAGCATCCTGATTAACATGATTCCCAGAGTCACGGGGCGCCAGATCCTTATATTTTTCCTTAGTCCCTTCCCATGTGTTTAGAAGGGTGTTGATGTGTCTCACCGCCTTCTAAAGAGTACTGCAACTCTGGTCAGCAAATTTAATGATAGCAGCCTCAAATTGGGAAATTTTTTCCTCAAAATCAAGGACCTTCATCTACATAGCCGAAAAATCCGCATCACAATTGGAAACCTAAGCATTCACAGCTTCCAACTTAGAATCGAATAAACTAGCAATTCCCTTAGCTTTATTGACAGCCTCAGTTAGATCACTCAAGATATTAGGGAAGGGCTTGTCACCAAGACCCATAGCCTCAAGAATGTTAATTCTCACTATGAGTCTATCATTAGTCTTCCCCAGATGACAAAGCTCCATAATAAACTAGTCAAAAGCCCCCTTGGCCATCACAGCCTTAGTAGGAAGGGAAGCAGGAAGGGGATTGGGCTTGTCCCTCTTAGCAGTAGTGTCGAGAGTAGGCATAGGGCTCTCCAAAGAAGGAAAGGGAATAGGGGAAGAGTCCATGAGTGGTGCAGGGCACCTCCCTACTTAGCAATTTTGGTATGATTGAGGATGTCTAGGAAGTTTGTTTAGTTTTTTGAGTGTGATGAGTTAGACTAGGTTACATTGGCAAGGTCATTCTCTATGTTTGTTAGGACCTTTGAGTCCATGAGAGCTTTTGGGGTCACCTTGGTGAAAATGGAAACTAGTATTATTTTGGATTACAAAATAGGTTAGGAGTATGTTTTTAGACTCTCTATGTCTTCTTAGGGTCTTAGAAGTCCAATTTCATCATTGAGATAGGAAACAAGGTCATGTGAGTCATAATGTAAAAAAGTTGCTAGCAACTTTGAAAAGTTGCTTGAGCAACTTTCGCTCAAAATGCCAAATATGGCTAAAACCAATGTAACTACCCTATGCTTAGTATAAGAGCATAGGATCAACATTTTTGGAAGGTTAATGAAGAATCACTGCAAAACATTTAATTCTGACACCCTGTATGGCTATTTGAGTTCTTCTTTGTATTCACAGTCCTATATCTCTGCAACTGTACGGCTATGTACCGATTGACATAGGTGATTGGGCTCCATGATCTTATAGTATTTACATTTAGCCTTCATATGCAATAGATAGTTTGGTTTGAAGTTCATTAGATTCAAAGTTTTAGGATTTTAAAGGCTACTAGTCTGCCAGGCCTAAAACCAGTGCCAACTGGTTAGAAATGGCTCTAACCTAAGTTTCCTCTAGTGGATTTGTCTGAAACCATGGGGAACATAGGGTTAGAGTCTATAGATAGGATTACTAGTTTTATTTTTGGTTTTTTAGAGGTTCTTAAGAGCCAAAATGGAAGCCATATGGCTGACTGGTGAAACCAGGTGAGCCAGGACAGGGAAGAGGAGTAATTGGTACGGACACCTAAGATTTATTGGAGAAGACTTAGTAGCATTTATGGATGCTCTAGTGAGTCTCCTAAAAGGATTTAGATGTGGTTGGAGGTGAATCAGAGTTTGGAGACAAGTTTGAAGAGTTTTAACTCTCACTAGTCCAAAGGCCTAATTTATAGGCTAAAAACTAGGGCCTGCAATAAACTAGGGTTTTGGGTGTCATCAAAGGTTAGGATTTTGGAATCTAATAGGGTTGAGTGATACCTTAGAGATTTTTAAAAAAATTTGTGGGGTCAAGTTGAGATTTTGGAAGCACCAGGACAATTTTAGTGAAAATAGACCTACTAGGATTTGGGCAATTAGGCCTCCTAGTGTTTTAATGACCAATTGGATTGGTAGGGTAGTTTGAATTATTAGAACGGGTGTAGAATAACCTAAGAAGGGTCAAGAAGGTTAATAATTGACCAAGTACATGTGTGGGAAGATCCTAGTCAGAGGTTTGACATTCTAGGTGAAGGAATAGTGAAGAAAACTAAGTTTTTGAGTAACTAGTTGGACTTGTATCTTTGGAGGCTTCTTGAAACCAACTACACCTTGGAGGAGAAGTTGGTAGGAAGGGTCTAGGAGATCCTAATTGGTGAGAAGATCCAATAATTAACACCTTTGGAAGGTTGGATTAAGTAACAAGAAGTAGATTGTCAAACCCTCTACATCAGAGTGGTATCAAAGCCATATCTTCTTGGAAGTTGTGCATGTCAGATGGTGAAGAGAGTCAAGAGGTGGAAAACATGCCTCCTAAGGCAATGAGTAGGGATGACATAGTGGAGTTGGTCCAAGGCCTCTTGGAGAAAGCCAATGTAGCAAAGACAAAGAGTAAAAAGAGGATCATGGAATGGGGAGATGAAAGTGATGGGGATGAAGATAGGCAAACAAAGGAGTCATCCAGCAAAGGGAAAGAACCAGAGATAGACAAGGAGTAGAAGGTATTCTTAGATGCCTTCAATTCTTTAAATAAAGATAGCATGGAACATATACCATATTATTGTGGTAGCCTAAATGGAGAAGAGTTACTAGATTGGCTTGACGCCATGGATAACCAATTTGACTACAAGGAAGTATCAAAAGAAAATAGGGTCAATTATGCTAAGGCTAGACTCAAAGGATCAACATTGGTATGGTGGAATATGATGCAAGATGAAAGAGTAAGTAGTGGAAAGAAAAAAATTATTTCTTGGGAGAGGATGAAAATCAGATTAAAGGCTCAATTCTTGCCTTCTGATTATGAGATCCAAATGTACCAAAAATTATAGAATTTGAGACAAAAGGAGATGATAATAAGCCAATACACAAAGGAATTCCATAAGTTAATTCTTAGAGCTAGGAGACAAGAAGATGAAGTGGAAAAGGTGGAAAGGTATCTCAATGGGCTAAGGTAGGGAATACAAGATGAGATTAGTATGTTGGCTCTGGATAGTATGCACAAATGTTTTCAATTGGCTTTGAGAGATGAAGACAAGGAAAGAAGAAGAAATGATTTCCATCAAAAGGGTAGAGGTGGTAGCAGTAGTAGAGGCTTTCAGAGAGGTAGGGATAACTTTGGTAGAGGATAGAGTCCTAATAGACAAGAGGACAGTCAAGTTATGGATGGAAGTGGGGGAAACCAGTATAGGGGATCATTCCAAAGGGGAGGATATAGAGGTAGAGGACCACCAAGAGGTAGGTTCCAATCCCAAGGAAGAGCCAATTCAATTTTTATTGGTAGGTGTTACAACTATAACCAAGTGGGTCACACAATGGGAAGATGTCTAGAAAAGGATTCCTCATCTTGCATGGGGGAAAGAAGGAATCAGTTAGTTCAAGAGGATGATAACCAAAGTGTCACCTCATCTATATCCAAAGAAGGACCAGTTGTGGATGGGGAGAACTTAATGTTGAGAAGGACCTTGTTGAAGGTACCTAGCACCATGGAGCCACCCCAAAGGAAAAAAAATTTCAAAACCACTTGTAAGTCTCATGGGAAGATTTGCAAGGTTATTGTGGACTCTGGATCCACTGAGAATATAGTGTCCACTGAGATGGTGGAAAAATTGAAGTTGAGAAGAATGCCTCATACCACACCATATAAGGTTTCATGGTTGAATAAGGGTCAGAAAATAGTGGTGGATGAGAAAAATATGGTTGAGTTTGAGATTGGGGACTATAAGGACAAGGTCCTATGTGACATATTGCCTATGGATGCATGCCATCTACTCCTAGGACACCCATGGCAGTATGATGTCAAAGCAATGCATGATGGAGAAAAGAATAGTTATGTGATCACCAAGTTGGGAAGGAAATTTATGATGGATCCTTTAGTAGAACCAAAGGAAGAGAAGCATGTGGGAACAAGTGTGATGTTATTGAGTGGAAAGCTATGAAAAAGCAGAAAGGGGATTGTTGTGCCATAGTGATCAAACCAAAGGAGGAAACCAAGGAGAAAGTAACTTTGCCACTAGAGGTACAAACCTTATTGGAAAAGTGCCATGATATAGTAGATAATGGTTTACCAAGTGCCTTACCACCTATGAGGAATGAAGCCATCAGATTGACCTTATTCCTAGAGCAAATCTGCCAAACAAGGCAGCATACAAGATGACACCAAGTCAAAATGCAGAGATAGCCAAGCAAATCCAAGATTTGTTGGATAAAGGATTGATAAGGAAGAGTTTAATCCCTTGTGTTGTACCTAATATTTTGGCACCAAAGAAAGGGGGTACATGGAGGATGTGTACTGATTCAAGGGCCATCAACAAGATCACTAAAAGATATAGATTTCCAATGCCAAGGATAGAGGACTTGTTAGACAATTTGGGAGGTTCATGCTATTTTTCCAAGGTGGATTTCAAGTCAGGCTATCATCAAATCAGAGTTAGACCTGGTGATGAATGGAAGACAGCCTTCAAAACAAATGAAGGGCTATATGAGTGGCTTGTGATGCCATTTGGTCTCACCAATGCACCTAGTACATTCATGAGGCTCATGAATGAAGTGTTGGCAGATTTCATAGGTAAATTTGTCATAGTTTATCTTGATGATATCTTGATTTTTAGTAGGACAAAAGAGGAGCACATGGAGCATTTGGAGCAAGTATTAAGGAGGTTACATAAGGAGAAGCTAATGATCAATCAAGACAAGTGTGAGTTTATCAAAACTGAACTAGTATACCTTGGTTTTGTAGTTGCAAATGGATGTATGAAGATGGAACCTAATAAAGTTAAGTCCATTTTGGAATGGCCTACACATAGGTCCATACGAGATGTTAGGATTTTCCATGGGTTGGCCTCCTACTATAGGAAATTTATAAGAGGTTTTAGTCATTTGTGTGCCCCTATACTTAACACCATCAAAGGTGGAATCAAGTGTAAGTTTGAATGGACTGATGCATCAGACTAGGGGTTTGAAAAATTAAAGAAAAGAATTGTAGAACTACCTACTCTTAGATTCGCTAACTTCAATCAACTATTCATGGTGGAGTGTGATGCTAGCAAGTTGGCAATTGGAGCAGTGCTAAGCCAAGAAGGACACCCTGTGGCTTTCTTCTTTGAGAAGTTAAATGAAGCTAAACAAAAATATTATACTTATGATTTGGAACTCTATGCTATGGTTCAAGCCCTTAAAAAATGGAGAGACTATTTGTTACCTAGAGAGTTTGTGGTTTATATTGACAATCATGCACTAAGTTTTTTGAATGGACAGGGAAAGTTAACCAAAGGCACATGAAGTGGGTGGAAGCATTGCAAGCTTATACATTTGTCATTAAGCACAAGAAAGGAGTCAACAACAAGGTTGTAGATGCTCTTAGTAGGAGAGTACTCACACTCCAAGAGATACAACTACAAAGTGTAGGGATGGATGATTTGAAGAATCTTTATAAAGAGGACAAGGATTTTGGTAAAGCCTATGAGGAATGTGTGAAGTTTTAGTAGGGCTTCAAAGTGGATTTTGGTGAGTTTATGTTGGAGGAAGGTCTCTTGTTCAAAGGCCATCTTATGTGTATTCCACAGTGCTCCATGAGGGAGAATATAGTGAAGGAAAAACATCAAGGCAGTTTAGGGGGTCACTTCAGTGTGGAAAAAACCTTAGAACAAGTTAATAGGCACTACTTTTGGCCTAAAATGAAATTAGACATCAGGAGATTTGTAGAGCAATGTCAGGTCTGTCAGAGGGCAAAAGGACAAAGTAGCAATAGTGGACTGTACCAACCATTATCCATTCCTTAAAGACCTTGGGAATGCTTGAGTATGGACTTTGTCTTGGGATTGCCAAAGACATCTAGAGGTCATGACAGTGTTTTTGTGGTGGTTGAATGGTTTAGTAAGATGGCACACTTCATTCCATGCAAGAAAACTAATGACGCATCTCAAATTGCAGGATTTTTCTTTAGGGACATAGTAAGAATCCATGGTTTTCCCTTGAATATTGTTAGTGATAGAGACACAAAGTTTGTGGGACACTTTTGGAGGATGCTATGGAAGATGCTTGGAACTAGTTTATCTTTCTCCTCAGCCTATCACCCTCAATCAGATCGGAAAACTAAAGTAGTGAATAGGTCACTTGGTAACTTGTTGAGGTGCTTGACTAAGCAACATGGGAAATCATGGGATCACATCATAGGGTAGGAAGAGTTTTCTTATAATGACTCCATTAATAGGAGTACAGGAAAGAGTCCTTTTCAAATAGTTTATGGACTCAATCCTAGAGGAGTGTTGGAGTTGAGAGATCTAGATTGGAGGACAAGAGGAGTGCACAAGGTGAATCCTTTGCAGAGCAGATGAAGGAGTTGCATGACCAGGTTCAAAAGACCTTACAACATCAAGTGGCCAAATACAAAACCAAAGCAAATCAGTCAAGGAGAGATCTATAGTTCAAGGTTGGTGATCTAGTCTTAGCCTACCTTAGAAAGGAGAGACTACCTAGGGGTTAACCAACTAAGCTCCTCATGAAGAAGACTGGACCATTGAAAATTTTGCATAAGTATGGCAAGAATGCCTATGAAGTAGAGCTTCCTCCTGATTTAGGAACTTCTCCTATTTTCAATGTTTGTGACCTTTATCCTTATAAGGGATCTCCTATAGACACAAGTCAGACTTCACTTTCAAACATGCAGGACAAAGATTGGGTGAGGGACTTACCCACTCCCAAGCCTTTGTAGTTAGACAACATATTGGATTCTAAAGTGATCAAGAAGACCAGGAAGGGTCTCTACAAGGAGTAGCTTGTCAAGTGGTAGGGCCTTCCTGAAGCTAAGGCTATTTGGATGGCAGAGTAGGATATTCTGAACCATGGTGTTACACTTGTTGACCTGCTAACTCAAGGGACTTGAGTTATTCTGTCCCGGGGAGTATGGTGTAGGGAACCTCCCTGCTTAGCAATTTTGGTATGATTGAGGATGTCTACGAAGTTTTTTTAGTTTGTTGAGTGTGATGATTTAGACTAGGTTATATTGGCAAGGTCATTCTCTATGTTTGTTAGGACCTTTGAGTCCATGAGAGCTTTTGGGGTCACCTTGGTGAAAATGGAAACTAGTATTATTTTGGATTAAAAAATAGGTTAGGAGTATGTTTTTAGACTCTCCATGTCTTCTTAGGGTCTTAGAAGTCCAACTTCATCATTGAGATAGGAAACAAGGTCATGTGAGTCATAATGTAAAAAAGTTGCTAGCAACTTTGAATAGTTGCTTGAGCAACTTTTGCTCAAAATGCCAAATATGGCTAAAACCAATGTAACTACCCTATGCTTAGTATAAGAGCATAGGATCAAAAATTTTGGAAGGTTAATGAAGAATCAATGCAAAACATTTAATTCTGACACCCTATATGACTATCTGAGTTCTTCTTTGTATTCATAGTCCTATATCTCTGCAACTGTACAACTATGTACAAATTGGTATAGGTGATCAGGATCCATGATCTTATAGTATTTACATTTAGCCTTCATATTCAATAGATAGTTTAGTTTGAAGTTCATTAGATTCAAATTTTTAGGATTTTAAAGGCTACTGGTCTACCAGGCCTGAAACCAGTGCCAACTAGTTAGAAATGGCTCTAACCTAAGTTTCCTCTAGTGGATTTGTCTGAAACCATGGGGAACATAGGGTTAGAGTATGTAGATAGGATTCCTAGTTTTATTTTTGGTTTTTCAGAGGTTCTCAAGAGCCAAAATGGAAGCCCTATGGCTGACTGGTGAAATCAGGTGAGTCAGGATAGGGAAAAGGAGTAACTGGTATAGATGCCCAAGATCTATTGGAGAAGACTTAGTAGCATTTATGGATGCTCTAGTGAGTCTCCTAAAAGGATTCAAAGGTGGTTGGAGGTGAATCAAAGTTTGGTGACAAGTTTGAAGAGTTTTTACTCTCACTGGTCCAAAGGCCTAATTTATAGGCTAAAAACTAGGGCCTGCAAGAAACTAGGGTTTTGGGTGTCATCAAAGGTCAAGATTTTGGAATCTAATAGGGTTGAGTGATACCTTAGAGATTTTTAAAAAAATTTGTGGGGTCAAGTGGATATTTTGGAAGCACCAGGACAATTTCGGTGAAAATAGACCTACTAGGATTTGGGCAATTAGGCCTCCTAGTGTTTTAATGACCAATTGGATTGGTAGGGTAGTTTGAAGTATTGGAAAGGGTTCAAAATGACTTGAGAAGGGTCAAGAAGGTTAATAATTGACAAATTACATGTGTGGGAAGATCCTAGTCAGAGGTTTGACATTCTAGGTGAAGGAATAGTGAAGAAAACTAAGTTTTTAAGTAACTAATTGGACTAGTTGGACTTGTATCTTTGGAGGCTTCTTGAAACCAACTAAACCTTGGAGAAGAAGTTGGTAGGAAGGGTCTTTGGAGGCTTCATTCCCAAGATATCCAAGTCATAAAGAACCTGGGAATTAATAAAATCCATGAGATCCATTATGTTGTCCATTTGAGTAGGAGCACACCCACTCTTCTCACTCTCCCTTAAGGGGGTATTAAAATCTCCCATAATGATCCAACCCTCATTAAAAAATAAAATTATAATCTCATTGATCCTATTCCAAAATTTTATCCTCCCCACTCTAGTATTAGAAGCATAAATATTGGCCAAAAACCAAGAAGTATCGTCCATGATGTGGTTGAATTTAACAATAGAAACATTGTTCTCATGAAGAATAGGGGTACCAATAACCAAATCAAGATTCCAAAATATAATAGTACCTCCAGAGGCCCCTTTAGAGTTACTTCTGAAGCTTCCACCATTCTTGTAGATTTTGATACCTTTGACCTTAACTTTATCCATTTTAGTTTCTTGGATCATAACAATATCCGGCTTGTGATCTCTACAAAAATTCCTTAGCACATCCTATTTGTGAGGACCATTGAGTCCTCGAATATTCTAGGAGATAATCTTCATGACTTATTTAGGGGGATCCCCTCTCTCCTATCCTTTTTGTGATGTTTCCATGATTATATTTTGGTGTTGCCATCAATGCCAAAGGGGGAGATAGTTGGCATAACTAATGAAAATATTGTTGATTTTTTTGTGGTACAACATCAATGACAAGAAGATCAGTTATTCTATTGTCATTGATGTCAACTTAATGTTGTGTTGGTTGATAGTGTTCATGATGTGCTAGAAGTATCCAATATTGTGGAAGGAATTGGAGTGTGTGGTTCTTATGGGAGACGTAGAGTTGCCTCTAGATGTTATATGTTGGATCATAGAGGTTGGAAACATGAATTGAGAGATCTATGGTCGATTGAAGGTTAACACACCATCCAGAAGAACAAAAAGTGATAGACGATGAATGATTTGAGTGTTCTAAAAATTAGTTGGGATTCAAGTCTTGTGGTTTAGTCAGAATTATCTTAACTAAACTATGATATTGTTATAAAGACCACAAGATTATTGGAGTACTACAAGGCATAGTTTTAATAACCAAAAGATTGCTTTTTGTAGGATGGAAATTTTTTTAGAAATTTTTTTGTTAGATCGTCAACTGGTGATGATGCAATTGGTTGTGGTAAATCTTTTTGTGTTCCAAGTGTCATGGTGACATGGTAGATTTTATTTTTAATGATGAGATGATCTCACATTGTTTAAGGTGATCAAATTTATCAAGCTTTTGAAACCGTGTTGGAAAAGTCAAGGAGTTTGATTGTTCTTGATCCAATCGATGTGTGAGTGCATTTGGAGACTGACATGGATTTGTAAATTCATTTTATTGTTTGGTATATTTTTTTGGTAGACTAGGGTGAAGCACAAAAGATTCAAATGGTGAAATTTAAATGTAATACATTTTGCTTAAGGTGGTGGCCTCCCTAGTGAGTGAAAAAGATATTTGTATACAGATTGATTAATTATGAATCTATAGATCATGGATGTCATGGTGTGGTCTATAGAAGGGTGATGATAGTCTACAAGAAGCAAAAGTTTGAGCTTAATTGGATCTATATTGGAAAAGGAGGAGTGCTATTCTCGTATCATTGTACTTGTTGAATCCTAATAGGTTCTCCAATAAAATATCTTAACCGAGTAGATCCTAATAGGTCTTGAATTGAAATCCTCTAACCATAAGTCTGTTTAATTAGGGTTCTAAATTCCTTAACCGGGTTACTCCTAATAGGGTAAATCTCCTAACAAGGCTAGAGGTAAATCTCTTAACTGGGTGAATGCTAACAGGGTCTTGCTCCAAACATGACATTTGTAAATCTCCTAACAGGGCTAAGCCTTTAACAAGACATACTTCAAAAGAGTGAAAATATTTGTGGGTACTAATTCACACCGTGGTTTTCCCCTCTAACCAAGGGTTTTCACAAGAAAAATGCTGGTGTTCTTGTGTTGCATGTTTGGATCATTTCACTTGTTTCATTATTTATTGTTTCACAATTTATTAGTAGATGAATGTTGTTGAATGGTCAATGAAAAATTTGGAATTGGTAGATTATTGATTCCCCCCCCACCCCCTCTCAATAAACTTGGACCTTATAATAGTAACACAGGATGCATGCTCTTTGTGCAATTTGTGGCCTCTATGATTTAAACATCCAAAAGAGTCAATGTTTTGCATGTGCACCCCCTATTGCACACTTTTGCAAATATAAAAATTTGTGTGTAAAGGTCATTCAAAGAAATACTAAAGGGAATAGAAGAATGAAATATCTTCATCCACACCATTTATTTTTGAACTATCCCAAGAAAGTTCTACAAAGGCATAAATGTGTTGCATCTTATAGAAGTATTGGTGTTGTAAAGGCTTCGCTTGAGGTAAATAAACAAGTTTTTGTTGATTGGAGAAAGCTCAGTATTTTTGGCAAGTTTAATGACCTATTTTTTGCTACATCCTTAGACTTTGAGAGGCCTATGATTAAAGTGACGGCTGGCTACAAGGATGTGAACATGAAAAGCACAAGAGAAAGTGTCAAATAAAGTCCCAAGAAAATAATTTTAAAGCTTCTAAGTGGCTCAATGATGAATTGTATTCTTGAGTAACATTTGAGGAAGTAAAAATAAAATAGAGGAGAAGAAAATGAAGAAGATGGTGATTCTAGGAAGAAAGTTATGTTGAGAATTTATGGTCACAGTGCCACTTTGTTGTTTGACAAAGAAACTGAGGTTAAAGCATTTGAGTGCATGCAGTAATCACATCAAGGGCTGATGTTGCTAGGTCGATTCCCTAATGACTACCTCAAGGATTTTTTGAATGTAAGGATGCTTTTAGCATTAGATTTCTGTGACCCAAGCATTTATCAAAAAATAGCAATAGTGAAATCAAATGTGTTTCATGAAGGACCATCTCATCCACAACTATGGGAGTGCCTCATGAATTAGTTGGAGAAGTATGATGAGATGAGAATAATGAAGAAGAGGTTTCAAGCCATACAATTCAAGCTTAAGGAGCACAATGTTGTAGAGACCGAGAACAAAGGAGTAGGTGACCATGTTCCTCATCATAGATTTAAGGGTGAATTTTCAAAGAAGATGTTTTTTTATTTTATAATCACTTGGAAAAGATTGATCTAAAGCGTTCATGAATCATTTTTTGCATAGTTAAAGTCATGCAATACTTCTTTGAACTTGGTTACAAACTAGTGTTAAAAATGGATATGTAGGGAATATGCAAGATTATTGGTTTGCAGTAGCAGTAGTTGGGTTTCAAGTGGGAGATTATAGAATGTGAAACCCAACAGTCATGTTTTCCCTCCAAGTCTCTTGGCTCTTCGTATTCTTGATAGTACTATTGTATATTCTTATAAATGGCATACTATTGTTGTCTTCATAGTATCTCAAAATTGTAAATAGTTATTGAATAAAATTACCTTGGTTGAGAGTGGATGTAGCCTTTATGATGAACCACTGTAAGTTTGTGTCATCTTATGTTTGAATCTCATTTTTGTGTTTTTTTTCATTAATCTATTCTTGATTATTTTAGCAATTTCACCCAAAACTTGGGCATTGCCTTTTGAACATGGACATGATAATAAAAAGGAATGCAAAATCATGAATATGGTTAATATTCAAGCAATATTTGGGGATTATAGAAAATTCAAAGAATTCTTTTAGGAGGTTTGGAAATTACAAACAAGCATGATATGCTACCAATCCTCCATAATAATAGTTATTTTAGTTTTATGAAAATATTACCTGATGTGGTAGGAAAGGGTATTGTCTCCAAATCATTAACTTTGATATAACTTAAATGACAAAAGATCACTTAAGAACTTGCAAGAAAATTCATCATTGTGTATAATAAGCATAGAAGCTAGACTAATAATAAGAGTCTCTAAAGATTGGTTTAAATACTTATATAACAAAAAAAGAAGTTTTATCCTCTTCTCTACATTGAACTGAAGGAACATGGGATAAGTGCAAACAATGTTTGGTTCAAACCCAATAATATGAATCAAAAAGTCCATGTTCTTCTCCATAGACATGACCAACATTGTAGGCTACTTTGCAAGTACTTGCTTTATCTCCTCATTAGTGAGACCAAGATTTTCCAATTGCTTCAACTTCTAGTCAAATGTTTTTGTGGTTATACATAGTAAGTGCAGATCCTTCATAAAAAAATATTTGATTTCATCTTCTAGGAGACCAATGCTTTTCAACTAATTCATATTCTTTCGATGGATGGGCTTGATATTTAGGTAGAGAATGATGAATGTTTAGAGGGAATAAGGCATACAGATAGCCATGATAATGAAATTCTAATTGGCAAAACAATGCATTCGGTCAGTCACAATGTCCTTGCATATTTTCTTGCCCTAAAATGTAAAAGAGATTCAACAAAAAAAATCATAGGATCAAAAACATATTTTTTCTCTTACTATTTCTATATTAGAAATAGTAAGAGAACAATATTCTTTTTTAAAGTTCCTTTTGTAAAATGACATGTGCAAAATCATTTTATTCATCCAATCAATTATCAATTGTATTAGTGACTTGAATGACATGATCACTATTGTATATGTCACTATTATATTTATGGCTTGAATGACATGATGGCAAGATGCTTAAATTTTAAATTTATTCCATCTACAATAACAATTTTTAATTTTTTTTGTTGATTTTAGTTCACCCACATATAAGTGAATTTTTTCATTATACTCTTTAATACATTAAATTATTTTGGTTATATTTATGTTCTATCTTTTGTCATATTTGTTTACTTTTGTTTTTTATTAAGTAAAACAGGTTTTACAGGGTGCCTGAAACCCACAACCAAAAAGGAGAGGTGAACAAAAGTAAAGTAAGTAGTTTAAGAATGACAACCATGAAACAGGCCACAAGTCGGCCTAAGACTAAGAAGCCACAATAGAACAAAACTAATTAAATTTTTATAATTCCCTTAGTACTTTGGAGTCTTTCCTTGTCAAGGAGATCCTTCACTTCACTTGGGATATTTGTATACTTTTGTTAATGTAACATATTTGTGGATTTTGATCCTTAAAATCCAAAATTTTAAATAAAAAATCATAAAATTTAGACTATTTGAAAAAAGTAGTGATTTCTAACAAATTAGTATGCAAATCCTACTTTTTTATCTTAGCGCAATTTTTTTGAAGATTTATTTAGAAGTCCTGGAGTCTTTGCATATCTAGGTTCACATTGCAAAATAATGTAAATTAGGTTTTATCTTTAGTAGATCTAATTATATCTCCAAACTAACACAAACAATCACACTATTGGCAAGAACTTGATGAAATGTGTATCTTGTTGATCTATAACACTTTATTTTGTTTCATGGGACTTCCTACTCTTTCAAAACAGATCTTTTGAAGCCCCTAAACAACTTAATTGTATATTTTCAGACCAATTTCTATCTTTATCTCATGTCTTTGTGGTTGCTTAAATGCATTTTCTTGCTTAAATTTACTATGAACATTATATCGTTCTCAAGCAAATATTTAAATGTGAAAAGGATAATTTAAAATCTCTCTCCAATAAAAAATAATAATTTGAAATCTTTCCATTTGGTGGAGTGGCTACACTTTATATATTGAAAATGATCTCATGTCCCCATGCAAGTATATAAGTGCATTTGCTTAAATTTGAGTAATTAGAATATTCTCCTACAAATTTGTAATTATAGATAAAGGATATTGTGGAACCTTGTCCTATTTGAGTACAGCTATAAATAATCAATTTTATATTGAAAAAAATGTCACATGGCCCCACAAATTTATTCAAGTCCTTTTTAACATTTGCCTCTAATTTTTCTCTCATTTTTACTTGCACATTTTTTTCTAAATATACAATCTTAAAAAATACAATTTTGACTACTTAAAAATAAGTAGAAAAACAAATATCCATGGGGCCATCAACTCCACAAATAACTCCTTAAATTTTTTTAGCAGTATCTACTAACAAAAATATGCCACCAACTCTACAAATAGTTCCTTAAAAAGTTAAGTAACGGTTTCTAGCCAAATAAACTAAACAACTACATGGGAGCCTACAATTAAAAGTGTTTAAATGTGTTTTCTCATCTATAGATTTTAACAAAAGCCCAAGGAATTGATGAGCTATTAGTGGAGTTTTATCGAATCCTATAGCCTCATACAAGAATAACTATTATCCTTTATATTTGGATGTCTTTTGAAAGGATATTTCTTAGAGTTGTATTTTTGGTTAAGATTGCTTCTTGATTCAATTATGTTCTAGTTTTTCAAATGATGTTTTTGAATAAACTAGTGGTATTGTTATACATATATTTTCATTAATATTAGGATTTTGATATCAAGGAAGCATGGGGAAATTATCAAAGGTGATCTGGAGAGTGTTATACAAATTCTATTTGATAGATATTAGCATTGATATCAAGATGGATGGTAAGTTGTAGAAGGTTAATATCGTAATTATTGATCAGAAACAACGCAATGAGTTTGTATAAGAATAAATAGTTCATGAATCTCTAGCACATTAGTGGAAGTTTGTAAGTGTCTGCGTTAAGTTTCAAAGTGGTGTTGCTCAAGGTGGTAATTGTATCTAGTTATACAGTCATTGTTTTTGGTATTGTATTCTATCATTGTTGCGTGTTTTGGCTTATGGTTTATAAATTAAGCCAGCCTACTCATGAACCACATTATAGTGTGTTCTTACTCTTTGGGAAATACAGTTAGTTTTGGGTTCATCTAGCAACATATTTCATGTTGTTTGAATTTAAGTTTAATCTTTGGTTAATATGGTGATCAGTTGTGGATAACGTAAATTGGTTCTAGGCTAACATGAAGATGTTTTTAGTGTAATGGAATAGATATATATTGTTGAGAATTCTATGAAAGTGATAGATAATTGTGTATACATAAGTGTGAGTGAGAATTGTGTATCTTGTACGCACTGTGATTTTGTTGTGAAGCAAACCTAATCTGTTAGATATTGTAGATTCAATTAAAAGGGTTGGTGCTCAATCATTGGGTTGTTTTTTAGCGGTTGATTATGGGATTGGTGTCTCTTGTAGGTTGGTGATTATGAATCATATTGGGGATTGGGGTCCTCTTTGGGTTGAAAGTCCTATAAGATGTTTCCTACAAAATAGTTGTAATACAATATTCTTTTGTAAGGCTAGATTTGGCTAGTAGATCCAAGTAGCTATTGTCATCGTGGGATTTTCCTTCTAGGTTTTCATATAATTTTGGTGTCATCTTGTGTGAATGAATGGATGCTTTCATATCTACCATTGATCTTTTGATGTTATTTAGTGATGCACTACAAGTAATATTATTGATGTTATAGTAGTCTTTGAGGTTCAAATTAGTATTCATGGATTCATCCCTGCCCCCTTCCCCCACCCCCTCTTAGTATATTTTTGTGCATACCAATTGGTATCAAAGCTAAATTCCTAGTTGAATATTAACAACTCAAGGTAGATACAAGATCGCATACATGACGACACAAAGTGATCTTTCTTCAAACAAGGCGTCATTGTTCAATGGATCCAACTATACTTTTTGGAGTGTAAGGATGGAAGCTTATTTAATAGAATTAGGGTTTTGTGTTTGGAAAACTCTCACAAATGGTAATGAAATTCCAAAAAATCCTCTAAGAGTTCAAGTTGAGAGTAATGCAAAGAAAAGAATGTTTTATTGTATGGTTTATCTAATTTTAGTAGTTGTCAAGCTAATTAACTATAGAACCACAAAGGAGAATTGTAACAAGCTTCATAATATCCATGAAGTTGATGACAAGGTCAAAAAATAAAACTTCAAACCTACCAAGAACAACTTGAAAGTATGAAAATGAAAGAAAAGAATATCATCGCATACCCTCACTGAGTTGATGAAATTATTCATACTATCAGAGCACTTGCTGAAAATGTGAAAGAATTATTTTTGTTGAAAAGACACCCAAATCCCTAATGAATTAGTTAAATATGAGATTGTTATGTGAGGATTTTGAATGTAAGACTTCAAGAAAAGAGGCAGTTTTCAAGGCATCAAAGAAGAATGAATATCTTGACCCCAGTGATGAATCAAATCTTCAAGAAGCAAATTTTGTGAGGAATGAAAGAGAGGTGAGCCAACAAGTATAAATGTAAGTTACCCTTCAAATGTTTCAATTGTGGTAAAATAGGTCACATTGCCTCTACATGTCCTTTAAGAAAGTTGTGATGAAGAAAAGGACTACAAACCCAATAAGAATAATTATAGGGATTCAAAGCATAAGAGGAAACATTTTCATGAGCATAAGAAGACCATCTATTCTAACAAAGATAGTTATTCATCTAATGAGTGTGATCATTACACTTCCAAGAATGAAAATAAAAGAGAATATTCTTTACTCATGGCAATGGATATCATATATGGTGATAAAAAATAATTGAGCTCTAGAGAGATGAAGAAAATGATCTAGAAGAGAGGTCATTTTTTTCTTAAATGATCTAAGGATAGCAACAAAGAAAAATTGGGAACACAAATAGAAGCTTAGAGAATTTGAAAAGATGATCTTAGATCTAAAAGTTCAAATAGAAGAGGAAAAGAGGATAGAAAATGTGATGATAGAAAAATTAAAGGAAAAAGAAAAGGACTCTAAAAGGTTTGAGGTAGAAATTTATCCTTGAGAAAGGATCTAGAAGAATCTAATAATCAGTTGGATAATAATTTCAAGTTTGCCAAGAGAATTGAGATTCTGGTTAAGTTCATTTATAGTTAAAGGTCACCCCACATCAAAACGGGCATTGGATTTAATGACAATTATAGCACAAAGACTATTGAGTATCATGAGAAAATGATTGTAAATGATCTTAATATGAATAGCTAGACTCTAGAAGTTAAAGTTTTATATACAAGGAAATTGAAGATTGCAAGAAGAAATATGATGATTTCATACTAGATAGAAATAAAAAGAAAATATTTAGAAGATCAAATTTAGGAATACAAGTCTATAACAATGTAGGGATAAAGGTGTCTTAACCTTAAGAGTCCTACCATGTTTAATTGTTTTATTATTTTTGGAATATATTGTTATATCCTAAGTTTCTAACATTTTAAAGTAATGTCATCTTTGTGGGACCTCTTAGTGAGATGGAATCCTACATGTAAGTTACGTATATGACATGAATTCCTACTTTATAGAAAGTTGTTCCTATTTTTTAGGGGACTAGGTATGACATTGTATTTAGAAAGATGACCATTATGATTGATATACATGTTTCCTTGGATGTTTCTATGTGCAACGTGTCATGGGATTAGCAAGATGTTGTCTCACAACTTAGCAATTAGGCGTTCAAGATGGTTTTGGAAACTATGGACGCATACCAAGCATCGTAGAAATTATAGAGGAAAGCATGATAGGATACTCATAAAATTTATCGTAACTAAGCCCAAGGGCATGATATGACACCCCTATTGGAGTACAATATCACTAGGAGGGGAGGGGTGAATCAGTGATATGAAACAATGTATCAATTTTTAAAGCCAAATTTATATAACAACTAAAGTAAACTGAATGGAGAAACCAATATAAAGATAAGACATGTACATGAAATAGTAACACAAGATATGTCCCGAGTGGAAACCCTTTTGCAGAATAAAACCACTCGAAGTATGCCACTGGCTTAATCTAAAATATCTTAATACAATGCCTCGCTGCATGTCCATCTTTCTCATTGATAGTCTTTTTATGCCTCATTGGCTTTACAACTCACCACAAACATTTCATACATATAGAGTTAGAAAATCTGATCTTGTATAGTTACTACAACCTAATACCATGCATCATTGAACACAAATAAGACTCGAGGTTTTTCAAAGCATGATATTATGTTATAAGATACTATAGCCTCAATCATGTATTTTTTTATAAGTATATCTAATTGTGCACACCTAATAAAAAATGTATTTCATCAAAGACCAAAATCCCTCTCTATTTGCATAATATCAATATTCTTCATTTCTCAATATATAGGATGTCACAAAACTAATAAACTGAAAAAAATTGATCATGAGAACTGAATACAATTGACTGAGAATCATTCATTCAATATGTATATTTCAATCATCTATATCATCCAATATGATTGTATGATAATAATGCCTCAAAGTGATTAAATATGGTACTTATGTGTTGAAATAATCAATAAACAAATAAATCTTCAATAATGTTATAACCCTAATCGGGAAAATCAAAAACCTTTTACAAACTTAATATAATATTTGCAAAAAAATGATTATTGTTATTGAGTTTATACGTTAACCTTTGTTTATGCAATATTTTATCACATTAATATCTTCTTAACAAAACTCTTATCAAATATCTATCAAATCAAACTCTAATGAAACCATATTAAACCTTGTCACAAACTCAACCATAACTCATACTCGAGTATGAAAATAGAGATATGTACTCAAGAAATTGTTTAGGGTTTGACATAACACATGAAAAAACTTGAATGACAAGATAAAAAAGAATGGTCATGGACATACAACAATGGGTATCAAGAATGAGTTCACTAATAATGAATATATGAAAGACCATTAACATGAATGCATGACTATAACATAACATAAAGGTAGAACTAAAATATTTTACATCCTTCAAAAAAATCAAACCCTTGACTAGAGTTAATACTAAAACAAAGAATGTTCATAATGTATGTCGAGTTTAGAGAAAACTATAAACAAACTATAAAAGATTAAAGAACCTTTTACATTCTAACAAAAGTAATTATTTTGAACGAGATACAAAAACCCACATACATATTGATATGATAATCATTTTGAAAAAACCCTCATAAAGAAACATAACCCGAATCAAGAATGCAAACTAAACTCGTAACCATTCTACATACATGATGATATCGTTAATAAACTAAAACTAATTATGACTAATAGAGAAACAAAAACTAAACTCAATAAACAAAACAAAGTATGAAATGAATACACCCTAGAACTGCAAATATTTCCAAATCCCAATTACTCTACCTTCATATCGCTCCATCTTAACATTTACAATTGTCAAATAAAATCTTTGTCAAGCACCTTACAAGAACTACCTTGGCGGCCACATTCCAAGAACCTATGATCTCCAAAAAAAGTCATGCCCTAGCTTGAGAGAAATAGGGTTTTCAAAATATAAACCAAATTCACAACATTCTTTATGATATGAATGCCAAAATGGCACTAATTCAAAACTTTACCATTTACCATATAAAATGTTGATAAGAATGGCATTAAATGTATCGCACCTCCAAATTCTAATTGGATTTGAAGGGTCCATGTCAAAATTTGACTAAAGCACTAGAAAAAATACCCCTAAAAGATATTGTAAGAAGCCCTCTTTAAGAGCTCAAGATTTAATGCCTAATGATTTTCATACCAAAGTACTTTTTAAATGCATTCTACACTTATCATTAAGCTTATATGTCTATTTGCAACCCCCTGTAGCCTAATTTGATGAGTGTTTGAAGAATCTAGTTTAAGGGGTTTGCATAAATTTACATCCTGCACTTATTCAAAAAAATTCAAATGGTCAACTTTGGAAGCCTATATCTCATTCCCAGATGACTATTATAATGAAAGAGTTATTCCCCTACATTAAAATCATGAGAGACATCCTCCATATTCATTTTCAGACCCCAGTGCTTCCATTTCAAGAGTTTGCTAAGTAATATCCAAACTCATTTTATTCAGATTTTCAGTGTTACACAGTCCACATCATTTTCAAAGGACTAAGTTTTGATCGGATGGTTATCAAGAAGACTTAGTTGTTGTCTTATATTCCTAGTATCTCAATGATGTAAGATCATCCTAGGTGTAAGGGAAATCTTGCATCACCCAAAAATATTTATGGTTTCTTTTCAATAAGGGTCATCTTGTGTAGAGCTGCTATTTATGGAAACTTACTACTTTTAGTAAGTTGGTCATACAAGCTCAGAATTTTCTTGATTTTATAGGTGGAGGTTCATCTTAGTCATATCAGTCTGTCAGTTGAGTTTCATTGTCATGTCATCTGTATTGGTGAAGTTATTGAGGTTTTTGGGTACAAAGTCTTTTAACTCAATTTTGAAGGTCTTAGAGGCTTCAGATCGTGATCGAACCCCAGCTGATTGGAGCTTGCACGAGTTAGACATTGTAGATCAGGACCTGTCATTTCTAAAAATTGGTGATAATAGCCAAACAAAGCTACAGTTAAAAAGTTATGGCCTCCAAAATTTGCGCTACCTAAAAAAAATTGTAATTATTTTGAGCCAACCCTATTGAATATAAAATAATTCTAAGGGCGGTCGGCCTTAATGGCTAAAATTATGAAACCTTCTCAAGCTTGTAGTGTTTTCTAGGGAAGTTCTAAGTATTTATTCAAGGCTTTGTCTTACAAAATATTGTAAGGAAAATGCCCATGTGACTTTGCATATTGTAATTCTAAAAATTTGTAATTCCACACTTGTGGAGATAATAAGAAGCTCATTTTCTGTTCTTGCAAATTGTTGTTGTTTCTCTATTTTTGTTATGTGATTGTAGTATTAAGGGGAGTGCCCTTCATCAAGTGGTATCAGAGCAAGAGTTCTTGAGTGTGTAGACAGATCATCGACTGTGAGCCAGTTTGTACCAAGACTGTGGTTGAGGGTTTTAGCGATAAGCGCAAAAATGCCTCCACGAAGGGAACATGGCAGAAGAGTCAAAGGTGTGTCACCTAAGGTTAGAGCCCTCTAGAGACAAGTGTGAGCATTGTAGGAAGATATTCGTAGAGGAATGAATCTTACAATCAGAGACATAAGCGAGGATGAAGCCAAAGAAGAAGGAAATTTTGATCACGAAAGAGAAGGCAAATTCTAAACCAAGAAGAAGAAAGGCTTTTTCAGGCTATTTCCAAAATTGGGAAAAGACCTAAGATTGAGGTTCCCACATTTTTTAAGAAATCTTAACCCAGGAGAGTTGATTGACTGGATCAATGAATTAGAAGAATATTTTGAGTATGAAGATATTGAGGATCTTGATAAGGTCAAGTTTGCAAAGACCAGATTGAAGGGTCATGCAAAGATCTAGTGGCAAGAGATTCAATTGGAGAGAAATAGAAGAGAAAAGGAGAAAATCACAATATGGGATCAGATGGTGGATAAATTGAAGTGAAAATTAATTCATGTTGATTATGAGCTTGATCTACTGAAGAAAATGCAAGGTTTGAAGCAAGCAGGGAGATCTATTCAGGACTATATGGAGGAGTTCTATTGAATCCTCATCAAAATAGGCCATGTAATAGCTGACAAGGAAACAATTTCCCATTACCTTAATGGGTTGAGGTCGAGCATTCAAGAGGATTTGAATTTGGTCTGAATGAATAGTATTGAAGAGGCCTACCAGTTTTCTCTAAAAGTAGAGGAAAAGTTGAACAAGAATTTGAAAGCAGGAAAAGCGCAAGAGGTCGTGGTGGAAGATCTAGTGGATGATCTTATGGAGGAAAAATGAAGATCATAAAAAGAAGGATGAGGCCAGTAGCAGTCAAAATCAGAGGGGAAATCATTTCAATCAAAATAATAGAGATCAGAGAGGAAGAGGACAAGGATAGGGATTAGGAAGAGGAGGCTTCTGTGGAACATGTTTTCACTAACCTTGTCGTCATCCTGCACCCAAGAAATCCGGTATGGATGTGGGTGTTTCTACCTCTTGAGATTCAAATTTGCGACCATCTCTTCTGAAACCAAATTTTTAGTGCTTCCACTATCAATAATAATATCACAACATTTATCCTCACACTTGCATCTAGTACGAAACAAACTCCTCATTTTCATGGGTTCATTCTCAATACTCAATGGGACTCTTATGTTAATTAGGGCTTCTCCTTTTAGTATCTTCAAAATGTGATGATTTGACATCCTCATCCATATGTGCAACTCTAGGATGGCCATCAGTTCTGCTATTTGTCCTTCCTTGGCATTGTGGTTGTTAGTTCTCCTATCTGTCCTTCCTTGGCATTGTGGACATTCATATGCTCAATGAACAGTGCCTAGTGAAGTTCAAGATTGGGGGATACCATGATGAGGTACTATGTGATATCATACCTATAGATGCATATCATATTTTTTTGGGTAGGTTGTGATAGTTTGGCACGCGTGTTGTACATGATGGTTGTGTGAATACCTATTCCCTGAAAAAGGATGGAGTGTGACATAAGCTAAATTCATCGAAGGACATAGAAGAAAATGCATGTAGTACTGCAAGAATAAGTTTTGTTGATGGAAGAAAGTTCTTAGAGTGTATGAGGCATGAACATATGTGTTTTTCTTTAATTTTGAAAGCTGGTAAAGAGAAAGTAGAAGATGTAACTACATAAGTTGCATAGTTGTTGAATGAGTTTCAAGATATTATATCCGGTAATGTGTTTGATGGATTACCACCTATAAGGAAGATCGGTCATCAGATGGAATTGATCCCAAGGGCCAATTTTCTGAATAAGGAAGCACATAGAATAACACCAACAAAAAGTGAAGAGTTGAATAGACAAGTACAAGAGTTGTTGCAGAAGGAGTTGATTTGAGGGAGTCTGAGTCCATGTCTTGTACCAAAATTATTAGCACCAAAGAAGAATAGAGAATAGAGGATGTGTACAAATTCTGGGGATATAAACAAGATTACAATCAAGTACAGGTTTTCATTTTCATGGATGGATGATATTATGGATTGTTTGAGTGGAGTTGTGTATTTCAAAAAGATAGATTTGAAGAGTGGATATCATTAGATTCATATTAGAGAACGAGATGAATGAAAGACTAATTTCAAGAGAAAGGAAAGGTTGTATGAGTGGTTAGTCATGTCTTTTGGGCTAACCAATGCATCGAGCACTTTCATGTGGCTCGTGAATGAGGTTCTAAAAGAATTTCTGGGTAAGTTTGTCATTTTTTACCTAGATGATATTTTGATTTTTAGTAAGACATTAGAGGAGCATATAATGCATATTCGTAGGGTGTCCAAGAATTTAAGGGAATAGAAATTGTTGATTAATTTGAAGAAGTGCAATTTTGTAAAGGAGTTAGTGTATCTTGGATTTTTAGTTTCAGCAAAAGGTCTAAAAAAAAATGGACCCAGAGAAAGTGAAGGCTATCCTCAAATGGCTTACTCCAAGGAGTGCTACTTAGGTAAGATCTTTTCATGGTTTGACTATCTTTTACATAAAGTTTATCAAGAGTTTTAGCAGTGTTTGTGGACCCTTGAATGAAACAATGAGAGGACATAGGAAAGAGTTTAAGTGGACTAAAGGGGCAGATAAAAGTTTTAAACTGTTGAAACAAAAAGTTACAGAACAATATGTTTTAGCACTTCCATATTTTAATAAGGTATTTCAAGTAGACTATGATGCTAGTGGTACTGCAATAGGAGTTGTTTTGAGCCAAGAAGGTAAACCTGTTGCTTATTTTAGTGAGAAGTTAAACGATGCCAAGAGGAAATATTATGTTTATGATTAGGAATTTTATGTTATAGTGTAGGAATTGAAGAAGTGGAGACACTATCTGCTTCCTAAAGAGTTTGTTTTGTATACTGATCATCAAGCTTTGCAATATTTGAATAGTCAAAGAAAGTTGAATCAAAGGCATTTGAAATGAGTTGATTTTTTGCAGAGTTACACATTTGTTTTGAAACACAGGAATGGAAAGTCTAACATGGCTACAGATGAGCTTAGTAGAAGGAAACTTTTGCTGACAGAGATCTAGATTGAGGTGGTTGGGTTCAAGGAACTTAAGAGTTTGTATCTAGAGGATCCTGATTTTCATGAAGCTTTGAAAGCTTGTGCAAAATTTGTTACTCTAGACAAAAAAAAGTGGTTGGATTTCATCATCCAGGATGGTATGCTATTTAGAGGGAGTCAATTGTAAATTCCATGAAGTTCTATGAAGGAGAATCTCATCAAGGAGAAGCATAGTGGAGGATTGGTTGGACATTTTGGTCGAGATAAAACCCTTGCTTTGGTTAGTGAGAATTATTATTAGCCACAGTTGCAGCAAGATGTCAAGAAGTTTGTACAGAGTTACAGAGTATGTCAAATGGCAAAAGGAGCAAAGTAGAATACAGGGTTGTATCAGCCATCACTTGTACCAGAGAATCCATCGGAGGATATTAGTATGGACTTTGTTCTTGGTTTTCCAAGGACTCAGCAGGGACATGATTCAATTTTTGTGGTAGTTGATAGGTTTTCAAAGATGACACATTTCATTCCCTACAAGAAGACTAATGATGTTGTTCATGTGGCGGAATTATTTTTCAAATAAGTGGTTAGACTACATGGTTTTTACAAAGAGCACCGTTTCAGATCGAGACACTAAGTTTGTTGGATGTTTATGGCATACATTATGGAAGAAGTTAAAGATAGATTTGAAGTTCGGCTCATCTCATCATCCATAGGCTGATGGACATACAAAGGTGGTAAATAGGAGTTTGGGGAATTTGTTAAGATGTTTGGTTGGAGATAAGCCAATAGAATGGGATTTGATTTTACCATAAGTAGAATTTTCATACAATAATTATGTCAATAGGAGCACTGGTAAATCACCATTCTAGATTGTATATAGAATTAGTCCCATAAATGCTTCTAATTTGAGGAAGATAGACAAAGGAGAGATAAATAGTGTTGAAGCTGAGGATTTTGCAGAACATTTGAAGAACATCCACAAAGAGGTTAGAGAGCACATTACTTAGATGAATGTGTAGTATAAGACTAAGGCAGATGATAAAAGGAGGCATAAAGAATTTTAGGTTGTGGATGAAGTCATGGTTCATTTACAGAAGGAGCAATTTCTAGTAGGTACATATAACAAGTTGAAAATGAAGAAGTTTGGACCATGTAAGATGTTGAAGAAGCATGATTCAGGAAATGCCTATAAGGTAGAGTTTCCTACTAAGATGAATATTTCATTAGTATTTAATATTTCAAATCTGACGGAGTATCATGAAGGGGGTGTTGAAGATGAAATCAAAAAAGCACAGTGGAGTATTCCAACAACTACTTCAGCTACTAAGGAGATTGAGGATATACATGATAGTCATGTTAGAAAAAGCACAAGGAACAAGACATATGAATAATATCTGGTTAAATGGAAAGGATGACCAATAGAAGATTCATCCTTGCTAACAAGGTAGGAGGTTAACCATCTTGGTTTTCCTCTGCACACCTGAGACGTGACAGGGTCACTTCTCAAATTACCTCAGGTGTCTGATGTAGGAGAATCTTGTGTGTAAGGGTAATCTTGCATCACCCAAAATTATTTATGGTTTCTTTTCAATAAGGGCTATCTTGTGCATAGTTTCTATTTATAGAAACTTACTATTTTTAGTAGGGTATGTGCAGGATCATGGTATGCCAAAAAGTGGCGATGTGAAAAAATGAACTTTTCACTCGTCCAAAAGCGCACTAAAAAGTTTGTTGACTTTTTAGTAGACCTAGGTGTCAGCACACCTAGCCAAGCCAAAAGTCAAAGCACAAGCCCAATCAGATATCCAATAATATTGGATATCAAATTTTCACCAGTAAATTATATTTGTAGCCCGCGACTGCGTTCAACATTTTTATTGTGAAAATATTGAACACAACCCAAAGGTTTCACATATCATAAATAATCTGATATCTGATTGCTCAAGATCAAAAGGTAAGTTAAACTTTTAAGTTTTTATTATTTTTTTTAAATTGAAATTTGTAGTTTTTTATAAAAACTAGGGTTTAAATGATATTCTTTATTATTTTTTTAAATTGATTATAATTGTTTATTTTGGTTTCAATTGTAATCAGACATGGACTCAAACCAATCAGAAAACCATTCCAATGATCTCGTAAATAATCCAAAACCACCTCCAAACAATCCCCCACCTTCAAAAGACCAACCAATCTCAAACCCTCGACATTTAGAGGATCTCATAGGAGACAATCTAAATCATCTTAGAGGATATCAAACCACATATGCCAATATCCCCACATTGCGCCCCATATTTTTCACATTGAACTCCATTATTGAAAACATGGAGAAACTTACAAAGCAACATAATTTTGCACTTCTTTGGCGCGATTCTATGCACACCAAGTTTGACGATGGGCTTGACTATGATCAAGTTATGAACTTAAATATAATAAAACATGACATATGTAACCTTTTTGTGGATCCCAAAACCGGTTTGAAAGTGGACCCTAAAAAAATTAAGTTATCAATTAAATAGTGCACAAATGATGCAATACGTGACAAATTTTGGGACTGTTGGTGGATGGTTTTTAATACACCACCCCACAACAATTTGGATGTCCCATTCTATTTTATAAAAAAATTATATGCTGAATTTGTGCTCGATCACAAGGTAAATTATTAGAGCATGAGACCGAGCCAGGGTGTAGGCTTAGGTGCTCCTCGGGACAAGCCATGGGCACATCGAGTGAAATTCTACACATATGTCCCCCTACTAAGATTTCACCACCTCCTACAGTGAAACATCCTGATATTATTGATGAGGTCGGCTCACAGACTATTTGATCCATTCACACCTTGAGTGATCTACTAGTTACATAGAGCACGACATTGTTGCCTCCTCGAGATGATGCTTCTAGCCCTTCCACATCCTCCATGAGCTCACATATTTGTGTGCCCCACACTTGCACACAAAAATGATAGTGATGCATATAACTACGTCTTCAAGGTGGATGATACTACACATCACACTACAGGCACTAAAGCACCTCATGAAGATGTGCATCAGGAGCATACAGAGCCATGGACTCCTACTATTACGGTAAGAGTAAACAATTCACTTGTTACATTGTATTTAATTTTAAACGTTCATATTTATAGTAGAATTTTCTTATAATGATTTCTCACTTATGTTTTTTTATGTGTTCCATTTATGTTCAGTTGATGACAAAGGAGGAGATGGCACGGGTGGAGGGGTCCACACTTTCAGCCATTTCATTTGGCCTTGACACTTCCACAGTACATATGTCTTAATGTACTCATTGGTTTCCTTTTATTATAATAGTATTTACATGTGTTTTCTAATTTTTATGATCATATTATTACATAATAATGCAAGTGTCACCAGTTTCCATTGGGGGGCAATGTGAGAGGGTTCAGGCATCTGGCATTAACAAGGGGAAGGTAATTAAGTATTTTAGATTATTTATGCATACATGTATACTTGTCAGTTGTGTGTACTCATTTTTAATTTACATGGTTTATTTGATAGAGGGTGGTGTCTGATGATGTCGTGAGACCCTTTCGCCATGATAGAGTCACAGGCATCTTAATTTGCAATGATAGCCCCATGATACGTATATTCCTAAATTTATTTGTGTGTGTTTTACTATCAAGTATATATAATATGATCAAGTCATGATTGTATGAAGTATTTGTTTGACTTTCTTAGGTCACCCCTAATTTGAGGGAGGTACAATGCCAAGGGTTTGTATCATTGATGACTCAACATAAATTTCTTGAAGAAAGTTCAACATAGGTAAGTTTTAATGTTAATTCAGTTATTTTGTAAACATATATTTACTACCAAGGATTTAACATTAAATAGTATAACTCTTAGATCAATCTCATGTTCACAAACATATACAAGTTAGAGTTGACATTGGTTGTATTGTCCCTTCGCTACCAAGGACATATATTAGGTCTCATTCTGCGCGAGGAGATAGATAGGCGAGGTACATGAGAGTTCAATTTTAAATTTTATTTATTTATTATTGTTGACTATGATTTTGAATTTTTATTTTTTATTTGTAGAAACCATATAAATTAAGTAATCTAACTTGGGGTTTCACTTCTGTGATTGAATGAAGGATCTCAAAGCTAAAGAGTACTTCAAAGAGACTGCATTTTGATGATCCACCAATAGAATAGGATGTTGGAAACTACAATTGAAGCAATTATTGTATTGTCATTGATGTCAAATCTTAACTGATAAGATTGTTGCTACTTAGGAAAGTACTATATCTATTTGAGTGTTGCTAAGGGGATAGGCAAGGTTGGTAACAATAGAACCTAAGGAAAGGTTGAGTTATCTTGATACTACAAAGTGTACTTGACTATGTTGTACAATGATGAGACAATGTATTATTTATCTTAGTAAGATTAAAGAATAAACTGGTAGGCTTGACCGAGCAAAAATAGAGAAATCATGTTCAAGCCGAGTGATGTTAGTGTCGACCGAGTCAGTGTATGCCAAGAAAAATTCTAGTGTCGACCGAACATCAATTAATTGCCGAGTAAAATAGTTTAAGCTGAGGAAACATTTTTAGTAATGACCGAGCTTTCTACATGAAGACCGAGTAGTTGATCGCAGTATCGACCGAGCATCAGTATTTTTATATTTGAAGAGAATTTAGATTTGGAGCTGACATTGTTGAATTCTTGGATTATGTAAAATGTGTTGACTTTATTTATTGATTGTTTGAAAGCATTTAATGCACTAAAAAATGTTTTATTGTAAATCTTTAAGAGATTTGAGATGTTTCTAGAAAAGGAGCCGAAGAACATAAAGCGGGTAGATTCAATGAATCTGACCTAACCCTAAGATCTACGAAGGAGATTGAGCGGAAAAAGATGAGTTAACCTAATTGAGGAAGTATTAAGGGAACCTAAGCATTAGGTATGTGTGTGCATGGGTGAACAGAGGATGCTAGAAGATTAGTAGATGTTATTGACTATATAAGCAGAAAAAGTTGAAGGAGAACTGTGGTGATTCCTTGAAGAAAAGTTTCGAGCAGATCAAAGATGGAAATAGAAAAATTTCAAAGTCAGTAAACCAGTATTTGTGTACGAAATTAGATCTGATACTTGCAAAGTGAGTTGTATGTTTTTCAGATCAATACTGTTGCTACTTTCTAACCATTGTAACAATCAAAATCCTTTTAACAGAGGTTGACCTAACAGTCATATGTTTAAATCCTTTGAACAAGGTTGCATTCTAATGGAATGTATGTAAGTCCTATAACAAGGCTCACTTCTAACAAGGTGATTGAAATCCTTTAATTGGGTCACACCTAACAGTGTGTATTGTAACCTTTGACAGGGTTGGCTTTTAACCGAGCTCACTTCAGAAGAGTGAAAATAATAGTAGCATGTTACAAAGTGGTTTTTCCCAGATTGGGTTTCCACTATAAATCCTAGTGTCAATGCTTGTGTGATTGTTTTGGTTTAGACATTTTTGTGTTTTATAGGTTAGATACAGATGGGTAGTGGACTGCAATGTTATATGTTTCTATTATTGAATCAGTGATGACCAAGTTGGTTTTGGTTGTTAGATCTGATTTAAGGAAAAGTTTTTAAATTTTTTTTTATACATCTGGACCTGAGAACAACTAATTCACCCCCCTTCTCTATTGTTCTAAATCATATTAACAATTGGTATCAGAGTTGTGTTTCTTATTATTGGTGTTTACAAAAATCAAGTTTAAAGGGGCTTGAAGCAAATGATTGAGATGTATAAGAAGGAGGTACCAAAGCTGAATAAGGAAAATTTCCCTGCATGGCAAGGTTTGATGAAGTTGCATTTGGCCGGTATTAGTGATTCTACAAAGTACAACATTGAGAATGACTATGTCTCACCTGTCGCACCTTTGACTATTGAAGATATGAGAGCTAAGCAAGAACATAATCAGGCAATGCTAGAAATTGCATCTGCCCTAAGCTATCCAGAATTTGAGGACATTAAGGATTGCAAAAGTGCTAAGGAGATGTGGGACACTCTTATAAAGATCTATGGTGGTGACATAAATGTACTAAAAGCTAAGGCTGGGAGTCTCAGAGGTAAGTTTGATGAAATGAGAATGCAAGAAGGTGAGAACATTGCACAATATTGTGGTAGAATAAAAGAAGTTGTGAATGCTATTAGAGGAGCAAGTGGGACTATTGAGGAATAAACTATAATTGGTAAAGTACTAAGAAATCTGCATCCTATATATGCTATTAGGATCTCTGCTATGTAGGAATCTAGATGTAACTCTACAAATGTTCTTACTTTGGAAAGTTTGGTTGGCAAGCTAACTGCTTTTGAACTCTCTAACTATGATAACTTCACTGTTGGTAGTATTGGTAATGTTGAATCTTCTTTTAAGTCACAATTAGTTCTGAACAAGCCAAAGAAAGAGAAAGAAAGATGCATCAATGAAAGTGAAAGTGAAAGTGATAGTGACACTTCTGATAAAGAACTTGAAGATCTAGAAGCTCTTATGGCTAGAAGACTGAGAAGGGGAAAAGGAAAATATAAAGGTAAACTCCCTATTATATGTTTTGCATGAAACAAAGTTGGTCATATAGCTGCTAGATGTCCTGACATGAATGATAAAGATGAAGAAAGAAAAGGCAAACACAAAGACAGAAGAGATGACAGAAGCTAATGAAGGTACAAAGACTACAAAGGAAAAGGTAAGAAATCTTGTTACATTGCTGAAGAAGAAACTGACACTGATAGTGATGATTTTGAAATTGAGGTAGTCTATGTTGCAATGAAAGATGAATTTGATGAGGATGAGAAAACTGCATTGATCTCCTATGTGAACAAGAATGAAAAATGGATTATCAGTAGTGGTTGTTCACATCACATGACTAGTGACAAGAGTAAGTTTCAGACCTTACATCATTATAGATGTAAAAGTGTAAAATTTGGTAATGATGCACCATGTCCTATTAGAGGAAAAGGTTTGATTAAATTGACTAATAAGATCTCTTGTGAAAATGTATATTGGGTTGAAGGTCTAAATTATAATCTGCTAAGTGTTGCTCAGCTCAACAGCACAGGTTACCGAGTGGAATTTCATCACAAGAAAGCTAAAATATTTGATGCTACTGGTGAACTGATTGGAAGTGGAGAACAGACTAGAGGTAATTTGTTCTATCTTGACCTATCTGAAGAAGGATGTATGGTTGCACAACTTGATGACATTTGGTTATGGCATAAGAGGCTATGTCATGTTAACTTTGATAATCTGGTAGAAATAAGTAAGAAGAAGAAAGTAAGAGGTCTACCTAGATTGAAGAAACTTGAGAATGTGATGTGCAAGAAATGTCAGTTAGGAAAAATGACAAAGTCAAGTTTTAAGAGAAAATCATTCACTTCTAATAACATTTTAGATTTGGTTCATACTGACCTTTGTGGACCTATGGGTGTACAAAGTTACTATGGTGCTAGATATTTTATCTTGTTTGTTGATGATCATACCAGGATGATGCATGTAATGTTTCTAAAAGAAAAATCTGACCCTTTTCAATTCTTTAAGTGGTATTTGGCTAAGGTTGAGAAGGAGACAGGTAGGAACTTGAAATGTCTTAGATCTGACCGAGGTGGAGAATTTATATCAAATGAATTCAATCTATTTTGCAATGAAAGAGGAATCAAAATATAGATGTCTACACCTAGAACACCTCCACAGAATGGTATAACAAAAAGAAGAAATATATCTATCTTGGATTGTGCAAGGACATTGTTGATTGAAAAGAATGTGGCACAGAAATATTGGAAAGAAGTTATAAGTATAGTTGTCTACACTCTTAACCGGGTACAGATCAAGAAAGGTACAAATCTGACACCCTATGAATTATGGTATGTGCATGCACCGAGTGTTAAATACTTTAGAATCTTTGGAAGCAAGTGCTACATATTAAAAGATAATAGGAATGGAAATTTTGATGCTAAAAGTGATGAAGGCATATTCCTAGGGTATTCCACAAAAAGTAAAGCTTATAAGTGTTTGAACTCTAACACTAACAAAATTGTGGAAAGTGTGAATGTAAAAGTTGATGAGTATGCAGAAAGAAATGAAGTTGATAGAAAAAGAGAACCAGAAGATTATAGATCTTTTGTGTATATTGAAGAAGAAGAAGAGGCAAGTAAAAAACTTGCACTTGATGCTAAGTCTCGGGTAAGCAATGTCGAGCGACAGGAAGAGGTTGCCGAGCATCAAGAAAATAGTGCCGAAAGAGAACAAGAACATGTTGAGCGACAAGGTAATGTTGTCGAGTATTAGGAAGAGGTTGCCGAGCATTCAGAAGTTGAATCTAAAAATCTTGTTGAGGAACCTGATGAAATAGAGGAGAGAAGAGTTGAACCCATTTTGGCAAAATATGTAAGAAGACATCACAAGCCTGAACAGATAATTGGAGACAAACATACTGGAATTTTGACCAGAAGTAAGACAATGGATCCAACATGTTTACTGTGTGAATTTGAACCTAAGTCAACTTGAGAGGCATTAGACAATGAAGACTGGATACAAGCAATGAATGAAGAAATAGACCAGATAGAAAAGAATGATACTTGGACTCTGGTGCCGAGACCTGAAAACAAAAATGTTATTGGAACAAAGTGGGTGTTCCAGAATAAGTTGAATGAAAAAGGTGAAATAACTAGGAACAAAGCTAGGCTGGTATGCAAAGGCTATGCACAAGAAGAAGGAATAGATTATGGGGAGACATTTGCCCCTGTAGCTAGATTGGAAGGAGTAAGAACTCTGCTTGCATATGCTGCTTATAAAGATTTCAAAGTTTATCAAATGGATGTCAAGTCTGCATTCTTAAATGGTATACTAGAAGAAGAAGTTTACATAAAATAGCCATAAGGTTTTATTGATCCAAACAAAAGACACATGGTATGCAAACTGAACAAAGCACTATATGGATTAAAACAAGCTCCTAGAGCATGGTATGAGAGATTGCATAACTACTTGATACAGATTGGATTTTCAAAAACAAATGACACAAGGAATTTGTACATGAAAGATGAAGAAGGTAAAGGTATCCTATTGGAAAAAAAAATTTGTGGATGATATTATTTTTAGTAGACAAGATGTTTTGTGTAAAATATTTTCAAATGAAATGCAAAATAAATTTGAAATGAGCATGTTTGGTGAGATCAAATTCTTTGTTGGTTTACAAGTATATTAGATGAAGAAAGGAATTTTCATTACACAATCTAAGTATGTTAATGAAATACTGAAATTTTTTGGGATGGAAGATTCTAGACTAGTGAGTACTCCTATGGCTACTAGACAAAAGTTATCTAAGAATGATGATGCTGTAGAAGTGAACCAGACTTTGTACAAATCCATGATTGGAAAATTGCAGTATGTTGTACATAGTAGACCAGATATTACACTAGTTGTTGGGATTGTGGCAAGATTATCTACCAATCCTAAGGAAACACACATGATGGCAGTAAAAAGAATTATGAGATACTTGAAAGGGAATGTTGACTATGGGCTATATTACAAGAAGGATGAAAGATTTGAACTAAGAGTATATACAGATGCTGATTGGGCAGGAAATGTAGATGATAGAAAGAGTACTAGTGGTGGGGCTTTCTTTCTTGGACAGAGATTACTCTCTTGGATGAGCAAGAAACAAAATTGCATTTCTCAATCTACTGCTAAAGTTGAGTATGTTGCTGTTGCAATAAACTGTTCAAATTTGGTATGGATAAAATAATTGTTGGTAGGCATGAAAGAAGAAATCACTAAACCTGTTGTTATTTTCTGTGACAACACAAGTGCTATCAACATGTCTAAGAATCCAGTGATGCATACTAAGACCAAGCACATAGCAATCAAGTATCACTACTTGAGAGAATTGCTACAAGATAAAGAAGTCTGAATGGAATATGTGAATACAAAGGAACAATTAGCAGACATATTCACTAAAGCTTTAACTAAAGAAGCACATGAGTATTTGAGAAGTCAATTAAGGGTCCTTCCCCTAACTGAGGCTACTTAGTTAAGCTAGGAGCACTACATCAAATATGCTACAATAGAATATCTGACAGATTGATGCAGAAGATTGTCACACTTTAGGACTGGCCTAGAGTTGTGAAGAAGAGCAAAGACAATGAATCAGTCATAAGTAAGATGACAAAGGGAGAAACACTGAGCTGCACAGATAATATCTACATCTGATGGATGTATGTTTTAGTTGTTGCTTTGGCATTTTTGTCAAAGAGGGAGATGAACTAAGATGATATAATAACACATGACACTGTAAGGAAAAGTAAGGAGATGGTGAACTGAAATGAAGGATTAGGATAGAGGGAGATATGGATATTTCTGACGATCACAGAAGTGAGGCTTACAGATTCTAAATCAGAATGAAGCTAAGGATATTAAAACAAAATTTCTTATGGACAAATAAGTTTTGGATTGGTTGGTAATCCATGTGTTATTCAGGTATATCATATGGTGTTGCCATCAATGCCAAAGAGGGAGATTGTTGGAAATTGCAATTAAAACAATTGTTGTGTTGTCATTGATGTCAAATCTTAACTGATAAGACTATTGCTACTTAGAAAAGTACTATATCTATTTGAGTGTTGCTAAGGGGATAGGTAAGGTTGGTAACAATAGCACCTAAGGAAAGGTTGAGTTATCTTGATACTACAAAGTGTACTTGACTATGTTGTACAATGATGAGACAATGTGTTGTTTATCTTAGTAAGATTAAAGAATAAACTGGTAGGCTTGACCGGGAAAAAATAGAGAAATCATGTTCAAGCTGAGTGATGTTAGTGTCGACCAAGTCAATGTATGTCGAGCAAAATTCTAGTGTCGATCGAACATCAGTTAATTGCCACATAAAATAGTTAAAGCCGAGGAAACATTTTTAGTAATGACCAAGCTTTCTACATGAAGACCGAGTAGTTGATCACAGTATTGACTGAGCATCAGTATTTTTATATTTGAAGAGAATTTAGATTTGGAGCCGACATTGTTGAATTCTTGGATTATGTAAAACGTGTTGACTTTATTTATTGATTGTTTGAAAGCATTTAATGCACTAAAAAATGTTTTATTGTAAATCTTTAAGAGATTTGAGATGTTTCTAGAAAAGGAGCTAAAGAACATAAAGCAAGTAGATTCAATGAATCTAAACTAACCCTAAGATCTATGAAGGAGATTGAGCAGCAAAAGATGAGTTAACCTAATTGAGGAAGTATTAAGGGAACCTGAGCATTAGGTATGTGTGTGCATGGGTGAACAGAAGATGTTGGAAGATCAGTAGATGTTATTGACTATATAAGCAGAAAAGGCTGAAGGAGAAGTGTGGTGATTGCTTGAAGAAACGTTTCAAGCAGATCAGAGATGGAGATGGAAAAGTTTCAAAGTCAGTAAACCAGCATTTGTGTACAGAATTGGATCTGATATGTACAAAGTGAGTTGTATGTTTTTCAGATCAATACTGCTACTACTTTCTAACCATTGTAACAGTCAAAATCCTTTTAATAGAGGTTGACCTAACAGTCATATGTTTAAATCCTTTGAACAAGGTTTCATTCTAATGGAATGTATGTAAGTCCTATAACAAGGCTCACTTCTAATAGGGTGATTGAAATATTTTAACCGGGTCACACCTAACAGTGTGTATTGTAACCTTTGACGGGGTTGGCTTTTAACCAAGCTCACTTTAGAAGAGTGAAAATATAAGTAGCATGTTACAAAGTGGTTTTTCCCAAATTGGGTTTCCACTATAAATCCTAGTGTAAATGCTTGTGTGAATGTTTTGGTTTAGACATTTTTGTGTTTTACAAGTTAGGTATAGCTGGGTAGTGGACTGCAATGTTATATGTTTATATTATTGAATCAGTGATGATTGAGTTGGTTTTGGTTGTTAGATTTGATTAAAGGAAAAAAATTTGAAGTTTGTTTTATACATCTAGACCTAATAACAACTGATTCACCCCCCCTCTCTGTTGTTCTAAATCATATTAACATAGGATGTCCTAGAAAAATTTATAGTTGAACTTCTTATTTTGAGATTCCATATGACACATTTTGAGATGGTGTATGCCACGTTGTATTTAGATGTGTTGATTTTGTAAATATGTACAGAATTATTGTTTGTTTTGATATATATGAAACCTGATATTCAATCCAATTTGTTAATTGTGTGTTCATTTGTTCATTGTTAGTATGTAAATATGCTTGTGTGTATGTACTCATGTGTAGGATTTATGCCTTAAGTATATTGATGTATATTCAAGAACATTATTCATAACCTAACTTCATGTGTATGTGCTACGTGCATGACTTAAGTGAATTCATGTGTATGCTATATAATCTATGTGTATGCTTTATAATCTATGTTCACATGTGTAATTCATCACTTAAGAGAATTCATGTTTTATGTGCTACATTGTATTCATGTGTATCTGATGCTCTCAACCAAGAAAATCCTTCAAGGTTCACTTCATAAATCTGGTGATCACCTTTTTCAAATCAACTCTTTTGCAATGTATCATGTTAGAACTCTATTATACATGAAAAACACACATCATTCCATGAGAATCAGTAAGCACATTCATGGAATTATGCTTCTACATCAAGATTTTGTCAAACTATTATTGAGAAAATAATGACCTATCATTCTAGGTACCAAACCCTCCTTTTTAGGGTCTCTAGGCCAGGGCTTGTTCAAAAAGACTCTTGCAAATCTCTCTAGATCCCCCCAATGGATCTAACACATCCCTATGGACCCAAATAACATAGATCCATCACAAAATATACTCATCCTTTGGATTACATTCTCGCAACAATGATTGGTGTTGCTTCATGCACCTTCAATCAATATTTCCCACCATTTGTGGTCTCTCCGCCACCATATATCTTGCATATCCTTGCAACCAAACACTATTGTACAAGACACCAATTAATTCCTTGCCTTCAAATGCCAACGAAATGATGCAATACAGACATGGAAGTGATAACAAGATAATAGACAATCAATTTTCTCCATTTCCAATCACAGACACATTCCAAAATGCATTCAAATGCCCTAGTTTAATGATTGTACCCATGGGCCAGTGAACCAGTTTGTAAGAATATAAATTTATTTATTGATTTGGAACCATTTACATTGGTTCTCTAGCACACCACTCTACATACTAAACCATACTCACGTGGATCTCCTCTAATAGATCCCCAAACACTCTAAAACTGACATCAACTAACTCTAAAACTGTCTACAACAGTCACAAACCGACCCTTAAGGCTTATTTTGCCAATAAGGAACTGTAGACACCTAAAAATCCATTGGTAAATAAAAGTATTTTTATTTTTCCAAAACCCCTGATGACATCATCATTTGTTAATTAATTATTTAATTAATTAATTAATTAATTATTATGTCATTTATTCATCCTATCTTAATTAAAAACATTTAATTAAGGAATCCCTTCCAGAAATGTTTAAATCTAATTTAAACATCATTTCCCCCAATATTTATTAATTATTTAATAAATTTACCAAAACCTTTAAATAAATAAAATATTTATTTAAATCCCTCAAAACCCTAGAAATCTTCTACAAAGCCCTAACCTCTTCTAAACTTTCCTAAACCCTTCCTAAACCTGATTAAAAGGTGATTCCTACCCTTTTTAGTCTAAACCCTCACTCCTTGACTTTTGGTCAAACCCCCTCATTAATGAGCCTTACATTCTCATTAATGGCCTCTTACATCCACATTAAGCCTCTTACAAGCCTCATAATGAAGCCCATGTCTCCTCTTTCCTCTTATTCCCTAGGCACACTTCCCTAGTGTTTCTTACACGTGTGAGAAACCTTATCTCTCATCCATCTAACCTTACCTCTAACTCAACCCCAGACTCTACCCCAAACCTTACCTCTGACCCTAACTCCACTTCCTAACCCAAGCCCTTCCCAAAATCTTATAAATAGTCTCTCTTCCAAGAGAAAATTATTATCTTAGTTTTCATCTTCATGCATTGTTATCATGCTCATTTCTATCTAGACTTAGCATAGCATTTAGCATAATTGTTAGATTAACTCTATTTTATGCTTTCATAGATCATCCTAGAATAGCTTAACAGATTGAATCTAGTTCTTTGTTAAGATTTTCTAATCATTTCAACATCATACCATGTTTCATTTGGATTAAAATAAACTCTAGCTTAAGCATTCTTGCATCAAACCCTCATTTTAGCTTTGGAACCTTAGGGTCAAAACAAGTTTCCCATACCTAATTTTGTGCCATTTTGGGGTTTCCTTGTCTTGAAAATGGGCTCAATCTACCCTCATCTATATTGGGGCAAATCAAAAACATTTTGGGGTCTCCTTGGCTTGAAAATGGGCTCAATCTACCCACATCCTTAATCTAAGAGAAAATCAAATGGGGCTTGGGTGCTCTTGTTTTAGCTCTATATGAAGTAGTTTAGAGAAAATATATTATTTATGATTGATTTATTAAAGTAGACTAACTCATTTGAATATTTACACATGTTCGTAACAGATCTAGGTTCTCCTAGTTTACATTCTGGCATGCCCGATGGGACCCTGTCCTGATCCTCTACTCCAAAAATATCAAAACTCAATCGTTTTGAAAAAATTTGGGCTGTCTTAAAACATTTTGGGTCATACCTATGCATTTTTTGTCAACAAATGTGCATTTGTGAAAAAATTTGTAAAACTATGCATTTGTTCACCATAATTGCACATCCATGCAATTCTAATGTGCATCCATACCTTTTGGCAGCACATATGTGAAGTAAAGCTGCGCATTTGTCTTTTGTAATTTTTTTGCATTTGAGCACTTTTTTAGCAGAATAAGTAGAGTTGTGCATACATGCTCTAATGCTACGCATATGTGCAAAATTAAAAAGTTGTGCATTTGTCACTTAGAGCTGCTCTGTAACTATGCATTCATACCAATAAGAGGTTCATGATTTTTATTGAGTTTTAACCTTTGGTTTTTGCAGGTTTTAAACTCCATGTTTTGCAGGCACTTCTTGGAGGATAAGGAGATCGCCAAAACCCTAAGGCCTTAAGGCTCATCAACTTTCTTGACCAATTAGGAACTTAAATCTTTCATTTGGTTGATTTAAAATGAACATCAATGCACTCTTGAATGCCTTAAAGAAAATCTACAAATGTTGTTCCAAATCATTTCCTAATCAATCCTAATCAACTCAAAGCATTCCTAATTGGTCCTAAAGCAATAAAACTCACTTCTAAAGTCTTTCATTTGGATAAAAAGAACCTCAAGCTTTCAAAACTAGGTGTTTTTTTTATTTTCATGCAAACTAGGAACACTTCAACTCTTTGGATGCATAAAAAGAACTAGAAATCTGTAAATCTTTTATAAATTGGTTCCTAATCAACCCTAATCATTCCTAAACATTCCTAAATCATTCCTAATACTTTTTTCTTGGTTAAAAAAGACTTCATTTTACAAAATCTTGAATGTTTTCTAAAGTTGCATGCATTAAACAATCTAGGAACACTTCTTTTTGGGCATAAAACTGAAAATCTAAAGCACACAATCTTGAATGCCTCTAAAATAATCAAAGTTAAAATCAAAGACTCGTGTTTCTTTGCATAAAAAAAAAAAAATCTTGAATGTCCTAAGTTGCAAGCAAAGCACTTCATTCTGTTTTCACTTCAAAAGCTCAAATCAGGATCCTAAAAGAAAAACTCAATCTTGAATGCAAAGAGTAAAAAATTTTGCACTATCTTTCAAAAGCTTTCAAAAAATGAACAAATCTTAATCACATTTATTTGTAAGTATTCATTTCAAATCACTTAAAATCAAATTGGTAAAAGAACTCTTCATGATGTACATCTAGGAGTTTCCCTATTCTGCAAATCCTTTAAATCTAAGTGACGTAAAACACTTAAACTCAGACAAGTTCACTTGTTTTACTTCTAGTGAAGCCTGTCCAAAGAGAAAAGTGCTTCCTCTTTGGAGAATGACTTTAAACTGGTACTTCCCTGGCTGGTATAGAAATAAAGCGTTGAGAAAACTCTCACTTCATCCCCTCAAGCTTGGGCGATGTGTGTTGATGGTAGCCCGAGGTAGGTCAATATCCCTACTATTTCGGCATGGTCAACTAGGCTCTTAAGTGAGTCATGTGCGTACAAACTGATTGGGGGGACACCACAGACCAAATCAAATACCTATAAATCAGAGGCTTCCTGATCTACTCCCGAAGGTATCAAAATCTTTGTGCAAGGACTGATCCAAGTGGTTTCCTAGATCACCTTAAGACACTCATCATATGTATTCCTTTTCAGGATATCAAGCTATGGGCAAAGATTTTGATACTAGCCTATCTTCTAGGTAGTTCTGCTTGATGTGTTTTTGAAATTACAGACTCAGTGCAAAATATCTGTTGAACATACAAAAATAGAGAAATCTACACCAAATATTTTTCCATATTGGTCCAATCCTCCTAAAATCCATAAATTATCCAAGCTTTATGAATCTTGTCATCCTAATCTTCTGATCATGGTCTTCTAGTCATCTTCCATCAGTCTTGTCCTCCTTTCCTAGGTTAGCAGGGTCATCTTGGTCATCCGCCATCCCCTTTCCATATTCCCTACAATCTTAGTCTAAGCTTGCTAGTCATCACAATCTGATCCTTAGTCTTCCTTCCATCTTCATCCTTCATCCCCATCCAACTCATCTCCAAGTCAGCATGTCTCAAGTCTATTATGATGAGTTTGGTTGTCATGTCTTTTCTCCCACTCCATCCTATTCCAATGATGATGATAGTCTTATTGATCATGATGAATTCTTTGAAAATCTTAGCAAGCTTTCTCCAAGCACCTTCCAGCATCCAATCATTCCTCTAAACTACCCTATCATGCCTTCATGCATATCCACTAGCATTTCTTACCCTACCTTGACAAGGGAAATCCATTATCCTATTCATCCACACCTTCCTATCTTGAGCCTACATATCCTCTATATGTATCCTGCATACCTCCATCTCCTTCTATGGTCAAATCCCAATCACCATCTTTTCACAAAAATACTCCAAGCTACATCCCTTATCAAAATATGCCATCTCCTTATCCTCCAACCCACTTTCAAATCCAAAATCCTAGTCTTCCAATCCATTACCCTAATCCTCCATCCTATCTCAACCCATCATCTTCTATTCCAAGCTACATTTCTACTAATCCCCTTCCACAAGAAGAATGCATCCCCCAATCCGCTTCATATATTGTACCTCAATCCATCATCCCTACCCCATCAGTTAGCCAAACCAGTTCACAAGCTTCCTCTAAACCTACCTTTATGAACTATCTAGCCATGTCATCCTCCAATTCCTCTTCGGCACCAACACCCCCCCTAGAAAGTTCACAATCTTCCACCCCACCTGCATGTGAGGACTATCCTAGCTCTCCATCTTCTACGCATTCCAATCCTTCACACCAACCTCTGTCATGAAAGTCTCCAAGGAATTTCACGAGGAAGCTAGCAAAAAATCCCACTATTAAAGCTGAAGAGTCATGTCATCTTATTTATTCATGTGAAGCCATCATTGATGAGGCCTGTCAACCTCCCCCATCTATTATCCTTCTTCCATATATTCCACTTATTGATCCTTTTCCATCTCCTAGCATCATTGAGTCTCTTCCATCTATTGACTCCATCCAATCTCCATCCACATCTCCCCCTCCTAGAATTATCCAAGCCACATCCAATGAGCCTCATGAGTTCACCCTTCATCCTACCATCATAGTTCCATAATATCCCACCCTTTCATCCATGCCATCTAAAGAGTTTTCCCTTCTTCCTACCATCACAATTGTAGAATCTCCCATCTTTCCATCCACTCCATCTGAAAAGCCCACCCATACATCCCCCATCACTCTATCCACACCAATCCAATCTAGTGAAGATCTTTTCCAAAAGTATGTTAAAACATCCATTGAATTAAATCAAGATCTAATCCCTTCACTTCCTCTATTGCATGTTCTATTACTTCCATCACCCCCAATCCAAGATCCTATCATTCCAAGTTCTCCAATCTAAGATCCATTTCTACCTCCAAATCTTAGTCAAGATCTCATCATCTCATCCCCTCCACTTGATGATCCTCTAATCCAAGCTATCCCACTACCATCACTCTATCCTCTTGGTCCAGTTACATTTATCAATGGTAGCCAACTTGAAGTAGAAGAAATAAATTTCATGTCTTCCACTATGACACCTGATACTGGATGTTTATCTTATTCCCCAAGTCAAAAATATCCTTGCTTGGATAAAATGATCAAGAAATGGAATTATCAAGGCAAAGGCTTAGGAATCCATGAACAAGGAACTTTGGAGCCCATTTAGGAAAAGAAACATCCACAATCATGTGGAATTGGTCATGCATCTGAAGAAGGCACTTCCTCCTAAAATTTTGGTACAGCTAAAGACAAATTCAAGCATCCTTCCAAAAACACCACTGCATCTTCCTATCATCTTTCTAAAGCATACAATGCTATTCCTCCTCCTCCATCATTGAAACCCAAAACAACATATCACATTCCTCCTTCATCCTCTAAATCAATTTTGGGTCCCTATGTCCCAAAATCTACTAGCACATGTTCTCCACATACCAAATCCATTTTGGGGCCCTACATCCCAAAATATCATCCCCCATCTTATCCTACTGAATCCTTCATCCAAAATCCAAACATTCCTAGTTAGGATCAACAAAGACACATTCCCATATCTTCTATCTTCCCATCTCCTTCCATCTATCCATCCATATGTCCTCCACCCCTCACAGCTCCTTATACGCCTTCCAACGCTTCTCGCAATTTGGATGCCAACTCAAAAATGCATAAAGGAAACCATCCACAAAAATCTAAAGATTCCCATGTCCACTCTAAAAGACATGCTCAAGCAAAGAAAAATCCAATCAAAGGATCTACTAAATCCCAATGGTTGCAAAGGCCCATCAAAGAAAAAGAAAAATCCAATGAATCCCAATGGCCACAAAGGCCCATCAAAGAAAAAGCAGAATCCAATGAATCCCAATGGCCACAAAGGCCCATCACAGTAGAAGCAAAATCTTATGCATCCCAATGGCCACAAAGGCCCATCAAAGAAAAATAAAAATCCAATGCATCACAATGGCCACAAAGGCCCACCAAAGCTAAAGCAAAGACTATGTGGATCCCAAAGAAAAAAGATGCAATGCATCTAAAATAAATATCCACAATGGAATCCAAAGTTGCTAATCCATCAGCTAGTCATTCCTCTTCTCCATCTCCAAAATCCATCTTGGATCCTTATGTCCTAAGATCTCCTAGAAAAAATTCTCCATCCTATCCACATCTACTATCCACTTCTCATCCTCTTCATCCACCTCCTGTGCAACATGTGCCAATTTTGGTCCTGACAACATCCCCCTATCATGATCACTTTCCATCCAAACACTTTCTACCACCATATCTCCCATCTACCTCATCCCATCCATGCCTTTGCATAGTCCATCCATAATAATAAAGTTGTACCAACATCCCAACAAAATAGAAGATTAGTAACAAATCAGAAGGTCGGCAACAAATCAGAAGGTCAACAACAAATTAGAAGGTCAGCAACAAATTAGAAGATCAGAAACAAATCAGAAAGTCAGCAAAAGATCAACAAAAAGTCAGCAGAAAATCAGAAAATCCATAAAATTTGAAAAAATCGGAAAAATATCAAAAAAGAAAAGAAAAGAGAAAAACATTCATCCAACAGTGAAAACTTGGAAATTCAAGCACCTTGGACAACTACCATGATGAAAACCTGGCAAATATACATCATGTGTAATCCCCCCAGTTCCTCTTTGCAATTGGAGGCTATTCCATTCTATCACATCTTATCCAACATCTCCTCCATCCCATTTATCTCTCACCTTCGTCATCCTCTAGATCTTGATAAAAAAATAGAGACCACCAAGTATACATGCTTTTGGGCACCTTTTAGCATCCATCTTCCTATCACATCTTCCAACCACCTTTCCTCTATCCACCAACTATCCAAGCTTCTGTCTACCTTCCTCATCCTCTTATCGCCCTATCTTCCATCCAATTATACCCCCTTCCAACTGCCTCTGAATGCATGAGACTATCCTAAGCAAGGGCATCTTTTTCCTTGGTGACATATTCCTTGGAGACCTATCCAAATCATTATCTTCCATCTCCCCATCCAAATCCTTATCTTCCATCTCCAAATCCTCATCAATCCTAAGCATTTCCTCTATCCAAATCTCAGAAAATCCTCTATCCAAATCCTTCAGCATTCCTCCACCCAAATCTCCCAGCAAATCCTCTACCCCAATCCCAAGCATTTCCTCCATCAAAATCCTAAGCAATCCTCTATCCAAATCCTTCACCAATCCTTTACCCAAATCCTAAGCATTCCTCCATCCAATCCTTCAACATTCCTCTATCCAAATCCTCAACAATCACCTATCTTCCAAATCCTCAGCATTCCTCCATCCCAATCCCTCACCAGTTTCCTCTATCTACAACTCCCAACAATTCCTCCAACAAACAAATCTTAGCATTTCCTCTATCTGAATCCCCAAGCATTCATTCCTAAGCATTTCCTCTATCCACAATTCCTCAGTGTTTCCTCCATCTTTCCATCACCTAGTACTTCCCTTGTCATTGGTATCTCGCTATAGGCTACCCCCATGCAATCCAATGTCATCCATCCATATCCAAACATTGCTAGCAATCTTCCAACATCTACAAATCCTATCCATATCTTCTAGCTATCCAAAATCCAACATCCAAGATCAAGCCAAACCATCCAATCACATTCTTAGTCTTGTTCCTAGTATTGTAGCAAGCCTTGATCTCAATCCAATCATCATCATTGGGATGCTTCCTTCCCAAATCCATGTCATTTCAGGACACACCATCCATCATTAGCCTGTCCACCATCAGTTCATCTTGGCTTTCCAGCCCAACTGGGGCATCATCTTGCATATCCTTGGAGCTTCAACTTCATCCCCAGATCCCTTGTACATCCTATCCTAAGTCTTGCACCATAGCATCATTCATGGCCCCACCTAGGCTCATTTGTACATATCATCATCTTTTGTTGTACATATCCTCATCTGTCCTACAGCAACATTTGATTAGATATCTTGTCCCACCTAGCCTTACACTTCAACATCTTTTGTCGACTATCCTTGATCACATGGTTATCCTTGATCCATCATTTTCCAATCAACAACACAACATTCTCCCCATCAACACGGGTCCGCACAGATGTATGCTTCCATATTGTCCAACCTAAGCCTAATTACGAGTCAACACAAATGTATCCTTTTGTATTGTTCGACCTAATCATTCAAAACAGGTCCTTGAGGATGCCTCCTTCCTCTTGTCTGACCTAATATTCCACCAATCAACCCGGGTCTGTGTCAATGTATCCTTCTTCACATTCAGACCAAATCTCCCCCCATTAATCATCCCATCAAACTCTTTCCTTGGAAAAGGACATCTTTTGGATTTATCATTTTGACCTTGGATTTTGTCCTTTGGGTCTTTTTTATCTCTTACGGCTTCTCATTGTTCTCTCCTCAAAGTCACCATGATCCTTTATATCATGGTGTGTTGTGAATGAGGATAGTCTGGGGTAAGGTCTTTTGATCTTTTTCTTCTGCCTGTGATTCAGTCGTGTGTTTTTGGTTTCTCCAGCATCATTTCTATTGTGTTTCCTCTTGGGTTCATGCGTGATGTCTGGGAAACCCTTGCATGTCTTTTTTGTGTTAGTCCTATACAACACTGGTGACAAGGCCCTATGATCCCAGTATCCTTGACAAGTCTCTAGCATTGCTATATCAAACTAGGTTGTGCTCTCAAAAATATCCAATGCATGGAGCTCCCTAAATCCCCCATCCAACATCATATAGATTAATCTTGCATCTTGCATATAGCTTCATCCTTCATCTCACATCATATTGCACTCATGCATCTTTGCTCTTGGAAGTTTGGCTATTTATTCCCCCCTTCCTCCTCCTTTCCCTTCTGTGTTCTTTCCGAGAAAATTTTGCAACATTTACTCTGTGTTATTTTCTCGAGGGGGCACAACCCTTTATTCCTCTAAATTCTAGCCTGGGACATCTTATTTTTTTATCTTTGACACCACACCACTTGCGGCATCATATCAAAGAGGGGGAAAATGTAGACACCTAAAAATCCATTGGTAAATAAAAGTATTTTTGTTTTTCCAAAACCCCTGATGACATCATCATTTGTTAATTAATTAATTATTTAATTAATTAATTTATTATTATGCCATTTATTCATCCTATCTTAATTAAAAAAATTTAATTAAGGAATCCCTTCCAAAAATGTTTAAATCTATTTTAAACATCATTTCCCCCAATATTTATTAATTATTTAATAAATTTACCAAAACCTTTAAATAAATAAAATATTTATTTAAATCCCTCAAAACCCTAGAAATCTTCTAGAAAGCCCTAACCTCTTCTAAACTTTCCTAAATCCTTCCTAAACCTGATTAAAAAGTGATTCCTACCCTTTTTAGTCTAAACCCTCACTCCTTGACTTTTGGGCAAACCCCCTCATTAAAGAGCCTTACATGCTCATTAATGGCCTCTTACATCCTCATTAAGCCTCTTACAAGCCTCGTAATGAATCCCATGTCTCCTCTTTCATCTTGGTCCCCTAGGAACACTTCCCTAGTGTTGCTCACACATGTGTGAGCAACCTTAACCCTCATCCATCTAACCTTACCTCTAACTCAACCCCAGACTCTACTCCAAACCTTACCTCTGACCCTAACTCCACTTCCTAACCCAAGCCCTTCCCAAAATTCTATAAATAGTCTCTCTTCCAAGAGAAAATTATTAGCTTAGTTTTCATTTTCATGCATCGTTATCATGCTCATTTCTATCTAGACTTAGCATAGCATTTAGCATAACTGTTAGATTAACTCTATTTTATGCTTTCATAGATCATCCTAGAATAACTTAATGGATTGAATCTAGTTCTTTGTTAAGATTTTCTAATCATTTCAGCATCATATCATGTTTCATTTGGATTAAAATCAACTCTAGCTTAAGCATTCTTGCATCAAACCTCCATTTTAGCTTTGGAACCTCCATTTTGTGCCATTTTGGGGTCTCCTTGGCTTGAAAATGGGCTCAATCTACCCACATCCTTAATCTAAGATAAAATCAAATGGGGCTTGGGTGCTCTAGTTTTAGCTCTATCTAAAGTAGTTTAGAGGACATATGTTGTTTCTGATTGATTTATTAACGTAGACTAACTCATTTGAATATCTACGCATGTTCCTAACATATCCAAGTTCTCTTAGCTCACAGGAACTATTACACCATATTAGCACATTTAGTGCATTTACATCATTTTAATGGCTCTATTGGCCACGTTAAAATCAATGTTGACCTTCAAGGTCTTTATCAATGTTACACAATGATCATCAAAACTTTACAAACACATTTAAATGACCATCCTTGGTCTCTTTAGATTTTCCAATGACCCTTTAAGGTAATGTCCCCTTCTCCCTTAGAGAAGCAACATTTGTTCATTGTGGGCACAAACTGATCTTCCATCATGTCTGGTTGGGTAGGTTTACCCTAGGAATTGTCCCACTTTGCCTCTTGATACACTAGAACGCTCGTTGACATACCCAATGGTGCTTAGTGCACCTTGGGGACACTTTGGTTCAGTATGGTCACGAACGTTCTAGTGACTTTGTCTTTGAAATGAGGTTGTCACTAGCATTTTCCCACCCAATGAGAGCTAATGGTGTAGAGCATTCGGTGCTAAGATGAACGTTTTGGAAGAAACCCAGTGGTGCAACTTTCAACTGACCCTCACTACAAGTTTTGGCATCAAGCGAGATTGGCATGCCAAATTTTAAAAAAATTGAATCTCTCAAAATGAAGAGAGGTTATTGTAGGCCTAAGAAAAATGATCCTGTAGCATCTCACGGTTCATCGATACCTCTCACAGTGTCCAAGATACAAGCCTCGAAAGATCGTTGCCCAATCGTGATTAGTGCACCTTGGGGACACTTTGGTCCGGCATGGTCATGAATGTTCTAGCAACTCCGTGGTTGAAAGGAGGTTGTCACTAACATTTACCTACCCAACCAAAGCTAATGGGGTAGACCATTTGGTTCCAGGATGAGTGGTTTGGAAGAAACCCATTGGTGCAACTTTCAACTAACCATCACTACAAGTTTTGGCGTCAAGCGAGATTGGCATGTCAAATTCAAAAAAAAGAATCTTCTAGAATAGAGAGAGGTTATTGTAGGCCTCATAAACATGGTCTTGTAGCATCTCATGATTTTTCAATACATCTCATAGGGTCTGAGATACGAGCCTCGAAAGATCACTACCCAATCGTGCTTGGTGCACCTTGGGGACACTTTGTTCTAGCATGGTCACAAACATTCTAGTAACTTCATGGTCAAAATGGGGTTGTCACTAGTGTTTACCTGCCCAACTAGAGTTGATGGCGCAGACCATTCAATGCTAGGACAAACAGTTTGGAAGAAACCCAGTGGTGCAACTTTCAACTGACCCTCACTGTAAGTTTTGGTGTCAAACGAGATTGACATGCCAAATTCAAAAAAAATTGAATCTCCCAGAATAGAGAGAGGTTATTTTAGGATTCAAAAACATGGCCTTGTAGCATCTCATGGTTGTGTGATACCTCTCACAGAGACCAAGATACGAGCCTTGAAAGATCGTTGCCCAATCATGCTTAGTGCACCTTGGGGACACTTTGGTCTAGCATGGTTGCGAACATTCTAGTGACTCCGTGGTTGAAACAGGGTTGTCACTAGTGTTTACCCACCCAAGTGGAGCTAATGGTGTAGATTATTTTGTGCTAGTACAAACGGTTTGGAAGAAACCCAGTGGTGCGACTTTCAACTAACCCTCAATGAAAGTTTTGGCATCAAGAAACATTGGCATGCCAAATTTAAAAAAATTTGAATCTCCCAGAATGGAGAGAGGTTATTGTAGGTGTCAGAAACACAGTCCTATAGCATCTCATAGTTTTCTCATACCTCTCATGGGGTCTGAGATACTAGCCTTAAAAGATTGTTGCCCAATCGTGCGTAGTGCACATTGGGGATAGTTTGGTTCGGCATGGTCATGAATGTTCTAGTGACTCCGTGGTCGAAATGGGGTTGTCACTAGCATTTACCCACCCAACCAGAGCTAATGGCACAGACCGATTGGTGCCAGGACAAATGGTTTGGAAGAAACTCAGTAGTGCAACTTTCAACTGACTATCACTGCAAGTTTTAGCATCAAGCAAGATTGGCATTTCAAATTCAAAAAAAATTGAATCTTCAAGAACGGAGAGATTTTATTGTAGGTCTCAGAAACACAGTCTTGTAGCATCTCACGGTTCACTGATATCTCTCATGGGGTTTGAGATACGAGCCTCGAAGGATCGCTACCCAATCGTGCTTAGTGCACCTTACGGACACTTTGGTCTGACATGGTCACAAACATTCTAGTGACTCCATGGTCAAAATGAGGTTGCCACTAGTGTTTACCTGCCCAACCGGAGCTAATGGTGTAGACCATTTGGTGCTAGGATGCAATCCTTCAACACTATCCCTTCACCCTAGGGAATCATCATTTTACTTTAGACACATTTGACCAATTTTGACTCAATGACTCCAATTATTACATCATTTGACGATACAAATGTACATGGAATTAAGACAATACAAATGTAAGGATACAAAATTAAGATGATACAAATATAAGGATACAAAATTCATAATAAGGAATCATAATTTTTTCACTTTACATGGCATTAAGATGATATAAATATAAGGATACAAAATTAAATATGTATTTATAATCGAATGGTACAAAATAGGATATACAAAATGTGGGCTCTTAATATTGGCAAATAAATCCCATGGGCACTTTTATATTTCAAATTTTGCATCTAATACGCATGATGAAGCTCATTTTTGTTTATATACCATAAGTCCATGTATCATTATGAAGAGGATCATCAAGTCTTTCTCTTCTTGCAAGTGCTCTATCTAGAGTTTTACGATTTAGTTCAAGTCAATACAAGTTTGTCTCATCAAACAATCCTTTCTCAAATGATGACTTACTAAGGAGGTTGTAATAACCCTCCTAGAAGCTCTCTTATATTTTTCCTTGGTAGTCTTCCCAATAGAATTGAGAGCACTAAAAATATTTCTCACAATAATAACATTTCTCTCCTTTTTCATGTTCACGGTAATCTTTAATTTGACTAGTATACGTCTCATCTTCTGCATCTTTAACAATTGCACAAATATTTGACATTGCTTGACCAATGTCTTGTGGATAAAAAATTGATCAAAAAGTTTTAAAACCCACAACCGAACGATTCTTTCTGGTCATTTGCCATCAAAATTTCTCATTATGTTCTCATCAATTTCAAGTAACCATTTTGTTGTTCTTGAAGGTCTCAAATTTGAAGTTTGTCTTTCTTCCTCCCAAGGGACTTCATTTCTCATATAATTTGGAGATGTGTTACGTTGATTTGGTTCTTATGCACCATTATCATTGTCAATTCCTTTATATTCAATCGGTGGATTTTCATTATCATTGTCCACATCTACATGTTCATTTTCAAAACCTACATTTTCATATTCAATCCCTACATTCTCATTTTCAATATTATTGTCATAAATCATTTCAAATTCGTGTTCTTCTTCACTTGAAACCACATTTAAGGGTGGTCCTATGCCCACATCTTTATTAATATTTAACATACCTTGGCTCTTGTTCCGATGGGAAATCCTATCCATTTCTCTATACACTTTAATCTCTTCATTTATGAGTTTCCTCTTCCGTTTAAGCTTTCGACGACTACTACTCCTAGTAGTGAGACCAAAAAGGTGATGCAAAAACCTTTGATAATAGAGAAATTCTAACAAAAAGGGTGGAAAAAGTAATTTTTTGTCTTCTACAATTGAAATCCCATGATATTCTCTACAGAAAAATGTGGTTCTCGATCTAAAGGACCCAGAGAATAAACTTTTTCTTTTCAATACCAATAAAACAAATTGGATTTCCGATATGTTCGGATATCCAAAATCTCCAGCTCAAATTTTGCCTCTATTTTTGCATTTTCATCTCTCTCTCTCAGGTATTATTGTTATAATATAAATATTTAATACTAATATTAGGCAATAGAGAAATAAATAATAATAATATAATACTAATATAAATAATTATATAATACTAATGTTATTATCATTTAATATTAATATTAAAAAAAATGAAATTTATAATATATAAGTTAAAAATCTAAAATCATGAAATTGAAAAAAAAAACTAAAATCATAAAATTGAAATAATCATTCAAATTGAAGTGTTGAAATTGGGGGGGGGGGGGGAGGAGAAGAGATATATGAAATCATCCGATATCTGATTTTATCGGATGTGCGATATGTTTTCAGATATACGATTAGGCTTGGTATTTGCCTTGGGTTTTCACTTTGCAATGCCAAATGTGGATGGTCAACCCAAAAGACAAGTTTACCATATTTCCTTTCATCTCCAGACTTCGACAATGTAGCTGACGACCTTTTTTCACTCAAAATTAATGAAATAAAAAGTGTTTCCTAAAGACATTATCAGCTTTCCATCAATATAATTGTTGTCAAATTTCAAGTTTAGTAAGTAATTATTATTTATTTTGTAATTGAGTTATCTTTAAAGTCCTAATTGACACATTGATTGAAAAACAACTATAACTTTAAAATAGTTTAACCTTTTTGAAATCTGAAACATGTGTCACATTCTATGTTGCACCTACTATAAGAAAAAAAAAAGTTTTCAATTTTGTAATGTTTAGAATTAGTTAAGGTGGTTAGACACGAGAGTTTTTTTATTCTGAATAAGTTGTAGCAGAAAATTCATAATTAATTATTTATTTGAGAAAAATTAACACAAAAATATATGTCACATCTAGGCATGAGTCTACCACTTATATCTAGAATCTTGTGAAAATATATCATTACTTGATTGTGATTAAGGTGGTCAGACATACACATACTTTTTATCTTTTTCCTAAAATTTGCATACTACTGCATTGAAATCTAAAATTTTGAACAATTAGATTAATTTTTTTCAGACAAGGGCTAGTAGTTTAAAAACTACATTCAATTTCTTACAAATTATGTTCTTACAATGTTTTCACATAAGGTTGATAAGATGTTCAACTTTTTACATCAAGTTGAATAACCCTAATTTTTTTATTTTTCATTGCCACTTAAGGCCATAGCTTGGTATACCATGATCCTGCACATACCCAATAAGTTGGTCATACGAGCTCGAAATGTTCTTATTTCACAAGTGGATGTTCATCTTAGTCATAACAGTCTGCTAGTTGAGTTTCATTGACATATCATTTGTATTGGTGAAGTTATTGAGGTTTTTGGGTACAAAATCTTTGAGCTCAATTTTGAAGGTCTTAGAGGCTCTGGATCGCGATCGAACCTCGGCTAACTAGAGCTTGCACAAGTCAGGCATTGTAGATCAAGACCCGCCATTTTTGAAAAGTGGTTAAAATAGCCAAATAGATCTACGGTTAAAAATTTATGGCCTCCGGAAGTTGGGCTACCTAAAAATAAAATTTGTAATTATTTTGAGCCAACCCTAATGATAATAAAATAATTCTAAGGGCGGTCAGCCTTAATGGCTAAAATTCTGGAACCTTCTCGGGTAGTGGAAAATTGCCTATATAAAGAAGGCATGTAGTGTTTTCTAGGGTAGTTTTAGGTTTTTATTCAAGGCTCTATCTTACATAATATTGTAAGGAAAATGTCCATGTGGCTTTTCATATTGTAATTATAAAAATTTGTAATTCCACACTTGTGGAGATAATAAGAAGCTCATTTTCTGTTCTTGCAAATTGTTGTTGTTTCTCTATATTTGTTATGTGATTGTAGTATTAAGGGGAGCACCCTTCATCACTCACAATATTTTAGGGTTCCAGGAGTTCATTTGTTATTTTTCCAGTTTAATATGAAATGCATATTATTGTTGTGTGGTCATGTTGCAGACAGAACAAAACAAACAACTTTGGAGGTTAAATTATTTCACCTTGTGCATTGTCAAGATAAGTCATTTTGCAGGGAGACTCTATGCATATAAAATTATGTGTATGGTAGTTTCCAAGATCCAACAATGTGATTTGGTCAATCTTTAAAGGCGCGTCTCGAGACAATTTGCTTAGTTTGGGCACATTGACAAAATGGTTAAAGGTCAAGTTTTAGTGATTTTTGTTTCACGAATTTCAAATCCAGAAGCATGGAGAAGTTATCCATGATGTTTGAAAACATTTTTTTTTAGTCTGGCCCACCTTGGGACCCGACTCACCTCACCAAGTGCAAATTGTGATAAAAAGACTAATTATAATATTTTATTATTTAAATCATCCTTGTGATTTAAATAATGATAAGGACTTAAGATGCATAAAACTTTCAATCCCTCAAAATTTTACAGGAAATGTTTGAAGGTAAATAAATTAATATTTAAAAAATTATTTTTTAAGCCCTCCTATGGTTTGAAGAATGGGCCCCTCATCAATTGTGCAGGGTGAAGGTTTGATTCAAAAATGTTTCATGTGTGGCATACTTAGTGAGTAAAAGAAATGTAACCCAGCCTATCTGCTTAATAAGTGCCAATGGCAGAAAAGAGAGCACAGAGAAGCGGGGTAACCCCGCTTTCCCTCTTAGGAGAAGGGAGAGAACAAAATTTCAACATAAAGAAGTGAGAAAGTAAGGAAATAAAGCCTCGCGTGTCTGCCAAGAAATGGGACAAACTTGGGAATGTCGGGTGGAGAGGCGGGGAGAACCTAGGTGGGAAGATTTGGGGATTTCCTTGGCTTGCATCCCCTTTGTACTTTGTAATGGAATTGGTTGGGAAGGCTCGAATGGAGGCTTCTAAAATGATGGAGATGTCATTCCAAGGAAGTTTCAATGCAGGAGCCCGAGTATTCATTGAAGATCAAATAAGGCAAGCAAGTTGTCTCTGTCACCTCAGAGAAATGAGGTCTCATTGTAATCTCCTAGAAGCCATGATTGCAATATGAACACCAAAGAGACTGTTGAGGAACTACCTTAAATAAAATATTGTCTTGCATACTACCATAGCCACAAGCTCTGCACAAAATGAATCAATGCACATGTATAGTCTACCAAACCATGCCTGCACCATTTTTGTCTATGCTATTAGGGGAATTTTGAAACTTCAAGTCAAAAGCATTTGGTGGTTATAGTGTCTGGCATAGCCTCTTTACACATCCTTATCGTATGAGAGCTACACGATGTTTTTCAAAATATATACAAGTATTTTAGACCAAATTGCCCCAAGTAAAAGTGAGCACAGAGGGTGTTGTATCCACAGATTAGGCCCAGAGCCAACAAGGTGCAATCAAAGGGATTTATTAAAGGGCTTTAAAAGGAATTTCAAACCTAGTCCCATGACCTATATTGCATTCATTCCCTGTATGTAATTTTAAATCTTGTGATGAGACATGGTCTTACACTTTTCAATGAACAAGGGCATACGATTTGTGTGCCAAGTACCTTAATGTAATGTGATCCCACGAGTACCATATCTTCAGGAAAGGGCACAAAATAAATTTTTGATGAGTCGTTAGAAGCTTTCAAGAAAATATCTTTGGCATGGGCATCCATTGAAGCTATGAACGATGTTTCTTTTAAATAAGAAAGGTTGCAAAGTGTGGGCTTATGTGTGTGTAGGGATCCGCCAAAATAAATATCATTTCCATCAAGAATGAGGGATAGAGATTCTACATTGTGTTGGGTATACAATGAATAAGGCACTCACCAATATGAGGAGTTGCGAGCAGCAAAACGTGAACCAGAAAAGAGGCCTAGATAGATATGTTTTTGAATGGGTTCAATAAATAAAGACAAGATGCCCCATATGAATGTTGTTTGAGGTATTCCATACTTTGCTAGAAACGCACAAAATAGATCTATAAATTGTCATTAGAAGCCTCCAAGCATTTACAATTGTATGTGATGAAATCTTTCCTGTTGAGAGAAAGCTAAAATATTCAAACGTTAGCAATAAACATACTATTTAAATATAAACTTACCATTTAATGAAACTTGCAAAAAACCAACTACAAAGCTTTCTCCACAACCTTTGATGAGCAATAAGAAAATGCACCCAAGATTTGCTTGATTTTAGCTCTTAGAGAATATGTGGGTGTGCTCTCCCAACATAATATTTAAATCCCACTATGATTAGCAAATGATAAATGCATGAATAAAACTACCAACTACCATGGAAATGGCATTAAATAAGATCAAGGACTAGTTATGAAGAACTAGCCTCAAGCATTCAATATGAATGAGCAAAATAGATATATTCTAACATGAAACTATTCTACCATTAATGCAAGGAGCAACCAAACATGTTAGATAAACAATAAATGCAAGAAAACTCTACACTATGCTAGCATTATAGCTCTAATGCAAAAATAATGGATGAATTACTCTTGGCAAGACTCTTATTTATAGGATTTTGGACGGCTAGGGTGAGGTGGATCACATGTGGCATCTACATAGGTGTCACATGGACACATAAGCCATGCAAGAGTCCAAGTTTTCTCACACGTGTGAGAAACTTGAGATGTGGTGGGTCAATGTGTACTTCAAGTACACATGTGTAAGAAGGTGTAAGAGAAAATGTTCACTTTCACGTTTTTAGAATGTGTAAGAGGTGTCATCAACATTTTAAGAAACCTTGTTGGGGCTTATTTGGATTATTTTGAAAATATATTTTTTGAAAATTTGCTCACACATGTGTGAGCAAATAATTAAGGCTAATGGGTGTAGGAATCCAAAAATTAACTTAATTAACCTTAGTTAATTAAAAAGTAGGTCTATTTGTTGAGAGTGATGTGTGTAGAGTAGGATCTAGGTTCAGATTTAGGATTAATTTAATTAAAAATTAAACTAATCATGATTTAGAAGAATAATGAAATGTGAAGGGATTTAAATAAATTAGAATTTATTTAACAAGGGTTTATGTGGGGAAAGGGTATTAAATAAAATTTAATACACTTGCAAGAGGGGTATTTAAATTTTTTATTTAAATACTATAGAATAATGAGCCAAACTTGATTAAATAAATTTAATAAAATAAGCAAGAGAAATATAACTAAAATAATTAAATAATTATAATGTTATGGGATGATTTTAAGCATCTACATTTTTCCCCTCTTTGATGTGATGTCAATAATGACGTTACGTCAAAGAAAAGAAAAATATAAGATGCCTCAGAGAGAATATAAGGTCCTAAGGTTGAGATAGCAAAGGCGTGCCCCCTCGAGAAAATAAGACAAAATATAAAATTTTGGGTAATTTTCTCGAAAAGAGGGAGAAGATGAGATAAAATGAACAATTGCATAGCCTATGAGGGACACGGGAAAGAAATGGAAAAATTTGAGGGTTGGGAAGAAAAAGGGGACACAACGGGCCCATAAATAGGCCACAACGACCCTAAAAGAAGTCATTTTCACCTTCTATAAGCAAAAATCTAGAGCGAAGAGAAACTGAGATGGCTGATCCATGCGACTGTATACAACTAGGAGAGTGAGTTCGGACCTACCAGAGGGTCGCAGATGTAGAACCACTGGTGAGTAGTCGAAGCAAGCCTTGTCATTAATGTTTTAGTGCATTTATGTTGCATAGGGGGGTCACTAATAGGCCAAAAAAGGTCATCGGGGTGGAGACGATGATCGGTAGATCGTCACATATGCAGAAGACAATTGACAGATTTTCATCTGCAGAGACTACAATCTCTCAACCGTCATCTGCGAAGACAACAAGGCGAAGGCGGGGACAACAACTAAGTTTTCATTTGCACCGAGAGGGTTGACCAAGAGGGTTGACCTAGTATGGGATGGGAATTCATGTAGACGGTCATCTACATGGATTGGCATCTGTGTGGACTACCATCTACATGGACTACCATCTATGGAGAAAATGATGTTTCTGCCTAGGAACCCAAAAAGACGTAGAGGAGGGAAATGGGGATGAAAAATAGAGGACGGGGAGAGGGTACAGGATGCCTTGGACTAGATAGAAAGGACTAACGAATAATGAATGTGATGATTGCAGGTGGTGAAGGTGGCATTCCAGTCGAGGGAGAGTTGGCCAGACATGATGGGCCTAGTGGAGGAGCTGACATCGACGGAGTGGGGATAGGTCACACTATGCTACCTGGAGCATGTACACCTGTGGCCATGACTAAGAGCACATACAACTCTATTGACTACGATGATAGAGAGGTGGCATAGTCTAACCTCCAACTTCCATTTTCCAATGGGAGAGGCAACAGTCACTCTGTTTGATGTGTGGAAGATATATCGAGTCCCGATCTGAGGACTCATTCTAGAGTACATACAAGAGGGTATAGAACCCTATGCACAACCGCATTCGGTTGATCCTATGAGAAACTTCTGACATCAAGACAATGGTTTTTGTGGAGAGCAAATATGTTAGCCTGACCATAGTTGAGGCAAGTAGCATTGTACTTGGCAGGGTTGATTGGGGAGAGGTTAGTCCCAGGCTTGGAAGGGCGTGGGTTTACTTTGGGATGGTCGCGAGTATTGAGCGCCATGCTGGAGGACAAGGGAGAGAGGTACTACTGGGGGGGTACACCATCCTTGGGCAATTGTACTATGATCTACATATGTGTGTCTATCAAAGAGGCAGGACACTAGGGTCAGGAATGACTTTGTTACTGGTGTGGGTCTGGGAGCATATTGCAGTAGCTCGGTCGATCTATTTACAGGAGACCCATGCAAGATATGAGCCCTATGCATGTAGATATCGGCCACTGATTCTCTATGAGTCGATGGATTATATTAGGCACTGGCGGCATTTGTTGGATGAGATGCAGAGCTTCAACTGGACACCATATGTAGGGTGTGAGGCATGGGGCCACTAGGTGGCACAATAGCAGGACTATGCAGAGGATGGGTGGGAGGACTTCCTCTATTTGGGTTTCACATGGACAGATTATTGGCTAATAGGTCAAACACCATATATGATTGCTTGATACATGCCATCATGGATAGCACGACAGTTCAGACGAGTACAGGACCAAATACCTGACTCATTTCCTCATCCATTGGTGATGCGAGAGGTGGGGACTTTGTGGGGAATGAGAGTGGATATACAAGGTGCTAGGGCATCCTGGGTAGGTATGGAAGCAGTATCCTAGTAACAAGGACATCATTAGGTATGAGACATAGGAGTGACACCTGCCTATGCATAGTGGTGGGTGGTACATCAGCCCATCTGATTGACGGTACCAAGTGCAGTGCCCACAGCAAAGCAGCCTGTCAAAGGAGACAAACTAGGGGCAGATGGAGGAGGATATGGGGATGTAGATGGAGGAGGAGGAGTTAGGGGTTAGTAGCGAGTGGTAGTACCATGTCATCGAGGGTTAGTACAAGGATTGGTGGGCAGAGCCTCACAAGTGATACCACAAGTGCAGGGACAGGTGCAGGGCTAGGGACCAGGACCCGACTATATAGTCCAAGAGGTAAACGATACTATTGTGGCAGAGAATGATAGCCTATATATAGAGGTGGATAGGGTATAGGGGCTACTAGCTACTACACATGTATCAAAGCCGAGTCTTTAGGTGGAGGTAGCCAGAGTGCAGGGTCTACTAGTGATAGCTCAAGCAGCTGAGCTCAGTCCCCAAGCTAAGGTGGCTAGGATATATGGAGTACTAGCAGGGGAGCGAGCACCAGTAGACAGTACTCAAAGTGCTCTAAATAGGTTACAGGCCTGGGTAGACAGTGATGAGTTCAGAGTTATGGTGACTCAGACGGAGGAGGTTGGGGGACATGATGAGCTGATAGAGCATCTAAGAGTAGAGTTACAAGAAGTGACTCATGAGAGGGACCTATACCATCAACGAGCTAAGGAGTAAAGGGGACAGTGAGAGATTGCAGTACAGGTGATGACAAGTCTGGGGGTTATGCAAGTGGTGCAAGAGACTTTCACTACTCACAAGCGAGAGATGAGAGCCATCAAGGAGATGGAATATTACTATCATTTGTATTATGAGGTCATTCCTAAGGGACAGAGGGTTGCAATTTATAGTGAGAGAATAGGATCTCAAATGATAGGGGCAGGGGGATCAAAGGCCTAAGTAGGGATGAGACCCTCACGGGACAGAGGGCAGAATGGTACAGGAGGAGTTGGTCCTTCCACACAGCCTACATCATGATCTTGACCGACTATTTTTGACACTTGTGCATATTTTGAGTGATATATGTACAATGGTATTTGATATATACATGTATATGCATTGATGTATTTGATGGACTTATACACTTGATTCTTTTATATATATATACATGATTATGATGGTCCTATGTGATGTTATGTGACTTGATTCTTCTATGCATATATACATGATTATGATGGTTCTATACGATGTGATTTTATTCTTCTATGAATATGTACATGATTATGATGGTTCTATATGATGTGATTTTATTCTTCTATGTATATGTACATGATTATGATGATATTATAGACTGACACATGTAACGCAGGATGTGATATTTTTGCCGATGTGTTTATGATGCAGGTTTATATATATAATGGATTATATGATTATATGGATGTATATGTGTATGTAAATGTGATGCAATGTAAAAATATGTAATAATGGTTAATGGATAACTTAATGAGTAATGTAAGAATGGATGAATGTAATAATGATTAAAGTGGAATAATGAGTAATGATTAATGAATAATGATAACAATTAATACAATAAAATAAGCTAATGATGATTAATGAATGGATAATGATTAATGAATGTAATAATGATAATGATTAATGGTTAATGAATGTCATGAACTAATGATTAAATGAATAAAATGAACTAGTGAGTAATGATTAATGAATCAATGTACTAATGATTAATGATTAATACAAAGAAATGAACTAAATAAAATGCAGACAAGCATGTCAAATATAACCGATAGGAGTAGTCAGTGAGCTGTAGGAAGGGGGAATAAATAGAAACCATGCCAAGAGTAATATGCAAATGTGACCAAAAATATGCATCCTAACTACATGACTTTCATGGGATTTATATTGTTTTTTTGTTGAAGAGCACACCCTATATTAACATTGCAATAGGAGGTATGCATCATGTGTTATAAAAGCATAGATGACATTGTTCTGTTGCGTGAACTAGACTCTCAAACGGACTAGATAACTTTAGGGATGTAAGTGTAGGTTGTCTAATCATTACGGAACCTATGACATGTACTTATTGGAGAGGTATGTGCATATTGATGTTCATTTGAAAAGACATGAGTATGAAATTGATATATGCATCAATGTTCACCATTCATAATGTACCAATATATGAAAGACCTAGGCAATCATGAGTAGGATCTGTTGACACAAAAAGATAAAATAAAAAAAGAAGAACTCCTGACCAAGTGGCCAGTCGATCCACAGTTCTTTCCATGAACAAGAGAGGATTCGATGATTTTAATTTGGGCCGACAAAAGAAGGACACATCCAACAGGGCAAAGATTGATTGGTTGAGATGGATATTCATTGGCAATAGATGTGAAAGGAACAACAACTTAGAGATTTGATTTCAATGTTGATTTTTGAGAAGCACTTGTTCGGAATCACTGTGTCCAGGAAAAGCTTAGAGTGATGGAGTTAAGCTCAGCTTGTTGGGAATGGCATTTGGATCTTTATGGCAATGCGAGAAGCGATGACTGGAAATTAGGATGGATATGGAGATTGTTAGGTACAGTGGGCGAGGGAAGACAATGGAACCAAATCTGCTACCATAGTACTTGAAACAGGTTTTTACCATGATACTTACCCAAAGTGCTTGTTTGCCAAGTTTTCACTTGTTAAACAAATTTATTTCTCTTCTCCTTTTTTTTTGCAAGGTGCCTGTTTATCAGGTTTTCACAAAACAATTTTTTTTTAGGAACATTTTCTGTTGTTTAGGATTTTCTTGTTTTCGGATTTTTATGAGTTTTTAAGGATCTTTTCTGATTTTAAGGATCTTTTCTGATTTTTAGGATTTCTTCAGGACTTTTTCTGATTTTTTAAGGATTTTTTGCTGAATGGACATTGTACATGAACTTAATGTTGATTGATGCATAAAACCACTTTATATGGACAATGTTAACAGGATCAGGGAGCAGATCTCCCTCATGTGTGGCAATCTAATATGCCCCAAAACCAAATTTAGCAGTAATAACAAAGGGACCCAGCCAATTAGGTTCAAACTTCCCTTTCTTTTCTTACCTCTGAAGATTCTTCATGTTATGTTGTAGGACCAAGTCACCAACATCAAACTCACAAGGTTTGATCTTCTTGTGGAATTGTAAGCACATATGATTTTGATACACATGGAGGTGGTTAACGACATTGAGGCATCTCTCATTGAGGAGTTTTAGCTCTTGCAAGCATGCAACCCTATATTCTTCTTCAGACTTCAGGTTCTTGAGAGAAATCCTAAGGGAAGGGAGCTTAATTTCAATGGGTAAAAACTATAGACAAGGGCGAATGGAGTGGCGTTAGTGGGAGCATAGATGGAAGTGTGGTAGGCCCAAAGGGCAGGATTGAATTGTAGGTGCCAATCACGGCCAGCGTCATTGATAGTCTTTTTGAGGATTTTTAGGATAGTTTTATTTGTAGCCTCATCTTGACTATTGCCCTACGAGAAGTATTTGGATGAGAAATGTTGGGTAATGCCAAATTTCTTGCAAAGGTCATAGATATCCTGATTTTTGAAGAGTTTTTCATTATCAATATGGAGATCTTTCGAGATGCCATAGTGACAGATAATATAATTCAAGATAAATTTGGAAATTTTCTTACTGGTTGTGTAGGTGAGGGGGACGGATTCCACCCATTTGGTAAAGTATTCGGTAGCGGCTAGGATATACTTGTGGCCATCGACAAAGTTTTGGAATATCTGGCCCACAAGATCAAAACCCCAGTGGGAAAAAGGCCAAGGTGTAATGGTGGGTTGGAGGGATTAGGGGGGAGTTTGTATCAAATCGCCATCCTATTGATAAGGAACACATTTCTTCATATAATAATAAGCATATTGTTCCATTGTCGGCAAGTAGTACCCAGTACAGAGAAACTTCTTTGCTAATGTGAGGCCACTAGAATGGGATCCACAGATTCCTTGATGCACCTCTTCGAAGGTTGTGTGTGCTTCCTCCAAATTCAAGCATCGAAGAAGAGTTCCATTAAAGTGTTTATGAAATAAGGTGTCTCCAAGGATTGTGTAACAGGAAGTAAGATGAACGAAATTTTTTTGTTGGTTAGGTGTAAGAGTGAGGGGAATGGTTTTCTCATGCAAATAGGTGAGGATTTCATGATACCAAGGTGATTCAGGACCAACAATTTCACACACCATCTCAGAATCCGGTTGGTCATAGGCAAGGACCATAAGATTCTCAACAAGAAATTAACATCGTGCGCTTGTCTCTGGCATGGATATCAGTGAAGTAATAATAGGCATGGCATCCGTTGTTTTATTGTTTGCTCTTGGGATTTGCTGAAAAAGAATATTTATAAAATAGTGTTTAAGATCTTCAACCATACGATGGTAAGGCAACAACTTGTCATATTTTGTCTGATACTCATCATTTACTTGTTTGATAACCAACTGAGAGTCACCAAAAACAAGAAAACTCGTAATTCTCCACTTTACATCTTGGTGAAGCCCTATGACCAAGGCCTCATATTCAATGATGTTGTTTGTGCAAGAAAATGTCAGTTTATAAGATTTAGGGATAAAATCCCCTTGAGGTGTGACAAATAGAATTCCTTCCCTCGATCCTTTCTGGGTAAAAGATCCATCAAAATAAAGCTTCCACTAATTGCTAGGAGTGACAGTCATGATATTTTCATCATGAAAGTCAATGATAATAGGATGGTAGCCCAGAATAGAAGCCTATGTAAGTTGATCTTCTATTTCTTTTCCTTTCATGGATTTGCACTCTGTATAGATGATATCAAATTCACTAAGGATCGTGACCCATTTTTTCATGCGGCCTGTCAGAGCGGCTTTAGACAACAAATACTTAAGTGGGTCAATCTTTTTTTATCAACTCTACCTTATTATTAAGCATGTAATGACATAGCTTCTTTGTACAAAAGACTACAACCAGGAAAGCTCTCTCAATAGCCATATAGTTGACCTCATAACCCACTAAAGTCTTGCTAAGATATTATTGTGTGTGCAAATTTTGTACCTAGATGTAGACACAACACTTTAGTAAAACATTAGAGGTTACCAAAAATTGAAATCTGCAAATAATTGAAACTATGCTAACCAGGCGATTTACTATCTTCTAGTAGGTGTGAGTATGATGTTCCTAGATTGAAATCGAGATCAGTGACAATGCAACACCTAAATGAAAGATTTAATGCTAAAGAATGAAAAACTGTATGAATGTAGATTAATCTATTTTTTTCGATTTTTTATGCAATAGGATGAAAAATTGTATGAATCTAAGCTAGAATTGATTAAAAATGATATGCAGATTCAATCTAAGAATGATATGAATATGAATGCAAAAGTATGTAAAAGCTATGAATTATGAATTGATCTCACAAAATTGTCTGTCGCAAAATCTTTGTTCTTTAGTTGTAAATTTGTCAGAGTAATTGTGCAAACTCAAGAGATATGAGATTGAAAGCTTGAGAGATATAATTGATTGAAATCTGGAGGGATATTTTTATTGAAAGCTTGAGAGATTTAGAGAGATTGAAAGCTTGAGGGATTTAGAGAGATTGAAATCTTGAGGGATTTTGAGAGATTTTTGAGAGATTGAAAGCTTTCAGGGATTTTCGAGATGGATGAATTATGAAGAGCTTACCCTTGTTTTTATAGAAATCTAGGGCTTGAGGATGCATAAGAAAACCCATAAATCACTCTTGATAAACTCAGGTTGATTTTTGAGTTAATAAGAAATTAAGAATAAATAACTGATAAAATCATGCAAAAGCAATTTTTATCTCAAAATAGAGTTTTAGTTCTCTCTTTCAACTCATCATCAGATGTTGAGTTTAGAAAGTTAACAAATTGAAAATAATATTTATTTTAAAGTTGACTGCTTTTCTGATTGTGCATGATTTAATATGAATTAATTTAATAAATAAAGTGATTTATTTTCAACTTAACTAATTTTAAAATTAAAATAATTGATTTATGGGTTAATCAATTATTAAATCAAACTTTTATTCAAAAACTATGTTATTAAATATTGACAACTGACTTTAATTAATTAAATAGGAATTTAATCAATTAGTCATAAGATTTTTGATTTATTGTCAAAATTAAATAATACAATTTAGGAATAAATATAATTAAATATAATTAAATAATTAAGTGGCAGTATTAAATCTAATTAATTAAATATTCAGAATATTCAATTAATCAAACTTTAGGATAAATAAGATTTATCACCAAATAATTATTAAATTAAGAATAATTATGATAAATTAGGAATATTTCTAAGAATATTCCCTGATGCAGAATTTAGGATAATCAATTAAATTTGATAATGTGCAGATGTGCCTTAGGTTAGGACTTTTGTATCGATTTCATTCAATTTGAAGATGTGGGAGGTTAATGAACCTATAGCCCCTTTTTGGGGTATTACATTTTGCCCCTCTTTGAATTACTGTGCGAAGCGTAGTGGTTCAAAGAATAGTCTATGTTTGATAAAGATGTTTGAGATTGATTCTGATTTGAAAGATGAACCGATTCCGAGATAGAAACTGATTGAAAGATTTGATGTTAGGTCCTGAATGACCAAAGATAATGTTAACTACAGCAACAATGAACTGGTGATTATGAAAAAGTGCCAAAATGCCTGATTCTAAACCTTATGATTGTGAAGAAGTGAGTGACTGATTCCAGACCTGAATGTCCTTGTATGAATCATATTGGTATCACATCCTGAACCCATCAGTTATGAAGAACCAAGGAAATAACACTAATGAACCGATGGCTGCAAAAAGCTGATATAGTTTACAAGATAGATTTAGGATACTAGATTGATATGGATCTCGATGAATCTGATATGCCCCAAGATATAATAGATTTTCCCCAAGTGACGAGGACTTTTGATGAGTTAGAAACTAGACGTGGTTGTTGTCTTGATTACAAAGGAAAGATTGATTATAGATTTAAATTTACAAACTTGAATGATGTGCAATACCATGCCCCCTTTGGGATTAAAATTGAAATCTGACAAGAAAAGTCAGTGTTATAGTTTAGAAGCATGGTAATTGATTTGAGAAGTGGTTATACACGTCCGAGAGCATCTTCTGCATCATTTAGAGGTCTTGGAGACCAAGTTTGACTAGGTTAAACCATGAGTTGACTATTGTTGACCAAGTTGAAATATCGATAGTTTGATGTAAGATAAACAGTTAAGTTGAATTCTAGATTTCTATGATGATTGGAGGGTGATTATGCAAGCAATCAGACATCCTCGGTCTAAAAATTTTAAATCATGATTTTGACATAGTAAACGATCTCAAATTTTGATTTTGATCTAGAAAATGGGTTCAGAACGTCGAAATTAGCTAGGGGTGCAATTTTCATAAAAAATGGAGCACTTTTGAAAATTAGGTCAAAAGCTATATAAAGGCCAAAAGGGTCATTTTCAATTCATTATTCACTGTTGACTTTTGAAACCTTGTGGAGCCCTATGAGCGAGAAAATGGTAGAAATGAAGGTACCTATCAGTTCCCATCGATTCGAGCATAGCCGCAGACATCAAAGACCTCGACAGTATAGACATCCGGTAGGTGGACCTCTGTGCCTCTCTGAAAATTCAATTTTTGCATGTTTGTAGCATGTTTAGGTCATTTTTCATACATTTTTAATTTTGAAATTTCACATACATGAAAGCTCGTAAGACTGTCCTCCGTGACTCGTACGAATTTCCAATTTCATTTCATTTGTCATATGAGAACCCCCCAAGACTCGTATGAGAGGGACCCAAGAGTTGTACAACATTTCGTCAAGTCCCTCCTCTGTCGTATGGGAAGCCTTAGAAACTCATATCACTATGTTTTATCGTATGATACCCTACAGAAACTCGTATGATTTTTAGTGCCAGTCTGAATTGTCGTATGGGAAGCAATGAGCTTAAAACTCCATCTTAGGTCAAAAAATTTTATTTTCTAATTTCTTAGGCCGATTGCTGAGCTTTGAATGTACCTTCTGAGATAGTGAATTATTCAATTTCTGTACTGTTAGCCTATTTTTCAACCAAATTACTGATAGGATTCCCTATTTCTATGCTGTGTAGGTTACATATCTCGATGTTCATGTGTGCATTTCTCATCTTGCTACTCAGAGACTTTGTGTATCACTGTCTGACCCTATGAGGGTACATCTTGCTTCTTGCGGGTTTGAGTATCTGATCCAGTTACCCGATATTAGGGTAAACCATGAATTGTTGACTGCCCTGATAAAGAGGTTTCATTATGAGACCTAGACTATCCACTTGCCAACTGGAGAGATCACTTTCACACCTGAGGATGTATACAAGATTCTGTGTATACCATTCCATGGTCAGTGTCCTAATTACATGAGTTCGGGGAAATCAAGTCTACTAGCATTCAGACATCTTTTCGGAGATGATACACAGCTGACTACTTCTATTTCTTGGGAGACCTTGGTACAGTGCTATGGGCAGACCCATAGACTAGAGTGCATTATTGTTGGGATGATAGGAGGCATCATTATGTCTGGCCATCAGCAGAACGGTCTATTGATGGGTTGGGCCCCGATGGTGGCATGGTTGATGGTGACTCCTAAGTTGGCTTGGGGTCAGTGTATGTTAGCACATATGTTCTCCGAGATGCACGAGATCATGTATCAGGAGAGAAAATCATTTTCCTCTAGTGCTTTAGTTCTTCAGATATGGGCCTGGGAGCACATCTGAGTTTGTAGACCAATGTGTCAGTCATAGCGCCAGCCACAGGAGCCGGTGATTTATACTTATTCAGGTTATGCTACACAGATCCGCATGGGCCACACAGAGTACTTTAGGCAGTGTCTGGATGATATGACTTTTGTAGTATGGAGACTGTACCTTCTTATAGAGGCCTGGCCTACTGCCAAAGAGTATTTTAGTTATTTTTGTCAGAGTCGTGTATTGATTGGGTGATCCACATCTGTTATAAAGCACTTCCTTATTACCAAGGTATGGAGGCAGTATGGCATCATCCAAGATGCACCACAGGAGCACGCTGCCTATGCACGGATTCTGAGAGAGCCCGAATTAGGATGGGGCCCTCGGCTATCATATGCTCTATGTACATAGGAGTATAGTGGTATAGTCGGCAGAGACTAGGATTATAGAGTAGATGTGGTGGATGCTAGCATCACAAATGGTTTTATTGCATGGCTTGCAGAGAACCTGATATATAGGTTCTTGGATCCATCAGAGTTGATTCCTTCCATGGAGGAGGCCATGGATGTTACAGGTGCCCCAACAGGTTGAGGATAGAGGCGTGCATAGACACAGATACCCCAACCTACACCTCCTAAGCCAAGAGAAGTGGTGACACCATAGAGACCAGGTGGACATACTAGACCACCTCCTCATCTGACTAGTTCTTCAACAGGCAGACTAGCAGGTACTTCTAGGAGATACACTAGATGAGAGAGTGGCACTTTGGGTAGTGTGGGCACAGTAGATGATGTACTTGCAGCTGAGCAGGTTGTAGGTGGTGATGGTCCTGATCCATTATAGGGTGACACTAATTTTGATTTAGGTGCTGAGGTGAGATGTCATAAGGCACAGAGAGTAGAGACCATAGAGCAGTCGGTGGTAGATACTAAGATGTCGGTAGCCAATACCGATCCTAGTGTACCACTTACTCCATAGGAGATTGTTAGGAGACTCAAATTACAGGTCAAGAACCTGAAGGTATGAGGTGCTCACTGGGAGGAGATATTTCTTGAGGCAGATAGACAGTAGTCTAAGCTTCATGAGGAGGATTGTAGATTACAAACAGAGGTGACACATCAGACCTCACGAGCTGCCTATTATGTTTATGCGTACTATGTTGTTGTCCCAGTTTCTCAGAGAGTTCCTATGTACTCTCAGTATATGATAGCATCAGAGGGAGCCAAGGCACCCAGAGCTGAGGTAGTACCAGAGGCATCACCACCACCTCCACCAGATGCAGAGGATCAGGAAAACAGTTGATCTGTCATGATATGTTCTGATATTTTTGCTCATTTGATTTTGATACTATTATGACTTCTGATAGCTCACATGAGCTCATTCTTTTGTACACTATGCTAGTAGTGCACCCCTGACTAGTTCGAGTTTATGATATGAGATCAAGATTTTTGGTTGTGACTTCATGTGTACTTGTCATGTTTTTTATTTATGATGATATCATGTGATGTAAATGCCATGAGTAGAGTAGAATGTATGTATGGATTTATGCAATGCAATGGTTTCTTTCAAATGTATGAATGTTATGCAAATGTGATTGATTATGGAAAGTGTATGTATGGAAATGTATGTAATGCAATAGATGGAATGAATGATTATGAATATGTAATGTAAATGAAATGATACAAATGATATGTTTTGCAGGTATTGATGAAGACAAGTACTCAGTCTTATGTCAAAAAGGATATTTAACCTAGGATGGTGACTACTTGTGGTTCTATGAGGAAACCTTTGTGTGAGATTCAGCTCTTCATTTTCAGTTTAAGTATAGTTTAGAAGAATTGTTAAAAGTTTCAAGCAATTTGTGAGATCATGCAATCATGCAAAGTGCAAAATGAAATTCAAAATGAGATGCAAACCTAAGACCTAGGACCTAGTCACTGATCATGTGTCGATTTGTTATCATCATTGAACTTTTAGGTAACTAGATAAATCAATAAAACATCCACTAGTTAGGAAACTATGAATATATGAATATTGATTTGTATGGGCAAGAATCAATACAAAGCCCACTGGCTAGGCAACCATGGACATATGAATATTGATTTTATTTTCAGAATGTCAGATTAGATATAAGAACCAAGGCATAAATGCCAAGTTGACCTGAATATCATGTCCATTTTGATATAGCAATTTGTATAAGCATCAAAACATAGACGTCGTGATGACCAGAATATGCCTTGCATTAAAAATACACCAAGCAGATAAGAGATTAGTCTAAATCTAGTGTGAATTACCCGTAGTGACCCTTTATCGTTCACATCCTTAGGTAAGATCCTGTTTCACAGTAGGAGCAAGAACTTTTCTCAAAAAGACAATAGTTAGATCAAACTTCTTTGAATTTTCCAGGTATCACTGGTCGAGGTATGCATGGCCATCCAATACGAGATAGAGGCTCTTATAGACGGACACCATTTCAATCCAAAATTTCCAAAGTTGTTAGATTTTCACATACAAGCAAAAAACAAAGAAAAGATTATGTCCCCAATCATCACTCTCTAAATCCTATAAAGGACATCATCGAAGAGCTCGAAAGGACACAATATGCAAAAATCTCAATGTGAATTAGTAAGCATACAAGGAGATAAAAGAATGTAAAAGCATAGATTATTTTCATTTTTGGTAATGTTTTATTGTTTGTTGTAGATTCAAAATCCTTTCTAGAGAGGAGATTGACTGACTGACTTGGATGAAGCTTCAAAGGACCCTGACTGGATATGACACATCTAAAATACTGAGGACTGTAGGATATGACTTTGATTGCCCCCAAGTGTTAGGTATTGATAGGATACAGACGCTTGAGTCGATTGGTTCATAGATCGACTTTATTGAAAACAGGAATGCAGAAACAAACCGAGAGATATGTACAAACTAAAGCAAGACTAAAAGTTGGGAAAGACCAAGATTGTGCTGATAGATGGAGCATTTTGAACAAGTGGTGCCTGTTTGCCTTGTTTTCACCATCTTGGTAGAGATTCTATTTTTGCTACCAAGGCACCTATTTCCAAGTTTTCACCAAGGCACTTTTTCTTTTTCTCATTTTTTTATATTTTTTATTTTTTCAATATTTTTGATATTTTTTCATTTTTTTGTGAATCATCAAGGTGCCTATTTGCTAGGTTTTCACCAGGATGATTATTTTTTAAGGACTTTTTCTAATTTTTATGATTTTTTTAGGACATTTTTTAATACTGAATGCCTTAGGCATAGAACTTCTTCAGATGGAGAACATTGATTGGTTCTCGGAGCTGTTCTCCTTCAATCATTGAGAGTTGATAGGCTCTAGAGCTAAAAGTAGCAGTGATAAAAAAAGGGACCCAGCCAGTTGGGTTCAAACTTCCCCTTGCGCTCTCTATGTGAATCATTTTTAGGATTCTCTCTCAAGACTAGATCGCCAACCTGAAATTTTTTGTGTCTGACTTTCTTGTTGTAACCTCTAGACATTCTTTTCTGATATACTCTGAGATGATCATACGCTGCTTGTCTGTGCTCATCTAGTAGTTCAAGTTCTTGCAACCTAGACACTTTGTAGTCATCATCAGTTACTAGACCACGCATTTTGATTCTCAATGATGGGATTTCAACCTCAATAGGCAGTACCGCTTCAGACCCATAAACTAAAGCGAAAGGTGTAGCCCTAGTGGGCATTTTGATACTTGTTCTCTAGGCCCAGAGAGCTGGATTGATCATGAAATGCTAATCTCTTCATGTTTTATTAACTGTACGATGCAAGATTTTCAATAGATTCTTGTTAGAAGCCTCTACTTGTCAATTCCCTTGAGGATAGTAGATAGATGACCAATGTTGTGTAATCTTGAATTTAGTACATAAATCATCTAGATCTTTGTTTTTGAATTGTCCACCATTATCTGTGACTATAGAATGTGGAATACCATACCGACATATGATGTAGTTCAAGATGAACATAGATATTTGTTTTCCAGTTGCTTGTGTCAAAGGGACTACTTCTACCCATTTTGTGAAATAATTTGTAGCTGTGATTATATGGGTATGCCCATTAGATGAATGAGGATGTATGGATCCTATAAGATCAAATGCCCATTGGTGAAAAGGCCATTGTATAGTAAAGGGAATTAGATCTCTCCTTGGAGCATGAATTAAATTACCATGCACATGGCACTTTTGACAGTTCTTAGCAAACTTGATAGACTCTTTCTCCATTTCCAACCAATAGTACCCAGCCCTAATAAGTTTTCAGGCTAGTGTTAAACCGTTCGAGTGTGACCCACAAATACCATCATGGACTTCCTCTAACGCATGTTGAGACTCTTCCCATTCTAAACATCTAAGTAGCGTACCATCTAGACCTCTTTTGTACAAATCATGACCAATGATGATATATTGAGATGCATTTTGGATAAGGTATCTCTTTTCATGGCGGTTAAAGGTATCGAGAATGATTTGGTCTTTGAGATAGGAGAATAGGTTTTTATATCTGGATGAATCATGACCAACAAATGTGCAAATCATGCAGATTTTAGGGGAATCATATGCAAGATAAGATAGCGCTTCCATCAGGAACTCATAGCATAGCTAATGTTCAAGCTGTTGTAATAAAGTAGATAATGTTGCCATTGCATCGGCAGCCTCGTTCTCTATTCTACGAATTTTCTCAAATGTGATAGATATGAAATATTTCTTTAGATCATCTACCATTCTTTTGTATGGAATGAGCTTTTCATATTTCATTTGGTACGCATCATTGACTTGATGGATAACAAGTTGTGAGTCTCCATGAATATGTAGTTTTGTTACTGTCCACTCAATTGCTATTTTCATGCCATTAAGAAGGGCTTCATATTCAGCAATATTGTTTGTACAAGGAAATTTGATTCTGAATGCCTTAGGAATGGAGTATCCTTGAGGAGTGATAAACAAGATGCCTGCTCCAGATCCATTCTATGTATAGGAGCCATCAAAGAACAATTTCCATTCTCTAGAAGAAAGATTCATGATAGAAGAATTTGGAAATTCCATTTGCATTGGTGTGTCATCGAACAAAGGTGCATCTGCTAACTGATCAGCAATAACTTGGCCTTTAATAGATTTTCTTTCAACATATTCAATGTCAAATTCACTTAAGAGCATGACCCATTTGGCTAATCTACCCGTGAGGGAAGCTTTGCTTAGTAGGTACTTTCATGGATCAATATTAGCTACAAAATGTGTGGTATGAGCCAACATATAATGTCTCAGTTTCTATGACGCAAAGATCACAGCTAGACAAGCCTTTTCAATCATAGAATAGTTCTTTTCATATGCCACCAATGTTCTACTGATATAGTATATAGCTCTTTCCTTCTTGTTCTCATCATGTTGTGCAAGCAATGCCCCCAATGATGTATCTGTAGCGGAGACATATAAGATCAAAGGCTTCCCTTGAATAGGAGGCATCAAGATAGGAGGATTTGATAGATATTTCTTGATATGATTAAATTTATTTTCACATGCCTCATTCCATGCAAAGATCACACCTTTATGTAATGTCTTTGTAAAAGGCTGTGATATATCCACAAGCTATGATATGAAACGTCTGATAGATTATACTCTCCCTTGTAATGTTCTCATTTGACTAATATTATTTGGGGGTTTCATCTCCATTATAGCCTTTACTTTAGTTGGATCAACTTCAATGCCCTTCTTCGAAACTATGTATCCTAAGAGCTTTCCAAAAGTGACACCAAAAGCACACTTCTTAGGATTTAGTCTGAGACTAAATTTTTCCATTCTGTCTAGTATCTTCCTCAAGTCATTTAGATGTTCAGTTCTAATCATAGATTTTTCTAAAGTATCATCAACATAATCCTCCATAGTTCGATGCATCATGTCATGAAAAATAGATGTCATAGCTCTCTGATATGTAGCACCAGCATTTTTAAGCCCAAGTGGCATGACATTCCAACAGAAGGTACCCCATGCACATGTAAAATTAGTTTTCTCTTGATCTTCTGGAGCAATTTTTATTTGATTATATCCAGAAAAACTATCCATTAAAGAATACATCTCAAAGCCCGCAGTCATGTCCACTATCATATCAATGTTAGGTAGTGGAAAATCATCCTTAGGGCATGCCTTATTTACATCTCTAAAGTTTGTGCACACTCTAATTGATTTATCTGGTTTAGAAATAGGTACAATATTTGAAATCCATTCAGCATAGTCAATAACATGGATGAATCTCGCTTTTAGTAGTTTCTCTAATTTAGCTTTGACCAAGAGTGCAACATGTGGATGCATCTTTCTTAATTTTTGTTTAACAGGTTTTACTCCAAGAGAAATAGATAAATGATGCATTATAAGATCAGGATCCAACCCTGGCATATCTGAATATTTCCATGCAAAGTTGATCTTCTTTTCTGTTAGGAATGTAGTAAATTTTCTCTTTTCTTCTTCTGATAAGGATTGTGCTACATGGATCAACTGCGGTTCCTCTGTTGTTCCCAAGTTGATAGATTGAGTGGGCTCAATTAGAACTGGAGATCTATCTTATAAATGACTTGGAAGGACATCAAATATCTCATCCTTAGGTGCCTCAGAGAGGTTTTCACCTTTAGATACGTCTTTTATTTTTACTTTTGTAGGTTTTGAGACTGCCACAAAGTGGTTTTCAACCTTAGAACTCCCTTTCTTTTTATTTTTATTCTTATTTTTCTGACTAAGATACTTGATGTCTGACTCCATCATGCTAATGCTTGGTTCACTGATGGAAGTCCACATAGGCTCAACTGCATTAAGGTAGCAAGCAAGGGCATAGTCATTTGGAAAAGTATAGATACCTTGGCTCAGATTTGTAGAGGTTTGGTCAAGAAGTTCAGGATGTTGGATAGTCAAAGTGGTGAAAGATTGGGAAATAGTGTTTACGGATATGGATCTTTCATCATTGGTCCTAACCCGACGCTTGAGTTCAAAGGTGATATTACAACTTAAGATGTTCAATTCATGAATAGGCTCAATGTCATTGTGTGAGTCCACTTCAGCCATCGGTGGATCAGACTTGATAAGTTCATCATTTAGCTCTAGACTTACTTTGGGATTAGGTGCATATTGGTGAATAACATCAACATGTTTCTCTGTAATAAGCTCATCTTTTTCTAGAATGGCTCCGCATTCATAGTCATTATATTCTTCATCTATACCTCTAGGAAATCTAAGAACATGAGTAAAGTCAGGATGAATACCCCAAGAAGGGTTACCCTCATATTCTGATTTGAATTCATACTCATGGGAATCTGTCTCATAATAACTACCACCTTCCTCTTTGTTTGTTTGATTGTCTTCAAGATTAGCTGGTTCTTGTGGTGCAACTATCTCTTGCTCTATAGTAGGTTCTTGTGTTTCTACTACATTAATTCTTCTTATTGGATCATCTTTAACTTCAAGGAGGTCTTTTATCTCTTTAGTAAAATGCTCATAAGGAATGAGATCTTCAATGGTGTCTGAATCATCACTATCAGATTGTTTTGTTGTTTCTGTCTTTAGTTGATTTGTTGTGGATGGCTCAATCTGTTCTAAGACATGTGGGGAGTTCTTGCTAAGACAAAAAGGATTCTTCTTATATCCTAGACCTGTTGTATTCTTGTTTTCTTGGCCACGATGGTCAAGAGGTGATAGAAGACCTTAGAGGTCCTTTTCTAGCATATCCCATTTTTGTGATCAATTTATCCCCTAGGCCATATGACTTAGAAGGGATCTTAGGTGTTCCAACGTCATAGTTTTTAACAACTTGAGATTCAGGTTCATCTTTGTATAGCCATATGAGCACAGCTACATCCTCTTCAAACTCTTGTTTAGATACTTGTTCTACAATAAAATTTCCTTTATATGCTTCCAAAGGTTCTTTAGACTCCTTTTTAGACCATTTTAGAGTTTGTCCATAAGACTTAGGCGAGATAGGGAGAGATGTCAAAGAGAGGACCGGCTCTATAGTATATTCTCCCATACCATTTTCTTTGATTTTAACCTCTTTAGCAATGTCTTCCATCTTGGATGTTGAAGCAATGTCTAGCTGCTTAGTGGAAGTTCTCTGTTATTAGGAACAAGTTTATCAGCACTCTCTTTCAATGCATTGCAAGTTATATATAGATCAGCTGGAATCATCACTTCTACTCCTTCATAAGGAAATTTCAAACATTGATGATATGTATAAGGAATAGCTTTCATCTCATGTATCCAGGGTCTTCCTAGAAGGATGTTGTAAGCCAAAGGTAGATCAAGAACTTGGCATATAGTATCTCTGATAACTAGACCCGCTCTGATAGGTAAGATGATTGTTCCTTTGGAAGACCTTTCTTGCTCATCATATACATTGATATTTATCTTCTTTCTAGGATCAATGGCCATTTCTAAGAATCCCAATTATGTAATCAAGATGAAAGAACAAATGTTTAAGCCAGCACCCCCATCTATCAACACACGTTTGACGCAACGGTTTTGGATCAAGACTTCAATATGCAAGGGCTGATTATTCGGATGACTCAAGGAGTTATCATCTTCCTCTGAAAAGGAAATATACTGTGAAGATGTAAGGTGACCAACCATAGTCTGGAATCCATCTAAATCAAGGTTATCAGGAACATTGGATCTGAGAAAAGCTTTGTCTAGAATGGCTCTATGAGCTGGAGATATCTGAAGCAACTCGAACATTGAGATTTTTGCATTTTTGTGTTGGAGTTGTTGAACAATACTATAGGAAGTAGGCCTTGGGTCTTTAGGATTTGAAGATTTAGATGTAGCCTTTTGTTTAGAAGTAGATGAAAGATTGAAAGGCACCTTAGGGACATTGGATGAATTTGATATTTGTCCTTGTAGGTGTGCCTGAGCTTGTGATCGAGTAACTGCATTAGCTGATTGATTTTCTCTATCTTTTCTTACAATTGTGATGACATTACAATGCTCAAATAGGCATGGTTCAACCATATTGATGACAGCATTATTTCCAGAGTAGGCATAATTGACTTTAGCACCCATATTAGGCTGAGAAGAAGAATCTTCTTTACCATGTCTAGGAAATGGTTCGGTGAATGTTGTATGATCATTATTGCTCTTATGATTGTCAATCGTGATTTCTCCATTATCAATTTTGTCTTGTATGATGTGCTTCAAGTGAATGCAATTATTAGTCTTGTGTCCTTTATTGCGATGGAATTCACAGAAATCATTCTTTCTCCACCATTTCGGTTTAGGTTCAGGATCAAAGAATTTTATCTCAGGCAAGTAGATGATGTTGTTGGCCAATACAGTTTTCATGGCAGATTCCAAGGATTCTCCAAGAGGAGTGAATTTGCGATTAGGATCTATAGCCCAAGGTTTGTAATCAGATGACTTTTTGTTGGACTCTGTAACTTTAGCTTCAGAAGCTTTGATAGCTTGGGTACCAATGGTGAGATTGAAAGCAAGTGCCTTAGATGGGGCACGAATATTATCAAAAACACCATCTATGACAACACCTTTATTCTTGTTCCAATTTTTGTTCTTGCCCTTGGAACTAGATCCAGATTCATACTTGTCCTTTTGAAGTGTGATGTCTCCTTTTTCACAAGTACTTTCTCAATTTTGATTGCATTATCTACCACCTTATCAAAAGATGTATGATTTTGCATTTGTAAAGGGTAGTTCATTTCTAGAACAAGATTATTGATGAAGATTTCCAGCTTCTCAGTTTCTGGAATGGGTCTAGCATATAGAGAAAATTTCTTCCTCCATCTCTTGAGAAATATTAGGAATGGTTCACCCAGATATTATTTCAGATTGCAAATGTCGATCATGGTGACCGGATGTTGAATATTGTAGGAGTATTGTCGATAAAATAGTTTGATTAACTCCTCAAAAGTTTTGATAGTGGGATGCATTCTAGAGAACCAATGAATGGATGACCCTCCCAGAGATTGAGGGAAAAGATGCATTAAGTAAGTTGGTTTGTGCATGAACTCCATAGACTGAGTACAGAATTCTTTGACATGATCTTGAGGATCAAATTTTCCATCATACTTATCATATTTAGGCATCTCCACTCTTTTAGGGAATGGCGGCATGTACAAGTCTTTATCAAATGGAAAAGGGAATAGAGCCTCCATGGAGAACTCCTTACGTTCCTTTTCTTTTTCTAGTTTGTTAAGTTTGACTTGCATGGCATGCATCTATTTCATCATAGCTATGATTGGAGTTTCTTCCTCATGTGTAATGATATCTTCAACATTAAAGTTGGAAGAAAGTTTAGCTCCTTCATGAGCTAACTCTAGAAAATATGCTTCTCTATCTTCTTTCAAGAAATGCCTCATCATTTTCTTGAAGTCATCATCATTTTGATATCGAGCAATTTCAGAAGGTGTAGGTTCTTGATCCACACCATGTTGAGAATGAGGTCCTTGAGACTCATGTTGTGTTCCTCCATGAGACATGTTATGAGTTTTAGGACTCCCTAGGATAGTGTGAGGATAAGTTTGTTGATTACCTCCGTAAGTTGATGGAGGGGGTATATAACCAGTTTTTAATCAAAGATTGCCAAGACCGTCATCTTTGTAAAGACCTGAATTGTAGATTTCATCAAAGGTTGGACCCATGTGAGTAGACAGAGGTAAGTTATTGAGTGCTTCTCCAGATTTCTTATGTGAGGAAGCTCTAGTTTCCACCATTAACCTTGGGTGAAGGAAGAAAGCAAGATGAAGACAACTAAAGAATGATCTGATTCAAGAAGATCGAATGATGCAACTTTGTCAAGATTGAATTGATTGAAGATTAGATCAGACATAAATGAAGGATATTGTGCCACAGTAGTGTGGGTAGATGCCCAACAGATGGCAGGCACAAGCTCACAACACTTAGCCATTTTAGTAAGAAGATTGAATTTGAAGATAATTTTTGTTAATCTCTATTGAGCATTTAAGGTTGTCATTAGTATCAAAGGATATCAAAGAGATCGGTCGGTCACTTATATTGAGTTGGTTGGTAACCAAAAGTAAGACAAAGCATTCGGTAAAGCCTTTACACCGAGCATCACATAGTTTACCAAGCACTAGCAACACCAACACCAACGGATAGTAAACACTGAGCATCGCAGTATACACCAAGCAGTTTATACAGTGTTTACCGATGATCAAAGAAAATGGCATAGTAATCTGAAATGGCACATTCTTCTATGCAAATGGTTACAACAAATCATAAAATAGTTTACCAAGATCAAGGAGCATTTATTGTAAAAGATACTCATTAAATGTAATGTTTATCTTATTTTAATAGTTGATCTAGGTTATTTTTGCACCGTAGATATTAGGGTTATGATTATTTTTGTAACCTAATTTTTGCTAAAGTGGCAAAAATAGATAACTATATATTTTGTATGTTCACATCATTTTATGAGGTTCGTGAACTGATATATATGAATCACAGAGCACTTGAAGCCATAGCCTAACTTCAAGTCAATCAGTTTACAGAGCAGAACAGAGTACAGAGGATATCAGATTGAGCAGAATCAGAGAAGGCTACCGAGCATAACAGAGCAGTGAATCATCATAGTCAAGGTGATATTTTATGAGCATTTATTGATATGTTTCAAACAATTGAGTTGTCAACTAGCAGATAACTGCTTATTACTCTCTGACAATTGTAATAGAGTTTTTGATAAAATCTCTTAATAGAGTAGACTTAACAGTCTTATGTAAATCTCTTAACCGAGTACACACGTCATTAGTGTTGTCAAAATCCTATAACTAGGTAGATCTAGTTGATCTAATATGTTACTCCTAACAGGGTAAGATCACCAGAAGTGATCAAAACTTGTAGCCTTAACAGGCAAACTTTTTCTATCTGCAGTAGTGAAGAATTTGTGGGTGTCATCCCCACCGTAGTTTTTACCTTCTTACAAGGGTTTCTGCGTTACCAAAATACTTGTGTTATGTGATGATCATATTGATTTCATGTTGTTTACTTTCTCAAGTTAACTAGATGATTGATTTATGCAATTAGATTCAAGTTATTTTGATCGGTTATCACAGTACACAGTTATAGATCTGAAAGGTTTTATAAGTAAAATTTTGAAGTCACTGATTTACCCCTCCCGTCTCAGTACCTATCTCTCCTAATTCTAATAATTGGTATCAGAGCACAGTTCTTTTGTTGAACAATCTAACCACTGAAGGGTAAAGATCTAAGTCATGGAGAGATACAAACTTGACAAGACTATTGAGAATCAGAAGATACAAATATAGATGTTTGTGGAACAGTATAAACAAGCCAAGGAAGAACTGAAGAAATTACTGGTTGAAAGGAAGAATCTTGCAATTCTGAAAAATGAAATCGATTATCATGAAGAACCTATTCATGAAATATTTGATCATATTGGATCAAGCTCTGGAAGCATCTCTGACGAATCTGAAAGCATAATCTCTGATTTGTCTGAAAAGAATCAGCATCTATCTGAGCAAGTGAAAGCACTTCAAATTGGTCATGAATCTCAGTTGGTGAGAATGGTGGAAATCATGAACAATGCTAGACAAGCTGAACAAGATCAGAATCTAGCTATTGAAGACCGAAGACTGATGACTGAACAACTCCAAGCAAAAGAAAGTGAAATATAAAGACTCACTAATCATCACTTCCAAGTATCAAATCAGATGATGAAAGTTAATCAAGAAATGAACCGAGTAAATGGAGAATTATCAAGAAGACTTGAAGATGTTGCAATACTCAAAGAAGATAATGAAAAACTAAGAAATGAAATAAAGATACAAAAGCAACATAATGAAATGATGAAGATAGCTGAGGACAGTTCTAAAAAGATTGATGATTTCCTGACTAATCATAGAAGATTCAAAAGCAGAGTCAGTATAGGCTACACCGGTGAAGGAGAATCATCACAACAAACTAAAAAAGTCAACAACAATCAAAGTTAGAAACCTAAAGTGTTGGCATGTTATCACTATGGAAAACTAGGACATACATCTAATGTGTGCAGAAGCAAAGCACAAGGTAAACCTCCTGTCATTCCTAAATTCAATGGATATTGTTATTATTGTGGTAAGTTTGGACATCCAGCTTATGAATGCAGAGCTAAGCAGAATGACATTGCTAATAATACTACTGAGGAGAAAATATGCTATACTCATAATAAGCATGGACACACTGCAAGGGACTGCAAGGCAAAAATGAAACAAGCCTGGACACCTAAAGAGAAACTACAACGAAAGCCATATCAACCGAAGAGACAAGGTAACTCATATGTTTGGGATTATAATACATGGACTAATTGTGTTGTATGTGGTCAGTATGGACATATTGCAGCAAACTGTTATAGAAAGAGTCATATTGGACAATCAAGAAATTGGATAGATGCAAGAATGGCATGTATGCAATGTCACAAGGTCGGTCATTTAAGCAAGAACTGCAGAGACTGAGCACCAGATGAAAGCCATATATTTGAGAGTGGATATAATATTGCAAAAATTATGAAGTTAAGGAACACAATGTGGAAGAAGGCATCTAATGAGAATCCTGAGTCAAGTAACACTGTCGGTGAAACCTCATCCACTGGATTGGGTGACATCGGAACCTCCACTTAAGATGACAAAGGTATGTATGGAACTGACATTTTTTTTATCACATTTTACATACAGTTCCTTATATATGATGTACAAATACCAAATCTGCATGAATAAAGATGCACTATGGTTTATGTGTTGTGAGTTTGCAAATGTCACATAGTCGGTAAAAGAAGAAACAAGAGTTGATTACCCGACGGTAATCACTATACAAGGTTAATCGACAACAGTGCAAACTGATGAAGAAATTTTATGTTAACTGAGAAAAGGAAATTGTAGATATTACCAAGCTGACAGCTATTTCATATCAAAAGTTGGGCCATGCATTTAATGCACCAAAGTTTGAGCGGGAATATCAAAAAGTCTATAAATACACACGAAACAAAGTTCATTGTTACATTGTGATTTCGAAGAATAGAGATTTTACAAAGAAGAGTTCAAGTTAAAGATTTTCCAGAAAAGATTCAAAGCTACTGTAGATCGAACCGACAATAATTCTTCGACGATATCGAGTAAGTTCATTTGCCTACTGAACACTAGTTATCTATTGCTTGCTGAAACCCTAAAAACAATTTATGGCATCAACATCATCTGCAAGCAAATCGCAAAACATTGAGGAGGAAGTAGAATTAATTGTTAGGGCTAATTTCGCTGAGGCCAAATTCAAACCACATCCCAAGGTTGCAGCACAAACGGACAATATGGGCACATTTTCGAGCATTCCAGATAGGGTTTATTTAACAGAAGATGTTAGGGCCTATATTCACTGCAAAATCGGAGAAGTAGGTGATTTTGAGACCATTGTTTCTTATCAGCAAGTTTGTGGACCAGATGGAAAGTTAAAATCAGAATATGAGAAGATTGAGAACTCGGGGTTAACATGTGTCACGCACTACCCGCAATCTTTCAAAACTGACTGGATAAGAATTGTATTGAGCAGATTTCATGATGGGAAATTCTGGCTAGACAAACTTGTTGAGGTCACAAAGAAGATTATCAGTAGGTTTACTGGGTACCCTACAACTGACAAAGCAAAAGCCTTTCGAAGTTCATCTCGTCTCGATGTTGAAAAGAACATTGGAGCTCAATGGGATGGTAGGGCACTAAAAATCTCACCATCAAAGACCCAACAGTAAAATTTGCAGCACATGTCATTGGGTACGAGATATTTCAATCTAGCAGACTAAACAGTGTACCCTGCAGCGCCGTGGACATGGCATATAAAATTTTGAAGAAAGATCACCAGGTAGATCTTGCCAAACTGCTACTACACCAACTACAAGAGAATATGAAGATAATAAGATCAAAGAAGTCCAACACATGTAAGTACGGATCACTGCTTGTCTGTACATTTTTCTATCTGCAAAAATATGTACCTGGTATCGGTAAAGTAAACTGGCAATCCGATAAACTGATAACTGCACCAATTGGTGATATGATGAAAAGTCTAGGAGATAATTTGAATAAGGAATTTGATGCATATTTCAAAGAGTTTCACAAAAAAATGCATCAAAGGAGTAGAATTCGAAGGGAATTAGTGAGTAAATTTGAAGATGACATATGTTTTGTAGTCAGCACATACCACTCAATGATAAAGGTAGTGGAACTGAGAACAAAATGGCTGGCATCGATGGGATACGAAATGAACTATGATTTCACTTTGAAATCTATTAATGCATTGCTGGAATTACCGATAGATATCACTGCCACTAGTTTTGGCACATATGAGGAAGCTAAGTCACAAATCACTACAGACATAGAGATCGGAAAAATGTCTAGAAGGGCAAAGAAAATGAGAAAAGATCTCGCAGCAAGATATGGAAATGCATCTGCCTCATCTGCGGAGTCACCGGTTAAAGAAACAACCGAAGGTCAATTACATTTGGCTGACAAGCCCTATGATAGCGAGGAGACCGAGTCAGACAAAGAAAAGGATCCCACACCAGTTCCTCCCACCAATGTTGAATAGGAAATGCAGTTACCAGAACCTGAAGGAATGAAGACACATTCGTCAACTGTAGCACAACCTACCAAGAAAGAAGTAGTAAAAGTAGCAAAAAGAAGAGCAGCTACACCGACGAAGAAATACATAAAGAGAAAGACAAGAAAGTAGCTGAGACACTGAAGAAAAAGAGGAAATACATAAGAAGTAAAGAAGATATAGAGGAGACTGACACTAAAAATGATCCTAATCAATTCAAGATAGTTCATAACAGGGAAAGTACAATAGAAGAAATAATTGAAGATATAATTGAAAATGGAAATCTTGCAAATCCAGGCATAGGCAAATTTGACAAAATGTCAATTGAGGACAAGACAAAGCTAGAACATGCTATCATCCGGATGATGATTAAATTCAAGAGAGTACGAATGGAATTCGCATGTCAATTGCTGAAGGAACTAGATGACAAAATAAATGAGAAATGGGCTATTGCACTAGATATAGAGAAAAGGAAAAGAGAACAATCATTAGCTCGTGCAGCCTCACACTTCAGCTATGATGTTGTAAGTGAATACTTGACAAAGTACCAACCAAGATTTCTAGTCAAGAATAGAGCTATGCAGATAATGGATGAGAATGTGGCTGATTTGGATGTCACATGTGATTCTCTATGGACATCAATTTTGAAAGTAGAAGAGAAAGTTGAACAGGAAGCATTCCTGAAACTGTCTAAGAAGAGACACAGTTCAAAAGGTAAAGGTATTTACATTGATGATGACAAGGGAAAGAAGCTAAAGGACACTGGTATATTAGTTACTGAGGTAATTGATATCACAGAACAAAAGGAAGAAATAAGAATTTCACAAGATGCACCGGATCAAGTAGAGATCCACTTGAAGAAGAAAACCGATGACGATGTACTCATTGAGGACATCACTAACGGTGATCCTGATGATAAGGATGATGAAGATGTGACTATTGCACCAAACAAAGATGAAACACTAGACACTGATAGTGTGTTCACATCTCTACCGGGTGAACTTCCTGTACTTGCAGAGGTAGTTGAAATACTTTCACAAGTACAATCTGATGCTTCTTATCCTGAGAAAAATAAAGATACAACAAGGATACAAGCACCTGAGCAACCTACAGATACAAATGAGCCTACCAAAACAAAGTCATAATCTACAGAAACAAAGGAACCAGAAGAAACAAAGTCGACTGAGGTGAACCCACCTGACACTACAACCAAGACTCCCACACCATCTACTGAGGAGCAGAAGAAGGAAGATACGATGTCAATTGGGAAAGATACTCTGAAAAGTGGAGAAAAAGCTATTGTTATTAGTGAGAAGAAGTCACCTCTTGCACAAAAGAAGAAGAAGAAGAAAGAAAAAGGGTTGGTCACCATTGATGAAGTCATAATTATACCAAAATGTGACCCGAGAACCCTAAGCCCCGAGGAACTAAGTAGATATGGGGAGCTATGTTCAAGGAAAGCGGCACAAGAAAAGTTTAGGCAAGAACACAAACAAAAAGAAGTGTTACATGATGTGAGGGATATTCTGCAACAAATAGTACCGGAGACAAATATTGATGAGAATACTCCCATCATAGATCAACTTGCTACACTCGCTGACAAAATCAATGCCCCTGATACAGATGCAGACAAAAGAATAGAAGAAAGGGAAAAATCAAAGATTCGGGACAAATTGGTAGAAAGGATTAGCATAGAAGTGGCACTGAAAAAGGTAAAATTATCTGAGGTCATTACCGAGGTAAAATCTATCACCCAGATAATCTGTCAATTTTTTATCAAGCTTTGTACTTCAGACACCTTCACTATAGAAGTCAGTGAAAAGATAAAAGGTTTAGAAGCAGAAATAAAGTTGAGTACACAAGCAGCTATAACTGAGCTGAATGCTTTCTTAAAGCATATTCACCGAGTTCAGGAACTCCGGCAGTTGATAGCAGATCTAAGAAAACAAGAAGAGCAAATCATTGATCAGGTCACAGAGTTACAAATAGAACTCACTCCTTACCTGAAAATTTTTGAAACTCATATTGTCAAAGTTGAACAACTTGTAGCAACACCAAAGATTTTGGTGTTAGATAATATATTTGACATGCGTGCACAAGTTGGTCTTGAGCATATTCCTCTTACCAACTTGAAAGAGGAGTGGGACAACCTCTTGGAGTCTATAAAGAAAACCCATCAAAACATTTTTTATAAGATGTAAGTATACATTATTTTTTTCATGTTTGGCATTATTATCAAAAAGGGGGAAAACATGTATATGTCAAATAAGTATACTTTGATATGTACATATTACTGGGAGCATGCACCGAGGGGGAGTACTTTGTACTTAGAAAAAAAAAATTGTTGTGGATATGTATATGGCAGAGACATAAGGAATATATAGAAATATTTTGTCTATATACATTCGAAGTTTTGATACTAATGCCAAAGGGGGAGATTGTTAATCTCTATTGAGCATTTAAGGTTGTCATTAGTATCAAAGGATATCAAAGAGATCGTTCGGTCACTTATATTGAGTTGGTCGGTAACCAGAAGTAAGATAGAGCAGTCAGTAAAGCCTTTACACCGAGCATCACATAGTTTACCAAGCACCAGCAACACCAACACTGACAGATAGTAAACACCGAGCATCACAGTATACACCGAGCAGTTTATACAGTGTTTACCGATGATCACAAAAAATGGCATAGTAATTTGAAATGGCACATTCTTCTATGCAAACGGTTACAATAGATCATAAAATGGTTTACCAAGATCGAGGAGCATTTATTGTAAAAGATACTCATTAAATGTAATGTTTATCTTATTGTAATAGTTGATCTAGGTTATTTTTGCACCGTAGATCTTAGGGTTATGATTATTTTTATAACCTAATTTTTGCTAAAGCAGAAAAAATAGAACACTATATATTTTGTATATTCACATCATTTTATGAGGTTGGTGAACTAATATATATGAATCATGGAGCACTTGAAGCCATAGCCTAACTTCAATTCAATCGGTTTACAGAGCAGAACAGAGTACAGAGGATATCAGATTGAGTAGAATCAGAGAAGGCTACAAAGCAGAATAGAGAAGTGAATCATCACAGTCAAGGTGATATTTTATGAGCATTTATTGATCTATTTCAGACAATTGAGTTGTCAACTAGCAAATAACTGCCTATTACTCTCTGACAATTGTAATAGAGTTTTTGATAAAATCTCTTAATAAAGTAGACTTAACAGTCTTATACATAAATCTCTTAACCGAGTACACACTTCATTAGTGTTGTCAAAATCCTATAACTAGGTAGATCTAGCTAATCTAATATGTTACTCCTAATAGGGTAAGATCACCATAAGTGATCAAAACTTGTAGCCTTAACAGGAAAACCTTTTATATCTGCAGTACTGATGAATTTGTGGGTGTCATCCCCACCACAGTTTTTACCTTCTTACAAGGGTTTCTGCATTACCAAAATACTTGTGTTATGTGATTTTCATATTGATTTCATCTTGTTTACTTTCTCAAGTTAACTAGATGATTGATTTATGCAATTAGATTCAAGTTATTTTGATCGGTTATCACAATACACAGTTATAGATCTGAAAGGTTCTACAAGTAAAATTTTGAAGTCACTGATTCACCCCTCCCCTCTCAGTACCTATTTCTCCTAATTCCAATAAATTTTGACAAGGTTTTGACACAAGATGAAAAAGACTCAAATCAATAAATCAGAAGACAAAATCAAACTCAAGAGCTCACTTGAGGAAAATGAATGAATTTGTTCTAGTTTCTACTTTGTTCTTGACACGGTGACTGTTTTGACAGAATCTGGAAATAGGCTGTGAAAATTGGGTCTCTACAATTTTGACAACTTACTAGCAATTATTTTTTTAAATTTCTCAAATGACTTTCTGCAGGATTGTATGACAGTGGGTATGCTCTGAAACGACAGTTGACAAAACTCGTATGACAATTGCAAAGCTCGCATGACAATTGATAGCAAGATTTTGACTTTTTGCTTTTGATTGGTGGCAAAACTTGTACGACACTATACAAGTTGTCATACGACAATACAGGGGTTCTGAAATGATAATTGCCAAAACTCGTACGACTTTCTGACCTTATGGGACAACTTTTGACTCCAGAAAGGAATTTTACTTCAAATTTTGCAAATTTTAGGTTTTCAATTTCAGATTGTTCACAAATTTTTCTATCCAGGTTTGAAGATTATTCTGGGATCGTTCATTTTCAGTAACCAAATAGATAAACAAGCACGCAAAATAGCAAGCAAGTGATTCCAAGAACGTCTGAAAATAATGAACAGGGGACAAAGCAACCATGCGCATGAACAATCAAGTGATTGAATGTGCTAATCCCTAGGAATGCTAATTGTATATGTTCCAAAAAGTTTTTCAATAACACACATATTCCTAGAAAAATGAAAATTTGGCCTCATTAGGGTTTGTAGTAATGGTTTGACTCTGCAACTTTTGTGATCTCAAGAGGGCAAACTCCAATCCAGGCACACCGGGGTTTTGACACAGTCTGAAAAATTAATCAATCAGGAGCTGCTAGGGAGATCTAACAACCCAACAAAAGACCACACCTGTGAAGATTTCCTCCACAAGGACATTTATATAGCGGCTGCTACTACCACGGCAAAAATGGTTATATCGCTTGAGGTTCTGTCCACGTGGTTGACCCAATTAAGGGAATGTCCACTATGGTTAACCCTCTCTAAAGGTGACTCACAAAAGATACTACATGGAGACTGGTTCCAAATTCAAGGATCTAAGTTTCTGATACTACCCAAAAAGGGAGTAGAGCATAGTCCTCTAGCCTTTTCACTTTTAACCAAAACAAAGCAAACAGATTAATCTGGCACGCTAAGACCAAGATTATCTCACAAAGATCTATGATGTCAACCACTTATGATCTATCAACCTCTCTGGAGAGAGAATGTATCAATCAAAAGTTGAAGACGCAAAAATCTAGTAGAGCGTGAGACTCTCTCAGTAACCTCCCTACCTACAAGGGGATCCTTCGTCAAGAAGAGCTTCGTATGCATGAACAAGAAAAAGAAGCCCACTCTCTTGAGATCATCCACAAATAGTGTTCATAGGGCCTATTTACTATGTGTAACAGATATGCAGAAAACAAATCTATGTTCCTTTTATAGCCCAAAATGAAGTCTGTGATATGAAAGCAAGAAAAGTCACACAAACTTGACACGTGAGAGTTTGTTTTAACCAAATCAAAATGTTATCAGCTTGAGGAGAATACCTAAATTCCTCACAATGCGCTTAGTAGATTTTTACCTATTTTAGCAATTTTTCTCATGCTTTTCCCAATCAGATTCAGCAAATATTAGTCAAAAATAGAAGATTTCAATTGTTAGGGTTAGCTGTTAGTCCAAATCTGAAAATCAAATCTAAAAAACTGCCAAAAATTTTGAAACGATAATTGAATCCTGGATTCAAACCTCATACGATAGTGGGTTACCTCCCAAATGACAGTCGGGAAACTCGTACGACATTAGGTATCTTCTCATATGACAATAGAGCTTTCAAATGACAATGTGTACCTTCTAATATGAGCCTCACTAGAATCAACTGTCATACGACAGTGGGTACTTCCTGGTACAACTTTTGTCATAAAGTCATATGAAAAATGTATGGACAGAAAATAAAAGATTGTAGTTTTAACCAAAAAATAACAAGAAATTGATAGAAATTGAATGGAAACCCGTTTCAGGGTCCCACGGTGGGCGCCAGAAATGTGTGTAAATTTTGTACCTAGCTATAGACACAACACATTAGTAAAACATTAGAGGTTAGCAAAATTTGAAATTTGCAAGTAATTGAAACTATGCTAACCAGGCAATTTACTGTCTTCTAGTAGGTGCGAGTATGATTTTCTCATATTGAAATCGAGATCAGTGACAATGCAACACCTAAATGAAGGATTTAATGCTAAAGAATGAAGAACTGTATGAATGCAGATTAATCTATTTTTTGGATTTTTTATGCAATAAGATGAAAAACTGTATGAATCTAAGCTATAATTGATTGAAAATGATAGGCAAATTTAATCTAAGAATGATATGAATATGAATGCAAAAGTATGCAAAAGCTATGAATTATGAATTGATCTCACAAAATTGTCTATCGCAAAATCTTTGTTCTTCAGTTGTAAATTCGTCAGAGTAATTGTGCAAATTTGAGAGATATGAGATTGAAAGCTTGAGAGATATAATTGATTGAAAGTTGGAGGGATATTTTGATTGAAAGCTTGAGATATTCAGAGAGATTGAAAGCTTGAGGGATTTTGAGAGATTTTTGAGAGATTGAAAGCTTTGAGGGATTTTAGAGAGGGATGAATTATGAAGAGCTGAGCCTTATTTTTATAGAAATCTAGGGCTTGAGGATGCATAAAAAAATCATAAATCACTCTTGATAAACTCGGGTTAATTTTTGAGTTAAAAAGAAATTAAGAATAAATAACTCATAAAATCATGCAAAAGTAGTTTTTATCTCAAAATAGAGTTTTAGTTCTCTCTTTCAACTCATCATCAGATGTTGAGCTTAGAAAGTTAACAAATTGAAAATAAAAGTTATTTTAAAGTTGACTGCTTTTCTGATTGTGCATGATTTAATATGAATTAATTTAATAAATAAAGTGATTTATTTTCAACTTAACTGATTTTAAAATTAAAACAATTGATTTATGGGTTAATCAATTATTAAATCAAACTTTTATTCAAAAACTATGTTATTAAATATTGACAACTGACTTTAATTAATTAAATAGGAATTTAATCAATTAGTCATAAGATTTTTTATTTATTGTCAAAATTAAATAATAAAATTTAGGAATAAATATAATTAAATGTAATTAAATAATTAAGTGGCAATATTAAATTTGATTAATTAAATATTCAAAATATTCAATTAATCAAACTTTAGGATAAATAAGATTTATCGCCAAATAATTATTAAATTAAGAATAATTATGATAAATTAGGAATATTTCCCAATGCAGAATTTAGGATAATCAATTAAATTCGATAATGTGCAGATGTGCCTTAGGTTAGGACTTTTGTATCGATTTCATTCAATTTGAAGATGTAGGAGGTTAATGAAGCTATAGCCCATTTTTGGGGTATTACAAGTTTATGGCGCACTCTTTTCCATTGTCATCTAATTGTTCTAGGAGAGCACCCAGTGCTACGGTGGTTGTTGAGATGTACAGGATCAAAGGTCTTCCTGGAACAAGTGGGACCAAAACTAGTGGATTAGCTAGATATACCTTGAGTTGTTTAAAATCCTTAACACAAGCAATCCCAAATGAATTTGATATCTTTTCTTAGCAGGTGAGAGAAAGGATGCACCTTGTCTATGAGTTGTGACACAAATCTCTGGATGGATTGAAGCTCCCTTGCAGACTCCATAATTGTTTCAGAGTTTTGGGAGGTGGCATCTCCAAAATAGCTTTCACCTTCTTTGGATCCACTTCTATTCCTCTGTGAGAGAAAATGTAGCCTAAGAGCTTACCTAATTGCACACCAAAGATACACTTCTTGGGATTCAGTCGAACCTTATAATTCTCCAATTTGTCAAGGATTATGGTGAGAATAGCAATGTGTGATTCTCATGTCTTGGATTTTCCTAAGATATCATCCACATAATCGTCCATTATCACATGAAAGAGGTCATTAAAGATGGTCTTCATGGCTCTTTGGTAGGTGGCACCTACATTTTTTAGACCAAAGGGCATGACCTGGTAACAGAATGTATCCCAGGGTGTAGTGAATATAGTTTTATGTTGGTCCTCTGTGGAAATGTGAATCTTATTGTATCCATAAAAGTCATCCATGAGGGACAAAATCTCATGTCTAGTAGTCAAATCCACTATGATGTCAATGTTGGGTAATGTAAAATCATCCTTAGGAAAAGTGAGATTAAGGTCTTTGAAATCAGCACAGATCTAGATACCTCCAGAAATTTTTCCTATTGGTACAATATTGGAGACCCATTCAGGATAATCAATGGGTCTGATGAATTCTGCTTTGAGCATCTTTTGTAATTCAGTTTTAACCAGAAGTGCCACTTGAGGATGCATCTTGCATAATTTTTGCTTGACAGGTTTGATTTTTGAATCCACAGCAAGATGGTGTACAACCAAGTCAGTATCAACCCCAGACATATCTTTATAAGTCCATGAAAATTTGATGTGGGCTTTCTTTAGGAATGTAGTCATGGACTCTTTTTTTGTCTCATCCAGAGAGGCTGCAATGTAGGTGACATTCGGATCTGCTTCAGTTCCTAGATTAACTGCAACTGTATCTTCTATGAGGATAGAATATTTTTATGATGGTAATGACATGAACGGATAGTCAACTTCCCCCTCCTCTAGCACCTCAAAAAGGTTTTCACTAGAGGATACGTCCTTTATTTTATCTTTTTCTCCATCCAAAGGTGCCTCAGAAAGGTTTTCACCCAAGGATGTTTTATCATTTTTTGAATTTTCTTTTTCTTCATTTTTGCGACTAAGGGAGTTGACTTGGATACCAAAGTAGGCTTGCTCACTGTAGTGAATCTGATGTTTATTTTCTTGGATATTTCTTAATCCGAAAAGTGCTAGAACTGCCTCATCCAAATCACATATGTCTAATGCAGGTGGTGAGTCTTGTTGGTCCCAATCGATTAGTTCAGGATTGGTAAGGGGAAGTTCAGGCGAGCAAAGGTTGGATTGGGTGATATGGAGGATACGGGTATCAAGATCATCTTCAATGTATTGTAAAGGGACTTCAAAGAACTCTTCCTTAGTTTTTGAATCAGATTCAATCAAACAATAGTCTTTGGCAAAGGTTTTCTCAGTTTTTATGGAACCTAGTCCTCTTCCTTGAGGGTATCCAGTTTCTTTAATGAGAGTTTTTCTTCTAGTTTCATTTTCTCTAAGGCCATTGTCATGGTATCCCATGCTTTCAACAATGGGTGTGGCCTTTATATACTTCCCTTTGGGAATGTCTGCAGGTTTATCTTCTTCCTCATCAAATAGCAAGGAAAGAACATATGCTCCATATGTTCATCTAAAAGATATCCCCAGTGTTCAAATGTAGTTTTTTTACATTTCATGGTTTCTTTACTCTCCTTAGGGAAGAGTTGTGAAGGTTTTCATAAGTCTTGGGGGAGAGGGGGAGTTGACCAATGCACGTGGAATTTTTGAATTTGTATTCTCCTAATCTGTGAACCTAACTTTCTTTTCAGGCTCAGTATTCTTTTCCTGAGTAATATTTTCTTTGTACTTAACTTGTTTAGACAAATGTTCTTTAGAAGAAGTGTGTTGGATGGGGGTCTCTTGTGAAACTAGATGAAAAAATTCATTTGATGGGCAATAGTTTAATTGTTTTCCTTCCAGCCTCTTGCAATATTGAAAGGGTTCATGATCTCTTGGAATGGTTATTTTAGCTCCGTGGTGCGGGAAATTCAAACACTAGTGAAATGTGGATGGGACACCTGAGATGGCATGTATCCATGGCCTACCCAAAAGGATATTGTAGGGTAGATCTAAATCAAGCACTTGACAAATAGTTTCAATAAGGGTTGGGCCCACTTGTAAGGGGAGTGCAATGAGACTTTTACTCACCATTTCTCTGTCATCATATGCTTTTATTGTTATTCTTTTATTTACATCAATGAGGTCCTCAGAAAGACCAATATTACAGATCATGCTTAATGTACACAAATTCAAATCGGATCTATTGTCTATAAAGACTCTTTTAATCCAGGTGTTATGGATGGTGACTTGTATGTGCAGGGGTTTATTATGATGGGGGTCAAGACCTTGAAAATCTTTGTCAGTGAATATCAGGTGTTGTTGGGAAGCCAAATTTATGATCATCGCTTCAAATTGAGAAGCATTGATATTTTCTGAGATGCGAGACTCCGTTAGGGCATTCTCAAGGACCTCTTTGTGAATGGGGGATGTTTGCAGAAGCTCTAGTATGGTTATATGTGCAGGGGTCTTCTTCAATTGTGAAACCATGTCATAACATGATGCAAGTTGTGTCGAGGTAGATGGTGTAGCGGTTGGATCGACAACAGGTGGATTGGGAGCAACTTTTACAGTCATACGAGGGTAGTAGGTAGTGACATTAAAATCCGCACTCTTTAAAGTCAATGTATTTACATCACCATCATCAATCAAATCTTGTACAAAATGATGAAATTTCATACATTTTTTAATCTCATGCCCTTTAATGCAATGATAATCATAGTATTCATTATCCTTATACCAGTTGGGTTTTGGTTGATTTTCATTAGAAGGCCTAGTGTTAGGGTAAACCATCATCCCTTGATCGACTAAACATCGAAAGATAACATCAAGAGAATCCACCAGCTGTGTAAATTGTCTTCATTGTTGTTGTCAGTTTTTATTGTTGTTGTTTCCATTATATCGTAAAAATAGAGAGCCACGATAACCAGATCCTTGATTCTTATTCTGGTTATTCAAGTTATTCTGATTGCTTTGATTATTTTGATTGTTCTGATTATTGTTCTAATTGTGATTGTTTTGATCATTGTTGTTGTGATTGCCTTGGTTATTGTTGTTGGATGCTTGAACATTTTGAACATGTTTAGCATCTATCAATCCATCATTAACAACACCTTTTTTTTGGGCCAGAACTTAGGTTTATCATTAGTGTTGTTAGATGAATTAGGGGTATAGTGCTTGATTGCTCCTTTCATCAAAATTTCATCTTCAATAGACTTCCCCTTTTTAATGAGTGCCTCAAAGGAATTTGGGACAGCCATCTTCATCTGGAATGACATTTCTATAACCAAATTCTTAGTAAATATATTGACTAGATTTAAATCTGGGATTTTCCAAGGCATGTGATTGGCAAGATGTCACCATCTTTGGAGAAAATTGGCAAAGGTTTCTCTATTTCTTTGTTTCATGTTATACAAGTCATTGAGTGATGCTTGATGTTCAATGTTATAAGAGTATTGTGTAACGAATTTCTCAATGAGCTCATGGAAGGTAGAGATGGAACTAGGAGGGAGACTCAATAGCCACTCCAAGGTTGGTCTACCAAGACTTTTAGTAAAGATTATTACGATAAAATGATCATTGTGGGAGACCTCTTGAGCTGCTACATAAAATTATTTGACATGTTGCGCAGGGCATGAGTCTCCTTTGTATTGATCAAATTTTGGAATTTCAAAATTGGTGGGGAATGGTTGAAGAGTGATTGATTTTTCAAAGGGATAAGGACATATCTCTATGAAAGAGAATTCCTTCTTCCCGCCTTTCTGCATAGCAATCATCATACCTTTGAGCTCGTCAATTTTTTGGACTAGTTCAGGAGGATTATTAGTAGTGATTGTGTGGGCTTGATGTGTTCCTCCTCTTGATGATGCATTATGTCCTCCAAGAGGGGGAAGATTAGTGTTATGTCATTGATTGGTGTTGTTCATATGTGCAGAATTTTGATTTTTTAGGACCACACTAGGCTTTGAGAAAATGGAAGTCGAGCGTCATCTTGAGGACCCTAGTTGTTTCTCAGGTCTGCGACCCACATTTAAGTCATCATTACTCGCCCCAGTATTTGAGTTAGGCTTGTTTAAAATTTTTCATATTTGTTCAAGTGTATCATGGGAAGGTTGATTTGTATTGTCATATGTTGATGGCATGACGGGTGCTACCTTTCCTTTTTTTGTTCGAATCAAGTTATTCTCAAGCAAGGTTTCATCAAAATTATTAGGGAGTGTAACACCCCTTTGAATAAGATTCATGAAGATATTAGAAATTTTGGCTTGGATTAAGTCTTCCACTAAGATTAAGTTGTGATGCAGGAGCATCTCGGGCCTTGAGAAATCTTGCATCACCAAAAACATTTTATGTTCATGTACATGTTTGATGTTTATTTAGTATCCATTGTTGTTGTTGGTTTCATGCTTTGTGAAGTTAATGTAGTGTAGTGGACCTATTATTCAGCACTATCCTAAGATCACAGGTCCTAATTCTTTCAGATTTGGGAGTTAGCTTCATTTTCCTCGAGTATCAATTTCTGCTAGTTTCGCTCATGAAATGTGTGTTATTTTTCCTTGTGCGGTTCCGTACGGAAAAATTGGATCTTGCACGGTTGGGGATATGTTCTTGGCTCATGTGTGGACCTAAATCAATCTTTGCATCATGTTTTGTTATTTCTATCTTTAGTTTTGGTATCTCTCGTTAGGCTGGACCTATAATGTAATTAATACCTGACTGGTTGACTTGTGGCTTAGCTAGTTATATATTGAGAGCCTTGGTTGATGTAGAGTATCATAATAGAAGTGTTATGATAGAAGAGTAGTAGATAAGAGTTGAGTAGAATCAAATTGGATCCTGCAAGATCTTGCAAATCAAATGTGTTATCTGATATTGTAATAGCAAAGCTAGTGGTTTGCATAATTGGAGACAAGGAGATTGCTTGGAGGCTTGCAAGCTTAAGTTTAGATCTACCTTAGTGTTTCCATCAGTTGCTGATGTGTTTTAGAGCTGGACTAGCTAGGAGATTACTAAGATACTTTGTAATTTCATTGTATAAGGCCGAAACCCAGAAGGCCTTACAGTCGGGCATGTTGAATGAAATTATGTTTTGAAGCATTATATTGTTGAATTCTGTTGTGCTTATTGTTGTTATAGTTGTTGGTGTAGGTTTGGACCATCCATTATTGGATCCTCCACCCCTGCCCTGCATCAAGTTGTTAGGATCATCAAAGGACTCCTTAGCTCATGGATTGGCACTGACACTTTCGGGTATGACTGTTTCAGATTCCATGTGTGGTTCTTCTTCATCATTAAGGTCTTCCTACTAGACAGCCTCCTGATCATTATCCATGGCTAGATGTTCTTGTCTTAACTTTTCTTGTGATCGGGTAAGTACCATGCACAGGTGACCTTAGAAGTGTTGGATCGAAGAAATATGAATGATTGATGATGGATGATGAAGAAAAGAAAGGGTTTGGTGAACTAGGACAAACTTGGACTAACTTTGGATTGAATTGCGAGGAATAAGCCTTGATGATTGATTGGATTGATTGGATTAGATTGGATTAATTGATTGGGGATTAGATTGATTGATGAGATTGGATTAAAGAGGAACTAAGCCTCAAAGATTGGTGTGATTTAAAGGTTTGGAACAAACCTAGGTGAAACAAGACCTTGTGATTATGCAAACATAGGATTGGATTTGATTTAAAGCCTTCTCTTATTTGGGTGATAGACTGATGATCCCCAAACAAAATATGACTGGATTAGGACTACTAGAGAAAGACTCAGTTATCAAAGTAGCCATGGATTAATGTTTTCTTTGATTTAAGGTCTATGAGACACTATAGGAACGATTCTTTCACCCTATTGCTTGATGAAGGTGTGAAAGATGGATTGATTTAATTTTGATTTAAAGCCCAAGATTCTGATTAATGCTCCTAATGTTTCAGAAGGTGAATGGAGGAAGAGGTGTTAAAATATGAGAAGGAAATGAATGACTTGAAGGAGAGTGAAGGTCGATGGTACTTAATCATAAGATTCCCATGTGACAAAGGTCATGTTCACTTTGTTTTTGGCAATGAAATTATCAACCCAATTGTTATAGGTGATTTTATCGGATTTCTATATAGCCTCTAGAAAGTTTTGAATGGATTTTGAATAAGACTCGTTGGTTTTAGTCTTCTAATCAGCGGTTGTATTCTCTCTATGAACTCGTGTGATAGAGAGTTTTTCTTTCTTGTGTTTTCCTAAATCGGTCATGTCTTGAGAAAATATCGATTTTGATGGGGTAAATCAATGTTTCACATCAAATGTTTTGAAGGGCTTCTGAGGAATCAATTTTTAGGTGTTTTGGCCAAATCAGATTGCTCATTGTTTTTGGGTGGAGATGACTTTTCTCAGACGCAGAAGACAATCTGTGGAGACAACAATGCTAGGTCGAAGACGATAGTCTGCAGAGACGACAATACCAAGTCGAACACGACAATCTAATATTCATAGTATTTTTCACAGAATTTGATTAGTCAAATGTTTAATTTGATTTTTGTTAATTTATTCAATGGAAAGAACTGATCTTCACACATACATCAAACTTTTGGATTACAAGCACGTTTGTTGAAAACAGTCCTGCAAGGGACAAAGAAACTTTGTGGGGTTCAAGTGTATGGGTTTGTTTTGCAATGAAAGTAACAAGCACACTTTTTATCCCTAGAAGGAGATTGGCTGAGATTGAAAATCGTTGCTCACTGACTTAGGAACACACCCAAGAACTCCTCAGAATACAGCCATCACCAAGCACGCAATGGCCCCATTCATGATGTCATATTATCAAAGTGTTAACGTTGAAGGGGGATCGATATGGTGAGTGTCTTGGGGAGATTACTATTCTCCTTGCATGCAGATTATCAACCTTTCAGAGGTGAACCAGCTAGCCACTATTATATAGCTTCTAGTAAGGATCTTCGTTCGAACACACCCTTTGTGTTCGCGCAAGCGCGACTAGGACATATAGCCCCATAAAGAACCTTGACACAAATAGTCACATAAACATGATTTAGACCGTGAGGCCCTACTAAGTGTTAGGTGAGAGTTGTGTATAAGCTCAAATGTCGTCTAGCTTTTGAGGCTTTAACCCCCAAAAAAAAAAATCATTAATGTGAGTTGGAGTGGTGGGCTAACACCTCATTCTCACGTGGGTCATTCCCGAGAGCTTTTTACCTCACCAACAGGTCCATCTAAAGGATTAAATAAAAATGCATGGATTGGCCACAAAAGAGTCTGGATTTTTTATTTTCCCTCAAGGAGAAATGAGCATAATCTCCTATCCAACGTGGTTTTCTCCCAAACACACCAAACACACTTGTTCTTTTCCAAGGTCCCTATTAAAGTACGATGCCAAACGTGTCTAGTTTTTTTATTGTCTCAAAGAGACAAGAGCATAATCCCCTACCACTTAGCAAAACACTACAAGTGAACCTTCGTTAAATGCCTAAGAAAAAAATAAATTAATGAAGACATAATGTTTATTCGTATCTCCTAGGCAACTTGTAAAACAAAAATGTGAGTAGTTTGATGTTTGTATGAATCTTCTGTCAACGTCCTGCAACACACAATATTCTAGTAATTTGGAATTTTCAATCTTCAAATTCAGTGTGCTGCAAAAAACCAAATAAGTTAGCAGAAAAATGTGCAGATGCTAATACCAGGTGGCAGATGACAATCTGCACAAACGACAGTCAACTATCGTATACAACAGTCAAAATCATAGACGACGGTGTGCAATGGAAAACAAAAATTAAAACAGTTATACCTAACAAGTGGCGGTATGGTTTTTCAAAAATGTAGACGATAGAGTACAGTCATAGACGACAGAGAACCTACACAGACGACAATAATAAATAAAGTCAGCTTTATAATATTTTAAAATGATTTTGGAAATAATTTGCTAGCATTTAGTTCTATAAAAATAGTGCTCTGACAGAAACCTGAGAGTTAAAATTTTAAAATCTTCCAAAAAACACTTTTAAATGTTAAAAAATTAAGTCTAGGCAAAGTTGAAAGTCCCCAGGCGCAGACGCCAAACTGTACAGACGATAGTTCCAGGGCGGAGATGCCAATGTGTGACAATTTTTGAGAGTTGCGAGAAATGAAAGAAAGATGGAAAAAAATGAGTTTAGACAGGGACGTGGGTCCCACCGGGTGTGCCAAAATGTATGTGATGAAATATTTCCTATTGGGAGCAAGCTAAAATATTCAAACATTAGCAATAAACATGTTATTCAAATATAAACTTAACATTTAATAAAACTTGCAAAAAAACTAACTAAGAAGTTTTCTCCACAACTTCTGATGAGCAATAAGAAAATGCACCCAAGATTTGTTTGATTTTAGCTCTTAGAGAATATGTGGATGTGCTTTCCCAACACAATATTTAAATCCCACTATGATTAGCAAATGATAAATGCAAGAATAAAACTACCAACTACCATGGAAATAGCATCGAATAAGCTCAAGGACTAGTTATGAAGAACTAGCTTCAAGCATTCAGTATTCTAACATGAAACTATTCTACCATTAATGCAAGGAGCTACCAAATATGTTAGATAAACAATAAATACAAGAAAACTCTAAGACTATGCTAGCATGATAACTCCAATGCAAAAATAATTGATGAATTACTCTTGGCAGGACTCCTATTTATAGGATTTTGGAAGGATAGGTTGAGGTGGATCACATTTGGCATCCACATAGGTGCCACATGAAGGATACATAAGCCATGCAAGAGTCCAAGTTTGCTCACACATGTGTGAGCAACTTGAGATGTGATGGTTCAATGTGTACTTCAAGTACACATGTGTAAGGTGTAAGAGAAAACATCCACTTTCATGTTTTCAGAATGTGTAAGAGGTGTCATCAAGGTTGTAAGAAACCTTGTTGGAGCTTTTTTGGATTATTTTGAAAATGTAATTTTTGGAAATTTTCTCACTCATGTGTGAGCAAATAATTAAAGCTAATGGGTGTAGGAATCCAAAAATTAGCTTACTTAACCTTAGTTAAGTAAGAAGTAGGTCTATTTGTTGAGAGTGATGTGTGTAGGGTAGGATCTAGGTTCAAATTTAGGATTAATTAAATTAAAAATTAAACAAATCATGGTTTAGAAGAACAATGGAATGTGAAGGGATTTAAATAAATTAGAATTTATCTAACAAGGGTTTATGTGGGGAAAGGGTATTAAATAAAATTTAATACACTTGCAAGAGAGGTATTTAAATTTTTTATTTAAATACTATAGAATAATGAGTCAAATTTGATTAAATAAATTTAATTAAATAAGAAAGAGGAATATAGCTGAAATAATTAAATAATTATAACGTTATGGGACAATTTTAAGCATCTACAATAGTTCACAGGTGCAATTTGAATGCATCTTTTAGCACTATTTCAGTTTGTCTGCTCCAAAATGAGGTGTAAAAACCAAGTTTGTTGTCAATGCATTTTCCTTGCTTGGCGTAGATAAGATTTGAGGAATAGGGGCATGCTTTATTTCACAAAATTCTTGAAAAATTATGGTCTTATGGTTGCAATGATTGCATAAACAGCACACAATAAATTTGAATAACGGTTTTAGAAATTTTTAGGCATCTTCAATCCTTTGCCCACAACCTACGTTAGTGTTTTCCTTGGTTGTACAAGTTGTGAAACTTTGGAACAGTATTGACATCCATCAAAGCATAATGGCATGGGGGTTTTTGTCAGACATTAACAATGAAATTCTTTGCCAAATGTGTTACATATTGTGGGAGATATGGAACAGGGTATGTGGATTTTTTCAAGAGTTACAGTTGGAAACACCATGGATGTCCAAGCTCGCAGGAATAGAGTCTGGTCAATTTTGAAAAGCCAACAAAGTACATGAATGTTTGACAAGATGGATCAATGGGATTTGTTAAAAAATTGTCATGGAATTGACAAGTGTAATGTCAAGTTGGACAACCTTCATCAATGTTTTCTTGGTCTGGGCACATAGAAATATGTAAAGTGAAAGGATGCTGTGGAAAATTACTAGAGACAGTAAAAGACTTTCACATGAAGATGAGACGTGAGCAAAAATGATTATAAAGTTAAAATTGTGTATGAAGAAAATGTTAATGAAATACAATTTTAAACAGCAACAGTATTCTGCAACGGTATAGTGATAAAATTATTTTCACTAAAAGGTAGTGAAATGTGTTCATTTGAGCATCAAGTGAATTATGATTTTCTTCATTGGTGTTAGTAAACAGATTTGCACTTCAAAAATACCAACACAAACTGACTCATAATGCCCAAATGAAAGTACAAATGCTACTAACAGTTGGATAGATTATCATGGAATTGATAATCTTCCTCTAAATTGAGAAGTACAGCTCCCTCTTGAGATTTATAATGAATTAAACAACTGGATATGTCTTTAACCAGAAGACACAAAGGCAGCCTAACATTTACCCATCAACATGGGAAAAATGTGATTAACAGATTTAAAAGCTTAGAAAGAAATGAATGAATGACCAATAGATCGCTCATCTAATCTCCCTAAAACAAAGAAGTAAAGGAGAATTTAACATCTTGTACTACATTTATTATTCTAGAAAAGAGAGGCAAAACAACATCTAAGAATGACTGGAATCACCCATAGATTTATTTCAATCAGAAAATCATACACCAAAATCTATAGATTTAGATATACAAAATCTATTTTATTCTTAGATGCTTAATATAATGACCAACTAATCATCATATATTTGCACAAAAAGACTAGCTCTACAAAAACAAAAATGAAATATAAATTCTCTTTCAATCCTCTGCTATAAATACAGAATTCAGAAAATGATCTCCCTCTCCATGTTGTCAACTGACTACTGGAAAAAAAGAACCCCTGCTTCATCAAAAAATTCCCCTAAATAATCATCAGCCTCGCAACCGTTTCAATAACTGTTTCTTGGATACTTTCACCATGTTCTTTCACTTCCCGTAACTTTTCAATTTTATCCTGTAACTGATTCTGAAAATAGTTTACATTCATTCCGAAAGTTTTTCTTTTTTTTAGATCATGATATCTTTATAAACTATTGATTTTAAAGTTTATAAAGATATAGCTTAACATATTAAATGATAATTGGGCAAGTGGCATTTGAATATGTCAAACCAAAAATTAAAACATTTTAATGCTGGGCGGACGAAAATATTTCTGGCATAAAAAATGGGTCTCCATGTGGGGGGCATAACGTTTTATTCCACCGTTGGATCGAGCTAAATTTCAGATATGTGGTCTAAAACCTAGTTATTTGAATTATGATCGAAGCAATTTCAAAAATGAGATCCTAATAAAAAGTTATTAATTACTTAATTTGGGTATGTAAAACTGTCATGAAATCCGACTTGATACAAGTTGTAAGTGCATGGCTGCACATTCACAGTTTGTAATTCTTCCTTTAGACTGTCTAAAAATGGTTGATTGATGACCTTAGAGGAAGCATAAAACTATCTTTCATAAAATTCTTGGACCCCATATCTTATTGCTTGAAAACATTGATTGCATCTGAGATATCTGTCACTAAAGATGCATTTTGTAAGTGATTACAATTCATCAGTTGAAAGATTATTATGTAGAACTTTGTTAACCCAAGCTTTTGATTGTATGTCCGCCATATAAAATATATCACTCACTTTTGGAATTCAAACTTATGAGCCACAAACTCTGCAATTTCAACTTTTGAAAATGAACCTGTACTTTTGAACTATGTGAACACGAATCATCCTGCCATTGAACTTTGAACTTTGAACTGAGTGAACATGAATCATCGTGGCATTGAACTTTGAACTTTGAACTAAGAAGGTTAAAAATTTAGGTTCAATATGTCATTATCCTTTGGAATAAAAACTTGAACTCGATCTGAATGCTTGAAATTGAAACACTGCCCCTTAGTACATTTACAAAGAAATGAAGCATCATAAAAGGCATGGACTGGCTAACACCCAAGGCTTGTTACAATTTACATCCGATGGTTGAACCTTGAACTTTGAACTAAAATAGTTCAAGATTTGTAGTTCAATGGGAAGACCGACTTTGCAACACATGTCACTTACTTCACATAACTCAAAAGAAAGAAAACCACGGAAGCCAATAAATGATGAGCAAGAAAAGGTGGTAACAATGGCTCCAACTGGGGACAAGGACTCTTGAGGATGAAGGAATATAACATCTCTTGTGAAGAAAGAGTAGTGCCTAGTTGTTGGGCAACATAGTCAAAACCGATAACAGGGAGCTACTTGAAGAGGGGGAGAGGGAAAGAAGAGAAACACACCAAAACTACCAGCACAACAAAAACTAGCCAAGCCAAACTTATTTACAAGTATGCACACATGCAGGAAAATCCCACCACGAGAACTAGGGAAAAGATTACTTACACAAAACCGTTCACGGGCTGCAAAAAGAATGAACCTTTCCGGAAAAATAGGATGCATCCACGTGAAGCAACATGTACTAGCTGCCATTTGGCAATCTCTCCAATATTGAAAAACAAATCAATGGTGAGCAGGAATTTTGCAAGTAAAAACTCACTCCCAAAGAGCCATGTTTCATCATAGATTTCTGGTTGTAATGTGCTGACACCATATTGAATGAGCTTATTTGTACCAAGAAAACCAGTGCCTCCCATATGAATGTTAGAAAAACAAGTTAGGCATTTGATTGGACAACATTCTTCAAGAGTGAAAGGATGATCTGCAAGAATGCACCTTTTAAAATCTGAATTTGAATTTATTTGATACTTATTTTTCAAGGATGCATTATCAAGAACATCATCAAAACAAAATGATTCTAGCATGGGATTACTATCAAGAAACTTATCTTCATAATCAAACTTGAATATCTCTAATTCAGACTGTGTATGTGGTGTCAAACTGGAAGCAAAAAGAAATTCATCATCTTTCTCTTCATAAGATCTATCATGATTTTTTAATGTCTTGGAATGTAAAAACTCTTTAACATCTTGCATGCAATCAAACTGAAAAGACTCAAAATCTGCTTGTACATCAATATGCAAGATATCTTCTATCTTATCATCACTATACATTTCTTGTTCTTGCTGCTCCATCATATCAATCTAATCATCATTACTTGCTGGAAAATTATTAATGACATCAAATGTAAAAGGCTCAAACTCTAAAAAGGAAATGCTTTCAGGCAAGCTTGCATACAATATTCCATCATTGGATCTTTGCTCAATGGATGGTGCATGTGAGCGTGTTAATGAGTTTTTTGATAGTGTAGTATGGTCATACACATTTTTTGATGCATCCTCATGCTCAACATGTAAATAATGTATTCTAGCAACACTAGAAGGATTATTTTCAATCGCGGGAGCTGATTGGAAGTCTTGATCATTAAAAATAGACAAGTTTGGAAACAAGAAATAGATTGTGTTGGTTGCACTGCTTTCATGAAAGGCTCCCTTTGTAAAAAGATTTTCTTTGGATACAAATTTTGATCACAAAAATAAATTTCAGATTGAGATATATTTGCAGCATATGTATCCAAACACTTTATTCCACTCAAAGTCATACAATCATCTATTTCCACAGCTTCCCTTTGAGCATCTTTTAAATTTTGTAATTTCTTTTGCCTCAAAAAAAATTTGATCTCAGTATGCAATGCAGCAATAAAGACAGATAACTAATTATTTTTAGTTGGCTGACTTGCTTGAGGCATTTTACCAACACATCTATTAAATCTGTCAATGAAACTTCTCATAGATTCATTTTCCTCCATCTTGATTTGAACAAAATTTACTAATAATTCACTTATATCAACTACAGATCCAAATCTATCAAAAAATTTTACCTCCAAGTCGTTCCAACAGGTAATGCATCCACTTTGTAAATTCTGGAACCAATTAGCAGCTTTACCAATCAGGCTTCCAACAAACAATCTCACATAGACATTTTCTTCTTGTACACCAAGAATACTTCAGGCAACACTGAATGCTTTAATGTGATCTTCTGGGCGTTTATTTTTATCTCCAGCAAATGTAGGAATATACTCTTTTGGCCTTTTAGGTAGGGCTGAATGTAATGACAGAGCAAGAGTCCCAAACTAGGGTCTCCATGACTGGGCTACAACCAAAGCCATAATAAACACTGGACTCTTTTTAACCAAAAGATTATGAAAATTATAATACGAAGTCACCAATCTCTTTTACACTGAGACAATAATAGAAGTTTTTACTAAGAAAAGAAAATATTGATCTTTCATTTTTGTTTCCCTAGCAGAGTTGCCAAAAATCTATTAGTAAACAGATTTGCACTTCAAAAATACCAACACAAACTGACTCATAATGCCTAAATGAAAGTACAAATGCTACTAACAGTTGGATAGATTATCATTGAATTGATAATCTTCCTCTAAATTGAGAGGTACAACTCCCTCTTGAGATTTACAATGAATTAAACAACTAGATATGTCTTTAACCAAAAGACACAAAGGCAGCCTAACATTTACCCATCAACATGGGAAAAATGTGATTAACAGTTTTAAAAGCTTAGAAAGAAATGAATGAATGACCAATAGATCGCTCATCCAATCTCCCTAAAACAAAGAAGTAAAGGATAATTTAGCATCTTGTACTACATTTATAATTCTGGAAAAGAGAGGCAAAACAACATCTAAGAATGACGGGAATCATCCACAGATTTATTTCAATCAGAAAATCATACACCAAAACCTACAGATTTAGATATACAAAATCTATTTTATTCTTAAATGCTTAATATAATGACCAACTGATCATCATATCTTTGCACAAAAAGAGCAGCTCTACAAAAACAAAAATGAAATATAAATTCTCCTTCAATCCTTTGCTATAAATACAGAATTCAGAAAATGTTCTCCCTCTCCCTGTTGCCAACTGACTGCTGGAAAAAAAAGAACCCCTGCTTCATCAAAAACTTCCCCTAAATAATCTTCAGCCCCGCAACCATTTCAATAACTGTTTCTTGGATACTTTCACCATGTTTTTTCACTTCCCGTAACTTTTCAATTTTATCCCATAACTGATTCTGAAAATAGTTTCCATTCATTCCCAAAGTTTTTCTTTTTTTTAGATCATGATATCTTTATAAACTATTGATTTTAAAGTTTATAAAGATATAGCTTAACATATTAAATGATAATTGGGCAAGTGGCATTTGAATATGTCAAACCAAAAATTAAAATATTTTAATGTTGGGCGGACGAAAATATTTCTGGCAGAAAAAATGGGTATCCATGCGGGGGCATAACTTTTTATTCTACCGTTGGATCGAGCTAAATTTTGGTTATGTGGTCTAAAACCTAGTTATCTGAATTCTGACCAGAGCGATTTCAAAAATGAGATCCTAATCAAAATTTATTAATTACTGAGTTCGGGTATGTAAAACTGCCATGAAATCCGACTTGATACAAGTTGTAAGTGCATGGCTGCACATTCACAGTTTGTAATTCTTCCTTTAGACTATCTCAAAATGGTTGATTGTTGACCTTAGAGGAAGCATAAAACTATCTTTCATAAAATTCTTGGACCCCATATCTTATTTCTTGAAAACATTGATTACATCTGAGATCTCTGTCACTAAAGCTGCATTTTGTAAGTGACTACAATTCATCAGTTGAAAGATTATTATGTAGAACTTTGTTAACCCAAGATTTTGATTGTATGCCCGCCATATAAAATATATCACTCACTTTTGGAATTCAAACTTATGAGCCACAAACTCTACAATTTCAACTTTTGAAAATGAACCTGTACTTTTGAACTGTGTGAACACGAATCATCTTGTCATTGAACTTTGAACTTTGAACTGAGTGAACATGAATCATCGCGGCATTGAACTTTGAACTTTGAACTAAGAAGGTTCAAAATTCAGGTTCAATATGTCATTATCCTTTGGAATAAAAAATTGAACTCAATCTGAATGCTTGAAATTGAAACACTGCCCCTTAGTACATTTACAAAGAAATGAAGCATCATAAAAGGCATGGATTGGCTACCACCCAAGGCTTGTTACAATTTACATGTGATGGTTGAACCTTGAACTTTGAACTAAAATAGTTCAAGATTTGTAGTTCAACAGGAAGACTGACTTTGCAACACATGTCACTTACTTCACATAACTCAAAAGGAAGAAAACCACGGAAGCCAATAAATGATGAGCAAGAAAAGGTGGTAACAATTGGTAAAGGGTTATAACGATGTCGAAATGCAAGGGCTCTGCCGTAATTTTTAGGGCTCCTGCAACGGCCTCTACCGCCGCTGCTGCTTGCAATTCTAGGCCTCCTGTTGTAGTGTGTGCCTTCGACGCTGAAGCTGGAAGAAAGCTTCCTTTCGGTGACTTATCACAGGTTGTCACCGCTGCTATTGTGCCTCCCGCAGCAGAGCTCGCCGTTGACGCTGTTGCTGGTAGCAAGCCCCCTTCCCGCGGCATTTCACATGTTTCGAATGGGGGTGAAGCTGGGGTCGGCGGTTATGCTCCTGGGAGCTCTTCTCAACGCTTACCGGTCGTCTCCCGTCCTTCTCTGGTCTCCGGACATAGGGGTGTTGTTCCTCTCTGTGTCTCTAACCCTCTAATCCTCTCTTTGGATGATGAGGTTGTGAAAGACATAGATGGAGCATCCTTTGTCTTCTCAAGGCATGGTTTAATCTGCAGACTCAAGGGCTTCTGGCCTAGAGTCCCTGAGCTGCATGCCTAGATTAAATGTCAATGGGATCCGATCATCTCAGATTTTGTGCACATTTTCCCTCTGACAAGGGGTTTCTTCATAGCCAAGTTTGAGAATATTGCTGATAGGAACTTGATTCTCTGCAATAATTTCTTTAGTTGGGATGATAGGTTCATGCTCATGATGAAGCCCTGGCATCCTGACTTTGATGCCTCTTCTAAGACTTTCTCCAAGGTTCCTACCTGGGTAAGGCTTCCTAACCTTCCTCTGCATTTTTGGGTAGACTCTCTGCTCGAGGCTATGGGTGAAGCCCTGGGAGATTTTATGATGATTGATGAGGAATCTGAAGACATTCTTCATTCCACTTATGCAAGGATACTGGTTGCTTTGGATTATTCCAAGGGTCTTCCGGCAAAGATTATGTTGAAGCATCCCAAGGGTTTCTGGATCCAATCTTTGGATTATGAAGGACTCCCCTTCAGATGTAGACGTTGTTTTAAAACCGGTCACTTAGTGGATCAATGTGGATTGGAAAAGGTCAAAAAACCTGCTTCTTGGTGGAAGGGGACCTCCGCCAAACACTGCTTTGTTGTGAAAGACTCGGCTACCAGAAGCTTTTCTCAAGTCATTTCTTCTTCGCAGGAGACTACAGATGCCTCTATGCCTCCAGGGGTTGTGGCTGGCTCTCCTCGGGTGTTGTTCCCGTCCAAGAATTGCCTCATTATTCGGACTTCGTTGTCCAGAGTTCGGTTGGGTGCGAGACTTGTGTTCCTCTTTCTGATCTAGCTCCGCTGGATCACTCTAGTTTGGTTGCTAATGATGCCTCTCCTTTGGACTCTTCAGGCCCCATCCTGGGACTGTCTCGTGTCTCTCTGATTGAGGGTGCTTCGGTTCTTGATTCACAATCTTGGTAGGATTTGGCTAAGAAAGCGGAAGATGGGTGGACTTCTGTGAAAGGAAGAAAGAAAAAACATATTCTTCAGCCCTCTTTTGATATCTCCCTTCGTTCCCAAAAGGGGAAGAAGTGACATTTCTTGGGCTTTTCTTCGCGAACAGCTGGACCTATGCGGGAAGGAATTATTTTTGTTGTCCGTGGGAAGTTTTTGGGCTACTGGTTTTTTGCTTGGTCCAGGTTGAGGGAGCCTATTGCAAAACCCTCGATGAGGTGGTAGAAGTGTACTGTGTTATCTGTGAGGCCACCCTGGTCACCTTTTTTTGGTTGATGACCTGTTTCTCCTTTGGTCTGTTGTATCTTTTGATCAAGCTTCTTTGAAAATATTTTGATGTGTAAAGGGTTTCAGGCACCCTTCAAAACTTGTTTTCCTTAATCAAAAACAATTGGTAAAGGGTCTTATTCACATATAGAAATGGTTCTAATAAACTTTTTTTAACAAGGTAAAAATAGTTATGTAGAGATGAAAATTTATGTTTAGAAGAGAAGAATGGAGTGAATGTTTATTATTATGGAAAAACAAGTTTTGAGGGGACCCGAAACCCTTTACAAAAGGATTACTAAAGATATATCTAGGAAGCCTAATAAAACAAAAAAGAATGGAGCCAAAAAAAAAACCTAGGATTACTAGTAGGCTCCCACAACCTAAAACAAGGGATGCACAAAAAAGTCAACAATCAGCCAAGAACCACATAAAGGACTAGAGAAACTCCAGCCCCATCACCCACAACAAGGACCTATCAAGATTTTCCTATAGCACTCCTCTTGTGGGATCGAAGAGTCATGTCAAAAGAGGGTGAAAATGTCTTAGATTTCTTTCATTTTATAGTAATCCAACCCTCTTCAACCTTAGCGGCAACATCCTGCCAAACCAACAAACCCAAAGCTAGAACCCCACCAATTTGAGAAAGAATACCAGAAGCACCCAACAAATTAGAGGCACAAAAAACAACACCCATGGAGCCACTAGGAATCATATCACTATTGAAAGACTTAGACACCAAAGGACTATCCCCACACCTAACCAAAGGAATGGAATGTGAACCAGCCTCCATAGCCACTCCACAAGTAGTCAAATCAACCTAAGAAGAGATGGCAGCTTGAGACACACTGGCCTTAGCAAGCCCACCACCTATAACCACATGAGACTGCAACCCAGCCTCAACAACCACACCACCAGAAACCATATCATCCTAAAAAGAAGCCACACTATCCTACGCCACTGCAAGAGAGACACCCCTTTGACTTCTAGATTTCTTCTCAACCATGTAGTCCTAACTTGAAGCAACATTCCATCATGAGGCTGATGAAATCTTCTTCTCAAACCCGCAATGCTCAATCGCATGACCAATTTTGAAACACCTTCTACACTTAAAGGGAATCCCCTCATAGTCCAAAGATTGATCCTAACTACCCTTAGAAGATTTGATCAAGATTTCAGTAGGAAACCCTTTTGACACATATAACTCAACCAAAATATGAGCATAGGTGGAATGAAGAATGTCAAATGATTCATCATCCACCAACAAAGAATCACCAAGAGCATTACCCACTTCCTCAAAAAGAGAATCAACCCACAGATGAAGGGGGATATAAGGAAGCTAAACCCAATTTGGAATCTTATCAAACATTTCAAAAGAAGGATTCAAATCAAGATGCCAAGATTTAACCATTAACGGGAAACAATTGTCCTTCTAGCTAAAATAATTATCACACAAAATTTTCTTTCTACCCTCATTATTCTCAAATTTTGCAACAAAAAATCCTTTAGCCATGGGGTAAATGTGAACATTACTAGAAAGAAGAGGCTCTCAAAATGGGAGATCCAACCATGCAGTTGAGGGAGGCTAGGCCAAAAGCCCTTTAATCGACAAATAAAATCATGAGAGGAAGAAGTAGACACATTATGTTCTATTTCCTCCTCAGTCACATCATTCAACTCCACTGAGATAGCACAAGAAATAGGGATGAACATTCTGGTTATCAAGTCGTCGCTTTAGCACCTACTTAAAACTATAAGAAAGACCTTTTGAGGTTGTCGCCACATCCTTAACACTAGAAACCCTAGCAGACATCGCTAGCTCCCCAAGGCCATTAAAACCAAGCCCCACAGGAGCAAACGCAAGCGCATAGAATGAGGGAGAGACAGACAGGCCAGTCGCAAATGAAAGCAAAGGACCTAGTGCTAGACCACCAGAGAAAAACTAACAGGGGCCAAAACTAGAAGTCATTGAAGGGTTGTTTGAATTGCATGAGCAGGAAGAGTCATTCTCCATGAGTGGGATCGAAGAGTCATTCTAACTTTACACCAACTTAGAAATAATTGATAATTTTCAATGGAGTAAACGTTTCCACTCACAAGTGAGTTTATTTTCACCTTAGAATGTTTGGTTTCACTTACAGGTAATAAGTTTGCAGGAAATGAGAAGTAAAGACCCACATAAAAAATGAAAAGGGAGTTGCTAGGTAAAATACCTTTACCAAATATTTCAAAGGAAAAACATTATTGTATAAAATTAAGTATCTATGTACTTAATGAAGCATGAGGGATTTTCATTCACATAGAAGACAAAGTGGAGACAAAAGACAAATATTCCAAGTGCGATTTTGAAAGGAATAAAGTAGAAATCGGGAGTCATTTCTAGGCACAGAGTGAAGTGCGTAAAGAGAACTGTCACTTTCAACTGCACCAAATGTGTGAAGACAAAACGCAGGGAAATATTTTCAAAATAAACTAGCCCAAAGTGGATATCACTTTCAGCTAAATATCAAGTGTGTGAGCAACAAATTTCAAAGGGACAAAAGTGAAAACAGAGGTAGTGGAGCAAATAGGCCAGTTGGTGCAAGAGTTTGTTATTTTTGCAGAGAATGAGAAGGTTCTTTCTTGCAGATGAAGCTAGAAGAGGAGGTGGGTGCATGTCAGCATGAGATTAAATTTGGAGTTGTTCTCTCTTCTATTTATTCTCATTCTTCTTCATTTCGAAGGGTTCTAATAGTTTTCTAAAATCTTGTACGTAACATTTTTCTTTCAATTTTAGGTTATAGGTAGAATGTATTATTGTAACAGTTTGAGTTCATGAACAATGGTAAATCAATTTGTGCATGTTAACTTATTTCATCATAGAGTTGTCTCCAGTTCTATGCACTTAGATCATTTGGGTTGAATGTATTAAGAAATTTTCAATTCATCTCTGCAATTTCTTGTAGTTGTGTTGTCTCAGCAGTGGTCTCTCTTAAGGAAAGAGCTAAGTTCCTTGCTTAGACAACAATGGTCTCATGTTGACTATATTCATCCTCATGCAAATTTGAAGTATCACTAATATCAAAATTTGTCTCAACATCTGTTCTTGTTTTATGATATTTGTTCATAGGTCTCTCCTGAGAGAAGGGTTAAATTCTAGGAGCAAATATTTGTGAGCTTCAATACATGAGTTGGATTCCATAAGTAGAACTTTGTGATGATATAAGTAGGTTTGTTGGTGCAAGGCATTAGCACATTGCAAGCTTATTGGTTGAGATTGGTGTTCATAGGGACTCCATTATATTTGCATATTTGACTTTGTAGCCCATGACAGAGGCACTAATCCATGAGATCTTGAAGTCCTTTTAGCAACAAGTTAAAATCAGAATCCATTTTACTTCTATGTTATTAAAAGTAGGACTGATATAGCTTTGTTCTCAGCATGCTTATTGTAAATGGGATTACGCATGAAGGTTGGTGAAATATTGAACACCCATAACCTAAAAATCTTATAACTATCCATTGTTTTAAGTCTGCATGGTGTAGTGTGTCAAAGGGTTTATTGAATATGCATATTTATGTCTTAGGAACACCCTCCTAAGTGTTGTGGAGCTCAAAGTGAAGAAGGCTAAATATCTTGTACTGTTACATTTTCTTGTCCTCAACTGGGTATAGTTGTTAGGACTTTTGATTATTCATAGGGGCTAAGGGTAGCAAGAAAAATCGCTAACCAAATGCACTAAGCATGATCTCAACACATGAAGGGTGCTAGGGGGCCGACCAAAAGGCCTTACCTAGCAACATACTTTTAAGTGTCGTGGTCACAACATGAGTGACTTACTCTTTGTTATTCAATGACTTTGGAACATCACTATGGTTACTTACAAAGGCTATCAAATTTGAATATTAAAATAATACTTTTTAATACTAACTAAAATAGATCCCTGATTGTCCAATAGAGTGTTTCCAAGGTGTTGAAGATGTGTGTAACTTAATGCAATAATAAACAACCCTTTATCAATCTGAGTATAATGAATCAACTTACTTCAAACTGATTACTGAAACTCAAGCCACTGAACCAACTTGTTAGTGTATCAATGATTACCTTAATACAAAGATACACTCAAAGACAAATAAGGCAATTATATGCACTGATGATGATGCAAAATTGAAGTATAACCATATAAGCATATTAATATCTGAAAGCTAAGCTGGTCATCCCCAAACTTATGTTCATTGAAATCAACTAGAATCATGAAAGATAATGCCAATATAAGACTTACATGATATGCCCTGAAACTGAACAATGATCTATATGCACTTCTTGGTCACAAATGATGATGCTAGGGAATCTGAATGCAAGTGCAACATAGAATATAACTATTAGTGCTTTTGACATTGTTAATTCAAGGCAAACTTATTATTCAATTTAATTTTACTTTTATATGCAATGTTGATTATATATCTATGATGATTCTAACAGTGTTGATGTTTATTTGCAGGAGTATAAAATTGAATATATGTAAATGCAATGATCTTGTATTTGACTATGCTTAAATTTCAATGAAGAAATATATGTAAGATTCTATTGTTGCTCACTGTATTTCACACTTATTGATTTCGGTGCTAATACAAAACAGACCAATCAATATTTATATAGGCTAAAGTGAATGGTCACGTCTGTGATAGACGTGACTCCATGAGGAGTCACGCCTATCATAGGCATGACTCATAGTCACACCTTATGATAACATATTGTTATGAGACATTGTTCCAATGTATATCAGTCGATACTGATTCATTATCAATAATCGGTCGATACCAATTCATAACCAAGTATTATCGATTGCTATCGATTCATTATAGATGAATATCGGGTTTAATATTGATTCATGATTATTGGGTTAATAACGATCCAATGTTAATTATAATTCATATTTATCAATTCAATTCAATGATAAAGAAAAAAATGTGTATATATATATTAATATATATATTATGATAATTATTATTATTATTATTATTATTATTATTATTATTATTATTATTATTATTTTATATGTGTGTGTGTGTGTGTGTGTGTGTGTGTGTGTGTTCTTCTTTAATCTAATCAAAAGTATGTATGAATTTCTCTAATTAATTACAATATGAATTTATCTGATCGTGGCTATATGCAACAACACTCCCTCTTAGCTAGGGAAGATAAATCATATATATATCACATTTCTCGTGATAGGAAGTCTCACATAGCTTGTGAACACAAACATCTCATAACACATGATGCTAGGTATCACATAACTTATGATAAGAAGTCTCACATATCTCGTGAAGACAAACATCACATAACACGTGATGATAAGTATCACATAACTCGTGATAATAATTCTCGCATATCTCGTGAAGACAAACATCACATAACATGTGATAATAAGTATCACATAACTCGTGATAAGATAAGATAAGATAAATTTATTAATGTCCAACGGAAGACCAACAAGGGTCTATGGGACAGGAATCATACAGCCAAAATAGCAAGAAACCAGCGGACCACCAAATAGTGGTCGGGGGAACATGATAAAAGAACAAGGAACCAAACAAGAAGAACCAAAGAACAAAGAACCACCAGGGCAAGGACTAGGGGTCCTGCCCTTTCGGAAAGAAATCCAACACAGAAGGATAGGGACCCGAAAGAATATGGGTATGGTACCGTCGTCGTGATATGTTGGTGGTCTATCACTGATGGGTAGAAGCATTGTGAGCTCTCACGGATCTGGAGTGACTGATGGTGGAGGCACATGAGGGCCGCTTCACACCCCGAGCCGGGGGCAAGGGCGAGAAGAAATTGGTAATGAGTTGCTCGATGACTTGCTTCTGGGGAAATAGAAGTTGTAGGGTATGGTCACGAAGCCATATCGTCTCCCGTAAATAGAGTGTCAGACATCTCTAGTAAGAGTAACAAAAGAAGGAAGTCAAGGACCTGCAATCTCTGAATAAGCAATAGAATCTCCCTCTGATCTCATAGTATATAGGGCAGAGGAAAATGAAATGTGCCTCGGTCTCAATCTCAGACAATGTGCATAAACTGCAAATGTGATCCTCTCTGTCAATGTGATGATCAATCTATGCTCGCAGGCGGTGAGAGCCAACTTTGAAAGATCCCATCGCGATCCAAAGAGCATGGCACCAACAATGTGATAAATATTTGGGTCGAACGATGATCCCGTCCTAGATGTGTAAGAAGTGCTCAACATAAAAAGCCATCCTCAGACGTATGCCCCCACTAGGGTTGGTCCAGGTCGAGATGATGTACTGCCTATGGATGTCAAGTCTGACATGCTCATTCAACTCATGTTTGGAGGGGAGAAGATGAGCCAGAGCATCCAAAGAAAATTGAAAAGGGGGTAGGTGATCAATATCAATCCCGATGGAACCCAAAAGGGAAGTGGCATGAGCATACCAGCAACGAGCTCTATAGGAGGTGTTGAATATAGCCAACTCAACATAAGAGCAATAGGCGAGGTAAGAGTATCTACTCCGGCCATCCAAAGAGTCTGTGAAGCAATGTAGGTGGTGAAGAAACCAAACCAAGTTGAAGATGGCTCCCAACCTAAAGGGATGAGCCCCGAACTCAGCCAAGATGATGCTATGGGAGGTGGTATGATGACATCTGATGATACGTCGAAGGAGGAGAGTCTATATATGCTCAATAGAGGCCCAGTCAGAATCAAGAAGAGATGGTCCCCAAACAACAGATCCATAAAGTATAGTAGGTCTAACTAGAGAATCTAGGAGGGATAACTTGAATGAGGTGTCCTGAAAGTGGTGTCTGAAGCACTGTCTCTCAATCAGGGTGAGGGAACCCATCCCTTTGTTGATTCTAGACTGAATAGAAAGTCTCAAATAGAAGAGAGGACCGGAAAACTTAACCCTGAGGTAAGTGTATGTGGAGGCAATATCGATCTCCTGTCCCTGGCAATAGAAGTGTAAATGTGAGGTCTTCAAGCAATTGAAGACCATGACCTATGTCTTCCCCAGATTAACCACAAGCTGTCTCAAATCACAAAAGGAGGCGAAGATATCAAGAATTCTCTGGAGACCCTTAGGTGAGGAGGCTAAGAGAATCACGTCATCAGCAAAAAGAAGAATGGAAACTAAGACCTAGTGTAAATAGCATCCATCACCTACAAGAGACGAGTCTCTGATGAAACCCTCGAGATCGTCAATGTAGATGTCAAATAAGGTGGGGGAAAGAGGGCATCCCTTTTTCACCCCAATAGTGCTCTGAATAGAATCTGAGAAGCCCTCTGGGGTCCTGAATCTTCCCTCAACATGCTCGTAAAGTCTCATAATGGCAGTCAAAAGAATCTCAGATATCCCAATGTCTCTAAGTCTCTAAAAAAGGGCCACCCAGGGGACGGAATCAAACGCCTTATGAAAGTCAATGAAGCAGCAATAGACTTTCGCAGAGCGATAGCGAGCCTCCTCAATGATTGCATGTAGTGTCAAAATGTGGTCCATGGTCTGGTAATCTACACAGAAACCGGCTTGACCTCTAGCCCTGCAGTCCAACCTCTCAAGTTGTGAAGAGAGGATAGTGTTCAATGTTGTGGCATAGAGTTTGGCAAAGGTATGCCCAATCATGATGGTTCTATAGTTGTTGAAGTCCGAGACAGATCCACTCTTGTGGATCAGATGAATCACATGTCTCGACCAAGCCTCAGGGAAGCCAGTACAAACCACTCTATTAAAGAGTGTGGGAAGATAAGAGCCTAGCACCGTGATATCGAGAGAAGTCTCACATATCTCATGAAGACAAACATCACATAACATGTGATGATAAGTATCACATAACTCGTGACACTTAAAGGATGATATGCTTGAGAATATTATATTCTCCTTATACATCCTTGCTATGGTGTGTGCACTAAAATTACGTCGCATAATGTCCACCATAACAGATCATGACACATCCATGAATGATATCAAGTCAGCACGATATCAATATTACAAGATCATCATCTTATACTATTTGAATACAAGTGTTCATTTCCAAATGATTGTCACCTTTTAGAGATGAACACAGGGGGTAGAGCCCATAAAGTCATATATCAACACATATGACAAAAGAAGTTTACACATTAAACATCTTATTTATATTTATATATTAGTAAAGATTACAATGCAAATTACAGTTCAATCATACCAAGACCTTTCCTAAAGTGTTCAACTTTTATTCTAGCAAGTGGCTTGGTGAGTATATCTGTTGTCTGATCTCTTGTACTGAAATATTCCAACTGAATCACATTCATATCCACCATATCTCTCACATAATGATAAAGAATTTCTATGTGCTTGGATCTATCGTGAAATATCGGATTCACATAAAGCTTTATGCAACTCTGATTATCACAATGAATAATTGTAGGCTTCAGGCGCTTACCGAATAATCTCACAAGTAGTTTCTTGAGCCATACTGCTTATCTTGTTGCCATAGAGGCTACAATGCATTCGGCCTGTGTAGAACTTTGAGCCACTGAAGACTGTTTTCTGCACATCCAAGATATCATTGTGGATCCCAAACTGAAACAACAACCTGGGGTACTTTTTCTATTAGTTACACTTCTGGACCAATCAAAATCTGTGAATCTATGTAGATTCAAGTTGACTTTCTCATATTTGAGTCCATAATTTAGAGTACCTTGAAGGTATCTCATAATATGATTCACATCCATAAGATGTATCTCCTTAGGCTCACACATAAATTGACTCAAAGCATTTACTACATAACAGATATTTGGTCTAGTATTAACCATGTACATCAAGGATCCAATTATATGCCTATAGATGGTAGGATCTGCAAATGAAGAATCTGTTGTTGCCTCTTTTAGTTTATGAAGGTTTGTTTCCATGGGGGAAGACATGGGTCTACAATTCATCATACCAAATCTCTTCAATATGTCCAAGGTGTACTTTCCTTGATTTAGCACAATGTTGTCTGAGTTCTACTAGACTTCTAATATGAGGAAGTAATGTAGAAATATTTCATTTCAAAATCTTTAGCAAGGTCCTTTTTACATTGATCAATAAGATGATATTCTCCTATAATTAACAAATCAACATACAAGATCAATATCAACATATCACCTTTATTTTGCTTAAAGTATAGATTTGGAACTGCATCATTTTTAGAAAATCCCAATTCCATGAGATATCTATTGATTCTCTCATACCATGCCCTGGGGGCCTATTTAAGTCCATAGAGGGCTTTCTTTAATTTGCACACATGACATTCTGCAGTGTGAATCTCAAATCCTTGTGGTTGCTCTAGGTAGACTTCTTCCTCTATCTTCCCATTTAGGGATGCAGTCTTTACATCCATCTAATGAACTTTCCATCCTTTGGTTGATGCGATGGCTAGAAATGCTCTGACTGAGGTATATCTGACAACAGGTGCAAATGTTTCCTCATAACCAATTCCTTCCTTTTGTCACAAACCTCTAGCAATAAATCTGGCTTTATTTTTCTCTATACTGCCATCTACAACATACTTGATTTTGAATAGCCACTTGGATGAAACAATAGATTTTTCTTTAGTCTTGGAACTATTTCCCAACCATCATTTTTCAGGATGGATTGGTATTCTTTTGTCATGGCATCCTTTCATACTTGGTGTTTGAGGGCTTCTGATGTAATGGAAGGTTCAGACTTAAAGAGATCATTCATTAAGGCCACATAGCTAGAAAATCTTCGGGGTATTTTACTTTCTCTAAGGTTCCCTGAAGGAGCAGCAAAGTTCTTTGATTCTCCCATTGTTTTGGTTGTCCAAAGTGGTCTTTTCTTATGATTCTCTTGAGGTAAGTTTGGTACTTCATCTTCATCCTCTTCAGGATACTCCCTCTAAAACTCAGGAGCAATATCCTCTTCTAGGTTTGAAGGTGGAGTGATACTTTCAGACTCAAAGGAATTTCTATCCCTTTTAAAAGCTAAGTCCTCCTCAAATATTACATCTCTACTGAGTTCAATGTTTTTATGTCCAGGTATAAATACTCTATAGGCTTTAGAAGTTTCACTATCTCCAACAAAGATTCATTTTCTTCCAAAAGGTTCTAGTTTTGTTCTTTTCTCTTTAGGTACATGAATATAGAGAGGGCATCCAAATATATTTAAGTGAGTGATATCTGGTTTTACACCTGTAAAAACTTCTTCACGAGTTTTGTCTTCAATGTGAGAGTGAAGACATCTATTTTGTATGTATATAGCAGTGTTGGAAACTTCTACCCAAAGATAGGTTTCTAGATTTTAATCAAGGAGCATGGCTTTAGCTACTTCTACAATAGTTCTATTTTTCCTTTCAGCAACCCTATTTTGTTGAGGATTGTAAGGAACAGTGAACTCCCTCTTAATCCCTGCTTCTTTGCAAAATTCTTTAAAAATGTTAGAGGTATATATATTCCCTCCCATTATCAATTCTTAGGGTTTTTATTTTCTTTCCAGAGGAGTTTTCAGAAAGGGATTTGAATTCTTTAAATCTCCTGAGGATCTCTTTTGATTCTTTACATCTAAGGAAGTAGATCTATGTTTTTTCTAGAGAAGTCAACAAAAAATATTACATAATATAGAAACCCTCCCACAGAAGGTACAGACATGGGTCCACATAGATTAGAGTGAACTAGTTCTAAAAGATTACTCATTTTACTAAAACTACTTTGAAAAGAACCCTTAGTATTTCTTGCCTAGGGCACACCCCTTACATGTACCTGAATGATATTGTTTTAACTTAGGCAAGCTAGCGACTAATTTTTCCATGGAGGATAAGGCACAAAAGTTTAAATGCCCTAATCTTCTATGTCGTATCTCATTAGAGTCTGCAATTTCATGAATTAGAGCAAGATTAGGTTCAATACATACCTCATACAAGTAACCATTTATGTGCCCTAGGGTTACAACCTTCTTGATGGAAGAATTCTTTGGCCATGCCAACACCTTGCTATCCATGAAGGTTACTCTATACCCATTATCCTCTAGTGCAGATATGGAGACTAGGTTCCTCTTGATGCTTGGAACGAAAAGAACTTTGGTGAGTTGGATAGACATTCCTAACATCAACTTAATGGTGCAGGTCCCGACACCTTTTACTAGATGTGCGGAGTCATCTTCGATGGTTACTTCTTCATCAATTTCTTCTATCATAGAGTCCAATAGTTCTCTATATCCAGTGATGTGTCTTGACGATCCACTGTCTATAATCCAAGTATTAGATTTGTTGGATACTTGATTAGAGAGGCCAGAGTAGAATGCATATTTATTTGAATCATGCTCTCTTTTATTTCTTTTCACTTTGGCAAATGTAGCTTGTTTAATTCTATCTGGGCATCTAGTTGCATAATGTCTGTATTGATCACATCTGAAACATTGAACGCAAGAAACACCTCTCTTAGATGGACCCTTTTCATGATGATCCTTCATCTTCTTAAAGTGTTTCTTATTTCCTCTCTTGTGAGAGTTTACGTATAACACGTGTAGATCCTCATCTATGTTCTTTTGTTTGATCCCTTTCTTGTTTTGTCTTTACTCTTCCTAAAGACAGTTAGACCTTAGTTGATCGAAGTTGGGATATTTAGATCTTGCACTAATGCCTTGAACAAAAGTTCCCAAGTGTTTGGTAGGCCATCTAGTGCAATGAGAGTCAATTCTTTTCTTTGAATTACATATCCAAGTGTTGTCATTTCATCCCTGAGAGCGGATATTCTCATAAAGTATGCATTAATGGATTCTCCTTTATTCATACTTATATGGTTAATTTCCCTTTTCAGGGCTAGAGTTATGCTAGCATTGTTCATTTCATACGTGCTTTCAAGTGATTTAAACATATGGTAAGCAATATCATATTTTGTCAAGATTGGCACTATATGGTCTCTAACACCATCAACTATGATCTTCATAGCCTTTTCATATATCATGAGGTGATATCTTTATGAACTCTTGAGTACTTAGGTGAATGTAATGTGTTGACATTTTGATAGACCAATACTCAAGATATCAAAAGGATAGAATCGCCGATGGAGGCAGTCCTCCTGAGAACTTGTGGATAGAATTGCCGATGGAGGCAATCCATTAGAGGACTTGTGGATAGAATCGTCGATAGAGGCAATCCACCTGAGGACTTGTGGATAGAATTGCCGATGGAGGCAATCCACACATTGAGACTATGTTTATATTGATTACATCATGAGGATGATGCATTTATTGCTTACATCATATAACTGATGTTGTCAAGTGTCTTAAGTGTTGACATTGGATTGATTTATCCTCCCTAGCTAAGAGGTCGTGTTGATGTTTGTAGCATCGATCAAATAAATAATACTAACTATATGATTATTATGAGAAATGATTTATTATATATATACATATATATCAATATATAAGATAGGAGAATAAATAGATTAAATAAATTAAAATAATTACTAATGTTTCTACATGTATTGGCAATTTAATTCAATAGATAAATCAAAGTTTCTTAATAGATTTATAAGAAAATAAATAATAAATTCAACCATATATGGCACACCAATCACTCTTTTATAATATTATAATAGATGTTGCACTTTTCTTAAATAAACTCATAATCAAACTTCTTATTCCCTTTCATTCTAATGATTCATTTTTGGATCCCTTACAAATGAGACTTCCTTGTATACCCTCAATAATAGAAAGGGTCATACCATTTTGTCTTGAAAGGATACACCTATTTGCAATTGGTGCCCTTTCAGATAGTCGCAACTCCTCTGAATTGTTGGTTTTAACCTTAGCTATATTTAAATTAAATATCTTTCATCGTAGGAAACCATTGGTAACTAATTATTGAGTCATCTTTTTTTATGAGGAATTGCCAATAACCTAGGTAAACCTTATTATGTGGCAATATTCTTAGTCGGCCCTTTCCTAGAAATTAATCTATTTAATCCTAGTTGGTCCTTTGTTAACTTCCTTGTTTTGGCTTATTTATTAGGGTATATGATTTGTATTTGTAAGGACAATGATAATTCATTAATCTACGAGTTCTTTTAGATTGGTGGGGGCATGACAATCTGCCCTTCCCAAGATTGCTTGTCATTTGGCAAATATTAATTGGGATGATTAAGTTGACTACTCAAACGAAATGGCTTGGTCTTTGCAACTTCTAACATTCTTTTTATGAAAAATCTATCACACAATTCACTTCTACAACGCTACTTTGATATTATCACAAGTTGTCAATTTGACCAACTTAACCAAGGCATCAAAAATAAAACAAGTTTTATCTCATCTTCTTGAGAGAACGAATAAAGTCATCTTGTAATAGCATCAATGGTATTTGCAAGAAACAGATTTTTTTGGCCATATGTTTGCACAATGCAATGGATAGCTCTTTGAGTCTAAGCAAGGGCGAGCTTTTAACATATTATGATGAGGATTAGAAGTATGACATACATCTATGACCTTAATAATGTTGGTTTCTATTAATGCTTGACTTTTGTTTTATTATGTAAGGCTACATGCTTAGTGGGTAAAAGTTCTCAAGATGGAAAAGAAATCACTAAATAGTTTCGTGTCAAAATACAATTCAAGGGTAAGAAGATTGATGCACTGCTTGATACATGGTCACAAGCAAACCTAATGTCCCAAGGTTGAAAGGTGAGCTTGCACGTAATTGCTAAGCTTAAGATAGGTATCTATCCTTGGGCCCAAAATTCAAAAATTGTTTCAATGGAGAAGATTAAATCCTCACCGGACTGTTAGATTACACATCTTTTTGATGATTAGACAAATAATGGAGAGCTCATTATAAATCTTATATAATAGGAAAGATACCTCATAGCTTCTATGTGAAGTTGATTAAAATAGAGGATTAGAAGCATGGCATACATCTATGACCTTAATAATGTTGGTTTCTATTAATGCTTGACTTTTGTTTTATTATGTAAGGGTACATGCGTAATGGGTAAAAGTTCTCAAGATGGAAAAGAATTCACTAAATAGTTTCGTGTCAAAATACAATTCAAGGGTAATAAAATTGATGCACTTCTTGATACATGGTCACAAGCAAACCTAATGTCTCAAGGTTGAAAGGTGACCTTGCACGTAACTGCTAAGCTTAAGATAGGTATATGTCCTTGGGCCCAAAATTCAAAAATTGTTTCAATGGAGAAGATTAAATCCTCACCGGACTATTAAATTACACATCTTTTTTATGATTAGACCAATAATGGAGAGCACATTATAAATCTTATATAACAAGACAGATACCTCATAGCTTCTATGTGAAGATTAAAATAAAGGTTAATTTGGTTTGGACAAGGATTGTTTGGAACTTGTGAAGTAGTTAGTAAGTTTGTAAATTTGTTACAAGTGATTATGGGCTATTTCGTGAATTACTACTTTCCTATTGAGTAGCCATCCATAAGCAGGCCAAACTAGAGCAACTTTTTGTACTTAACCTTTAGTGAGTCTGTTGCTTAATTGTTTGATTGTGAAAAGTAATCTTTTATTTCTATAAGTAGAGTTACACAGCCGTTTAAAATGCCATCACTTGTGCTGATTAATCTCCTTAGAGAATGCACAAAATAGAACTTGAATCCTTCTCTTGTCCAGCAGTAGACCTTGAGCAATAGTGATATAGTCAAAGTATAAAATCTCTTTGTTCCTCATCTCACACTTCAATTATTTTACACATAGAGCTTGCTGCTCTAGAATCCTAATGATCAATTTTAGGTACTTATCTAAACATTAGATACTTGATTCGCCTTGAATTGGAAAGTAGCTCAAGCATTAATCACAATGAAGGATACGATTAAGAACTCAATGTGACCAACAACATTTTTTTTTGGTAGCTTGACCTCAAGTAATTTGAAGGCATGCTGAAATCCTTTATCTACTAATAATCATAGGGACCACATGTTGAATGCTATACTATGGATTTTTGGAAACACTTGAATTCCAAAATAAAGACTATGTTTTTTGTAAACACTTGAATTCCAACATAATGACTATGTGACTTGTCATAAGATAAGTTAGTATGTGTGTCCTCCACCACCACACTTGCTCCTTGCTAGAAATCCTACCATTTCGTCTTCTGCAAATGTAAGGTTGACTTTTCTAGATCTGTATGTCATGCATGGGATGTAGATTAGCAATAATGATATTATACCCATCAAGAATCTCTACCTTCATATACTTCAGTTTACTTCCCACATTCCATACTCTTTTGGAAGCATGTACTTCAATTAATTTTATATCCTCCTTGTGATCATTGTAATGCTTCCCATGATGATAAAAATTTGGCCACAATACAACATGAGGCAATGGACAGAGTCAGTGTTCCTACCTTCCTTTGCTGAAATAAAAACCTTGACATTGTTACAAACCTTCTTATAGCTCAACAGTAATATCCCTTTCTCTATTACACTGAATCATGTGCATTGCATTCTATCCAATTTTTGTGTTGTATGCCACAATACAACATGAGGCAATGGACACAGTCAGTGTTCCTACCTTCCTTTGCTGAAATAAAAACCTTGACATTGTTACAAACATTCTTATAGCTCAACAGTAATATCCCTTTCTCTATTACACTGAATCATGTGCATTGCATTCTATCCAATTTTTGTGTTGTATTCATGCAATCTAGTTTTTGCTTTTGTACACGTTAAGTATATAGAAATCTCTCATCTTGAGTAGAATTGTTGATAAGCATTTAACAGCTGTAGTTGATAGGTTCATTTGCAGTTTATGGATGCATTTGTCCTTATTATTTAAGATTTTGGGTCATATTTTGGCAGTCAACCCTCAGGTTTATGGTTGTACATTTTCTTTTTAAATATTTGTTTGCGTATAAAATCGTTGGAAATTGTTATCCACATAATTTTTCTGACAAGCTGTTTCTTTGTTTCAGACTCTGCATTTAGTGAATTTGTTAATGTGATCATGAAATTTGTAGGATCATTCCTTCCACCCATCGTCAAAGGCAAAATTCTCAAGAATTAATAGCCAAAAGATACCTCCCAGTATTTAGAGAATTAGAGAAATCTATCAAATCCCATCCAAATACAGCTACATAAATGTTGTTAAAATAAATGTCTAAAAACTGCATGTATTTAGAAAAATATCATAAGCAAATACATACAGTCCCGCAACACAGGATATCCAAGAGCAACACTAAGAGAATCATCATATGCATCTAGCATGAATGTTTTAGTAAGTTTATATTATTTGTTCTTTTGATATACACACGGTTCCTTCTCAAATCAATAAGTTTATGCAAAGGTGACAGGTTCAATCTGAATGTGCTGCATGCTTCTGCATTTAAACTTAATGGAATACTAGGAAATTATGTGAATTCTAAAACCTATTAGTGGGTTGTGCATGTATTCCTAATGAGATTAACGTATGATTTTCAGTGTCTTTATCTAGACAGACTTACCTAAAATAAGTCATCCATTAGCTTAGTTAATTGAATATGTAATGGTTTAACTTAGTTGCATCGGCAATTCACAGACATGAGGATGCGGGTATCTAAAGTAGTATCCTTTGTGTTTACTCTTACTGTTGTGTTTTATTGATGTAATGGTCTACCTGCTTCTTATCTCATTTAGTGAGTTATAATATTTGATGAGACATCTCACCGTATTATTTTTCCATATCACTTCTTGCTATTCTTTTCAATTCAACCCAAATTGGAAAGTTGATTATGGATATTAGAAACCGTCAAGAAGACTTCTATAACATTTCATCGTAGCTTCACCATTTATTCTTTCAGCACTTTTGGAAGTTTTTTTATTGGAGTGTCCCTTCTACCTGCATGTTGGCAGGATCAAAGCTCGGATACTAATTGTAATGTCCCCAAATTGGGATGTACCTGATTTTTGCCCAAAGTAACAATTCCACAACATAGTTTGTTTACGATTAGTATTCTCTGATTAAATCATATAATAGATATAGAGACTTTTAAAATAAATAAGCAATTAAGTTAAATAACATCACATACTTTAGTTTGCAGCTTCATTTCCAATAATCAACAACAGTAGGGATTGGAGAGGAGAGTGCGACAGGGTTCCCGAAACATTCACCACAACTAAACCCAAAAGCATAATATAACACCTTGGCCCACAATTGGCGGGAACTCTTGTCCATCAAACATTGGGTGGGCTACTTAGATGGGGAACTTGTCTCTGGTCACCCAATCGTGTCTCCTTACTAACCCATACATGATTGCTTCTATTATTTAGTTTCACTTCCATCAAGCAACCATTGTAGGGGTTCAAGAGGAACATATGATAGGATGCCCAAAACATTCATCACAACTAAGCCCAAGAGCATGATATAATGCCCCTTGGCCCACAAGTGGTAGGAACTATTGCCCATCCAACATGGGGTAGGCCACTTAGATTGGGAACACGTCTCTGCCCTCCCAATCGTGTCTCCTTACTAACCCATACATGGTTTCTTCTATTCTTTAATTTTATTTCCAACAACCAACCGCTGTAGGGATTAGAGAGGAATGCATGATAGGACGCTTGGAACATTCGCCGCAACTAAGCTCAGGGACGTGATATAACACCCCTTGGCCCAGTCTTATCCATCCAACATGGGGTGTTCTACTTAGATGGGAAACCCGTCTCTGCCCTCCAAACCATGTTTCTTTACTAACCCTTACATGATTGTTCATAGGAGAATATATAGATTCAATAAATAATTAGTAATGTTCCTTGATGGATCGATAATTTAATTCAATAGATAAATTAAAGCTTCCTAGCAGATCTATAAACAAATAAATAATGAATTCAACCATATATGACACACCAATATAGATGGCTGCACTTTTCTGAATCAAACTCAGAATCAATCTTTCTTATTCCCTTTCATTCCATTGATCCTCTTTTGGATCCCTTCACTTTATAGTTTATACCCTCCATAATAGAAAGGGCAATACCTTTTTGTCTTGAAAGTGTTATTTGCAATTGCTGCCCTTGTAAAAAGTCACAACTCTTCCTCTTAACCACTGGCTTTAACCTTAATTATATTTTAGTTATGTATCTTCCATTGTAGGAAATTGCTGGTAACTGATTACTGGATCGGCCCTTTTCTATGAGGAATTGCTAATAACCTGGGTCAGCCTTATTATGTGGCAATATTCTTAGTTGGCCCTTTGCTAGAAATTAATCTATTTAATCCTGATCGACCCTTTATTAACTACCTTGTATGGGCTTATTTATAAGGTTTGCAGTTTGTAATTGTAAGGGCAGTGATAATTCATAAATCTGTGATTTATTTTAGATTGGCAAGTGCATGACACACATGGTTAGGTTTGTTGCACTCGTATCAGAAACAAGAACCTAGGCAGCCAGTTGCAAGTCATGAATGCTGTAGCCAAGAAAAATTTCCTTCTCCAAAGAACTCATGTATCTAGCAATAATGTTTGTCCCAGGGAGACAAATAACAGATATCATAAGGATGCTGGAAGATATATTCCACTTTCTCAAACCCCAATCCAATCCAAGAGTTCTAATAAAGCTTAACATTGTTAAAGTGTTTGACTGGTCAAATTGAATTTTTCTTTTCAAAAATCTAATAGCTATGGGTTCGGCAAAAAGTCCATCTTGTAACCATTCAGTTGTATCACCTCCATTTCTTTTTATATCTCCCTCAATGGTAATTTAGAACATCCTTTTGTATCTATCAGCGGCCTCTGACAAGTGGATCCTTCAGCACCTATTTTATTTGCTCTCATGGGTGAGAACCTCCCAACAGCAATAGCTAAACTCCAAAATAAAGGGAGAACCTTTTGGCTCCAAGAAGCACCAAATGGAAAGGGTGTAACCAACCTTCTCCTTTTTACGACTATTGCTTCTACATTTAAGAAAGAAACTCAAAATATGAAAAGAATGAAGATTGCTTCTAAATTTAAAAACGAAACCCAAAGTATGAAAGGTATTTTCTCGAAGTATGCAAAAAGCCTTGGGACAAATAATAAATGGGAATAAGTTAAAAACACTTGTAACTTTTTTGCCAATAACAGCCTAACTCAAAAGCAAATGCTTATATATATTCTTCAATTCAAGAAGCAGAAAATTGCTTCAGCATAACTTGCATTCCGTTTACAATCAAAATATAACTCCTCAAAATGGGACAAGGTTTGGCAAGGATTTGGAACAACTAGAAATGTTTGACAGCTCTGTATCATCACCAGAAAAAGACAATCACTACAATCATTTCTATAAGCCATACCAAGGTAATTTCTATCTCTCTTCCACTCCACAAAGAAGTCGCCACTCGAATCAGTTATTTTGGTGTAAAACAAAGGCCAACTTCTAAATCCCACTGATCAGTTAGACGGCTTAGACCAAAATGATTACATTGTTGATGGACAATTAAACATCAGAGAGGTGAGTTATTTCAATCTATCTATTACTGTGAAGACCATCTAGTGCTTCATGCATGATCTAAATGCTCCTTTCTGCAATATCATTATACAGAAGTGCAAACTCTCTACAAACAACCCAAGGTCCTTTTCTTTACAGGAAATGGCCACTAAACATATCAACAACAGAAAATAATTTTTAAAGAGGGACTTCATGAAATTAATAGGCGTGTATATTGGCTAATAGAAAATGGTACTATTATCCATTTTCAGAATGATAGTTGGTAAGCTTACCTTCTCCTCTCCAATCTTCATCTTGAAGATTTGAGCAGACAGGCAATCAATTAGGGAATGAAAAAGGTGGCAGATTTGGAGTCGAAAACCCTGACTCTTTTAATCAAAAATGGAACAAGACCTGTTCCTGCGTAGTCCTGCAATAGTTCAACTTCATTTGAAAGAAGTCTCAAATAGAATTTTCATTTCCACAATAACAGATAATGGACTTAACTGACTTGTGCATCAGCACACTGCAACCTCATCTCAGCATACCACTAGAATCATCTTAGCTCCAACCACAACTATAACAATGGGAAAATAAACACTTGGATGAAAATTTAATTGCTCTGTTGGCTTGTCATTCACAACAAGATTCTTAGTTTTGACAATCTCCAAAAGAAGGATTAGCAAGGGCCTAATCAATGTCCCAACTACAACAAGGCAATAGAGATAATCCAATATCTCAATGTTGAACAGCACATATGCAAAACAGCTTTGGTTGACAATGGGTTCCAATCCAAGCTCAAGGATGAATATTCATAAACTAATTAATAATTGTGCTACAAAGCAAACCAAAAAGCAATTGCCTCCCACACAAGATAACTCTATCCTTCACAGCACAAAATCTAAGAAAAAAGGAACAACAATATTATCAACAATCACAATCACAATCATGCAACACAAAAAATATAAATCAGCATCCGAATCAATGACAGACCACTTCTCTAAAAATCGGATCCAATTCATCTACAACATAATTAAGATAAATTTTTATTGCTCTTGAAGCTAAATAAACATGTGTTTGTAGGTTTTCCCCAGTGGGGTTTCTAGGGTATATACGTATCATTTTTTTTACTGGTTTCATGTGAATTTGCTTCCTGTTGTGAGGTTTTCATACCATCGCCACATTGTAAATGGGGGCCCCCTCTTTTTTTACTTTGGCTTGCTGGGTAGTCAAGTCAGTCAAGGATGTGGAATTGAAATTAAGGGATTTGTGATGAAATGAGTTAGAATCCTTGGAAAATCTGTCCTAATATCAAACTTTTGGAAAGTGAAGAAAAGTTGTGGGAGATAACAGTGATGGAGGAATGTTGATTCCTGAAATTTGGCTGAGTTTGAAATTTTTTTAAATCTCCCAAAATCTAAAATCTATATTATTATTGAAAATCACACAATGGAGAAGAAAGCAAAAAAGGCCAATCTCGACATAGGGTGGAATCCACCCCTTGTCGAGATTCATAATCTCGAGATTTCAAAATTTCCACCCAAGATATAAAGGACTTGAAATCAGATTGATGGGTTAGAAGTAGTGTTTAATTAAATGGAAGATATTTTGGATGCATATTTGGTGAACTCACTTAGACCAAACCACTAGCTGCTTGTTGATTGTAAGTTTGTCTTTCGTGTTCGGATGGCATAATTATGAGCTTTACTTTGATTATTGTTTGCACATTGATATACATTGATGGATGGTGTTAATGGAATGGTAGTAGTTTGAACATCTCACATTTACCTTAGGAGATTGTACTAGCTTGGTTGATGTCGATGGCTAAACTAAGTCTAATAGAGTCACAAAGACATCCACAGTTTCTTGCATTCTAAGAATAAAATAGTTTTCTAAACCCTTTCCTTTGTAGTTTGTTTGGTTGGAAGTGATTGAAAAAGTTAAAATCAAGTTGGTATCCATTGATTGAACAACGTAAGTCCATTTGTGATAACCAGCATATCACATCATTAAAATTGAATGAAAGTCTACAATAAGAAGGAACCTTGAGGTTGTCTCATTTGATCACACAATCCATGTACATTGTTTAGTATATTAGGATCCTTATTCAAGAGAGTGTTGGAGATTTGGTGTTTCATCCTAGAATACTAAGTATTCGATTCTGCATGTTGTAGTGGAATAAAACTCACAACACTTCCACTATTCATTGGTGTTACAGAGTATTGGTTGTTTCAAATTAGATAGATAAAAACTATTCTTGTTTCTATTCTGTGAAATTTGTTGAGCAGTTAATCTAAAACTAGGTTATAGAAATTAACAAAAATTAACACATCCCTCCCCCAACTAGCCCACCACAACTTCATTCAAAATCTTCCTTTCTACTCAACATCCTATGAACTAATTTCCACTACCTAATTAATGAGCCCCAAACCTTCAAAGTATCCACCTCCAAACCAGCCTTTCAAGCTTCCAAAGGAGACTTTGCCACGTCAAGTTGCTCATCACAGTTATATACAAGTGAAAATATTTTAGCAAAGTTTATCTCATTAATGGGTGCAACCATGAAAGAGCTTAAATCCATGATGCGCAATAATTCAATCTTCTTATTAATGCATGAAATATAGGTTTCTCCTAACTAGAAGCAAAGTAAACAAAAAATCTCAAACCTTCCAAACTCTTCTAGCAAATAAACAAATCCTTCTAGCCAATAACCTGTGGTTTCTATTTTCTAATCGGCAGTAGACAGCCATAGCTGAGTTATAAGCACACATGGAAAAAAAGGAGGCTTTAGTCACACAAGAAAAGGTCACGGGCATGGAGACATTGATCCTATACTTACAGGCGTGTCAGAGTTTCCACAAAGGAATAGGTGGATACACGTAACTAGCAAGTTCAAGAGATCCCACATAAGGACTAGTTCTACCTCATGGCCACATAGCCACATAAGGATTGGCTCTGTTTGACAACATAGTAGAGGAAGAAGATAAGGAAGGGAGTCCTAAGAACGTCCTACCAAGAAGACATGTATTTGCTGATTTTGAATCCTCTGTTGGACATTAGGTTGATTATTTTTACTCTTCATGCAATGTCTTATTCTTATAATTGAGGATAATTGAAGACTATATGGTGGAAGCTACTTCCCATAACTATTGATTTTTTGAAATACTTTCATTTAGCCTAACTACTAGGCTATACAAGGATTCAAATCTGGATTATGTTAATGTTGCTTTGTTTTTCAATAGCTTTCTCATTTTTATATATTTGAACTTGAATTTTCAATGTTGTAGGAATTTTAACTACCTTAGATTATTTATGCTTGAAAGGATGACACAAGCATGTTCACTATCTGCATGTGCACATGAACATAGAAACTAGCCTTAGCCACATAGGATCATACTATACATCCAATCCTCAAGGTGCAGATCACGCATTGATGCTCTGCAATTCTAAGTGGCAACTGATAATGTCCGAACACCTAAATTGTTTACAATAATGCATTGCCTGCTAGATTATCGCCACCATTTTGCTATGATATATTTATCAACCTTCAATGGTATAAGGTGGATTTCTAGATGTTTACTCCTACAGCATCTTGGAAACATATAAATGGAATTGGACTAGATGCTTGTGCATTGTGAAATTACTATCTAGCTTCATCTAGATCTGATCATGTCTAACTATGTGATCAATATTCAAGGAACGGATCAGCCATTGGGGCTTTTAGATACACTAGTAACACACAACCAATAGAATCAAAATATTCATGCCACCAGTGATCTTCTATTTCCCATCTAGCTACTTCTCAATATTTTGTAATAATCTCCACGAAGTGCAATCTCAACAAGTGGGACAAGCCATTGTCAAATAGCAAGATTCCCTTCACAATGCACAACATCTAGAACTGCAACAGTAATGAGATTTCCACTCTCAAGCTGCCCACAGAATGATGCCACGAGATATTTCTAGAACTTAGCGACTGAGATGACAAAGTGTGAGCACAGCACTATATCCAAGAAGTCAAGCAGTGCTATTGTTTAAAGAAAATGACCTACCCCAGTAAAAATAATATTTTTGTTTACAGATACATGTGTATGAAGTTCAAAGAATTTGTGAGTGCACCCCATAATACAAGGTCAAGCATGTGTGGATTTGCATGTGTATAGGTTTTGGCATTTTGCACATATATGAGATTGTTCCATCCATAATAATGTCTAACACAACTAAACATGGGTTGTTTCCCTAAAACTATTTGGGCTGATTGCGTGTGAAAGAACAGAGTAAGGAGAATCTTTATTTTGAGAGATGGTATTTGTAGTAGCAAAACCATGGGGAAGACCATAAAAGGTACCGTCTAGTAATTATAAATATCTAAGATATTTCTGCTTGCATTAGTTGATTATTTTCCTACAACTAGTGAACGCAAATCTTTTTGTTACAACTAATACAGGCATAAATCTAATGTAAGTGAAAGATCCAAACTAATCCTCAAACTTAATTGGTGATTATCATGCAACTGTGATGCACATAAAGAACAAAAATTTGATGTCCTCTCTTTGTCCAAGAGACTCTAGTTAATATGACTGACCTGCTTACTTTCAAGAACCACATTGCTTCCTCCTTAGTAAGGACATAATATTCACCAAAAACAAAGAGTGTTATCATGCAACTAAACAAGATCGCACCCAAAACTTGAGCATTACCTTCTAAACATGGACATAATAAAAAAAGGAAGGACAACAAAATCATGAATATATTTAATCTTCAAGCAATATTTGTGGATTTCTAGCAAATTCAAAGAATTCGTTTACACACTTACCTCATTCATGATTCGTTAAAATTAAAAATCTCTATGTTGCTGTGTTGATGTTTATGTTAAAATGAAGAACTGCAAATGCCAAAAAAATTTAGAAAAAAGGATTTCGGAAGAGGTTCGGAAATTAGTAATTACAGACAAGCATGATATGCTAAAAATCCTCCATGACAACGGTTGTTTTTTTTCTCTGAAAATATTACCTGATGTGGTAGCAATGGGTATTGTCAACAAATCATTATCCCGAAAGTGCAGTACCAGATGATTTCCTTGCATAACTTTCATATAACTTAAATGTCTGAAGATCACTTAGGAACCTGCAGGAAAATTCTTCATCACGTATATTAAGCATAGCAGCCAGACTAATAATAAGAGGTTCTGAAGATTGCTTCAAATACTTATATAACATAATACAAGGTTTTAACCCCTTATCTATGATGTACATAAGGAACATAAGTTAAGCACCAACAATGTTTGGTACAAACCCAGCAGTATGAATCAAGAAGTATCGCAAGAAGCTTTGCATGTACTTGTTTGATCTTGTCATCAGTGAGACCTAGATTCGCCACATGCTTCAACCTCTTGTCAAGAGTTTCTATGGTTACCCATAGTATGCGTGAATCCTTCTTAAACGTATCTTTGATTTAATCTTCCAGGAGACCAATGATTTCATCTGCTTCACTTTCTTTGCCAAATTACCAGTCACAATGCTATTGCTTAACAGAATCCCTAGAGCCCTCTTCATAGCTTCGGGCAAATAGGCTTCAGAACCAAACAAGTTTGCAAGAAACTGAATTTCTGGATTAGTTTTTTCTCCAAACTTGAAGAAAAAATTTCCACCAGAAACCCAATGCACTTGAGAGTGTAATTATAAGATTCACTACAAAATCACAAATTTAATGTCTAACTACATATGCCCCTATCCTCTCAAAGAGTTAGTGACTAAGGCCGATCACTCCCTTAACCCTCTTCCTATGATAAGAGGATCATAGAATTAGAAATAAAGCTAAAGCTTCATTTGTCCATAACTCCCTAAAGACTAATTGCAGTCTAAGATGACAAAATGAAATCAAGCCCTAAAAAAGAGGGTTTCTAAAGAAATATAAAAAAGCCTTCACTTGCATTAGGAAGACAAAGACCTCAAGCACATGACGAAGGAACATTGAAACCAACAAAAAAAAATTATACCCGCCTAGCTAATGCTTAATACAAGCAATGCAAAAACCCAATCCCCAAATCAACTGCATGTCCTTCAATCATGGAATCTGATAATGTCTAGTCTTTCGCCTCAATAATTGCAAAATATCCCTAATAATAGTCCCAATCCATCCTCTAGTTGTCATCCTATGCAATCAATTGAGCCAAAGCTCCACATCAATGTTTCTCCTCTACATAACCTCTGCCCATCCTTCTCAAATAAAAGACCACATATATACCTACAAACATTCCCTCCCGCCACTAGCCCTTCATAGCTGCCATTCAAAACCTTCCTCTCTAGACAATATCCTATGAACTAATTTCCCCTTCCTCACTAATGAGCCTCAATCCCAAAGAAGCCTTACAAGCTTCTAGAGGGGACTTTGCCACTTCAAATTGCATATCATAGTTATATACAAAAGAAAATAGTTTAGCAAACTTTCCCTCATTAATAGATGCCACCATGAAAGAGCTTAAATCCATGAGGCCACTAATGCACTCAATCTTCCTATTAATGCATGAAATTTAGCTGTCTCAGTGTCTCCTAACTGGAATTAAAGTAAACAAAGAATCTCAAACCCTCCAAATTTTGCAAGCAAATAACCAAATCCTTCTAGCAATACAGCCAGTGTTTGCTCTTCTCCAGTCATCTATAGGCAGGCATAGCTGAGTTAGAACCACACATGGAAAAAATGGAGGCTTTAATCACTCGAGAATGGGTCACAGGTATGGAGAACAGTGATCCTATGCTTCAAGAGCTTGTCAAAATTTCCACAAAGGAATAGGTGGATAACTGTCAGGATAAATATGCTTAAGGAACCTCAAACCAACAAGTTCAAGCGATCAGCCCCACAGCCACATAAGGACTGATTCTGGTTGACAACATCATAGATGAAGAAGATAAGGAAGGAACTTCTGAGCACATCCTACCAAGAAGACTTGTATTTTCTGATCTTAGAAGTTAGATCCTCTGCTGGACATCAGACTGATTGTTTTTACTCTTTTATGCAATGTGTAGTTCTTATAATTTAGGATATTTAAAGATGATATGGAAAAAGCTACTTCCCATAACTATTGTGGTTTTGAGCTATTTTCATTTGACCTAACTACTATATTGTACAAGGATTCAAATCAGGATCACACTAATAATGCTTCCTTGTTTTTCTGTAACTTTCTCATTTCTCTATATTTGAACTTAATTTTTAAAAGTCGTAGGAATTTTAACTACTTTGGATGATTATGTTGGAATCATTTGCCGTTGCACCAAAAGCTCAAATTGTCAATGCCCAATACAAATGCCAGATTTAACCCGAGCCACAAGAGGCGGTTAGGCCATGTCGCAAATCTCCAAGGAGGTGTTGACCACAAGTCAACAATCTCCCCCTCAGCACCCACTGAGCCTTCAGCACCCACTGAAGGGAGACTCAAACCCGTGACCCAAGGCTCTGATATCAATTGTTGGAATCATTTGCCGTTGCACCAAAAGCTCGAACTATCAATGCCCGATACAATTGTCAGATTTAACCCGACCCACAAGATCCGGTTAAGCCATGTCACGAATCTCCAAGGAGGTGCTGACCACCAAGTCAACAAATTAATCCTTGAAAGCATGACAACTAGCATGTTCACTCTCTGCATGTGCACATAATCATAGAACCTAGCCTTAGCTAGATGGGTTCATATTATAAAACCATTCTTCAAGGTGCAGATCAAACATTGATGCTCTACAATTCTAATTTGCAACCCATAATTCCAAATGCCTAATTTGCTGGCAATAATGCATTGCCTGGTAGATTATTGCCAACCAATCATCAGGTTTTACTGTGCATGTGCACATAATCATAGAACCTAGCCTTAGCTAGATGGATTCATATTATAAAACCACACATGGAAAAAAATGGAGGCTTTAATCACTTGAGAATGGGTCACAGGTATGGAGAACAGTGATCCTATGCTTCAAGAGCTTGTCAAAATTTCCACAAAGAAGTAGGTGGATAACTGCCAGGATAAATATGCTTAAGGAACCTCAAACCAACAAGTTCAAGCGATCAGCCCCACAGCCACATAAGGACTGATTCTGGTTGACAACATCATAGATGAAGAAGATAAGGAACTCCTGAGCACATCCTACCAAGAAGACTTGTATTTGCTGATCTTAGATCCTCTGCTGGACATCAGACTGACTGGTTTTACTCTTTTATGCAATGTGTAGTTCTTATAATTTAGGATATTTGAAGATGATATGGAAAAACTATTTCCCATAACTATTGCGGTTTTGAGCTATTTTCATTTGACCTAACTACTATACTGTACAAAAATTCAAATCAGGATCACACTAATGCTTCCTTGTTTTTCTGTAACTTTCTCATTTCTATATATTTGAACTTCATTTTTAAAAGTCGTAGGAATTTTAACTACTTTGGATGATTATGTTGGATTCATTTGCCGTTGCACCAAAAGCTCAAACTGTTAATGCCTGATACAAATGACAGATTTAACCCAACCCACAGGAGACGGTTAAGCCATGTCACGAATCTCCAAGGAGGTGTTGACCACCAAGTCAACAATCTCCCCCTCAGCACCAATTGAGCCTTCAGCACCCACTGAAGGGAGACTCGAACCCGTGACCAAGGCTCTGATACCAATTGTTGGAATCATTTGCCGTTGCACCAAAAGCTCAAACTGTCAGTGCCCAATACAAATGCCAAGTTTAACCCGACCCACAAGAGGTGGTTAAGCCATGTCGTGAATCTCCAAGGAGGTGTTGACCACCAAGTCAACAGATTAATCCTTGAAAGCATGACAACAAGCATGTTCACTCTCTGCATGTGCACATAGTCATAGAACCTAGCCTTAGCTAGATGGGTTCATATTATAAAACCATTCTTCAAGGTGCAGATCAAACATTGATGCTCTGCAATTCTAAGTTGCAACCCATAACTCCAAATGCCTAATTTGCTGGCGTTAATGCATTGCCTGCTAGATTATTGCCAACCAATCATCAAATGGCAATTTATCATTCTACTACGGTATATTTATCAATTTCCAACAGTAGAGGATGTGTTTATCAACATTTACTCTTGCAGTATCTTGGAAACATATAAATGGAATTGGACTAGTTGATTAGCATTGTGAAGTTATAATCTAGCTTCATCTAGACGTGATCATGTTTAACTATGTAATCAATATTCAAGGAGCAGATCAGCCACTGGTGCTCTTAGGTACACTATTAACTCACAACCAATAGTGTTAAACATTCATTCCACCAGTGACCTTGTATTTCCATCTGGCTACTTCTCGATATTTGTTGCAGTCATCTCCACAAAGATCAATCTCAACGCATAGGACAAGCCATTGTCAAATAGCAAGATTCTCTTCACAATGCACATCTAGAACTGCAACATAAATGAGATTTCCTCTTGTGATATAGCTATCAGGATTCAACTGTGTAGCTATTGAGTCAAACTCATTGACCCATGTTTCATAAGTAGTGGTTCACAAGAACCCATCTCTTATGAGAATGAATGGAACACATGCAATGAGTGCTAAGTGTTCCATTCATTCTCATAAGAGATGGGTTCTTGTGAACCACTACTTATACTTCCCACAGAATGATGCCACATGGTATTTCAGAATTTCTAGAACTTAGCAACTGAGATGACAATTTGTGTGCACTGCAGTATATCCAATAAGTAAAGCACTGCTATTGTTTATGAAAAATGACCTCTCTAGTAAAAATAATTATTTTGTTTACAAATACCTGTATTTGAACTTTATAAAACTTTTGAGCATGCCCCACGACGCAAGGCCAAGCATGTGGGGATTCTCGTGTTTATAGATTTTGCACATATATGAGATTGTTCTATCCCCACTAATGCCTAAAACAACTAAACATGGGTTGTTTCCCCAAAACTATTTGGGCTGATTGCATACAAAATAACAGAGTAAGGGGAATCTTAATTTTGTGAGATGGCGTTTGTGGTAGCAGAACCATGGCAGAGACCATAAAAGGTACTCTGTCTAGTAATTATAAATATATAAATACTTCTGCTTGCAATTATAGATTATTTTCCTACAATTAGTGAGCGCAAATCTTTTCGTTACAACTACTACAGGCATAAATCTATTGTAAGTGAAAGATCCAAACTAATCCTCAAACATAATTGATGATTATCATGCTACTGTGGTGTGCATAAAGAACAGGAATTTGATGCCCTCTCTTTGTTCAAGAAATTCTAAGTTAATATGACTGACCTGCTTACTTTCAAGAACCACATTGCCTCCTCCTTAGTACGGACGTAATATTCAGAAAAAAAAAGTGTTACCATGCAAATAAATAAGATCGCGCCCAAACTTGAGCATTGCCTTCTGCACATAGACATAATAATAAAAAGGACAACAAAATCATGAATATGTTTCATCTTCAAGCTTAGGGATTTCTACCAAATTCAAAGATTTCTTTTACAGCACCTACCTTGTTCATGATTCGTTAAATTAAAAATCTCTGTTGCGATGTTTATATTTATAGTAAAATGAAGAACAGGTGCAAATGGCTAACAAATTTAGAAAAAAGGTTTTCAGAAGAGGTTCGGATATTACAGACAAACATGATATGCTACAAATCCTCCATAACAACGGTTGTTTTAGTTCTCTGAAAATATTACCTAATGTGGTAGGAATGGGTATTGTCTCCAAATTGTTATCCCAAAAGTGCAGTATCAGATGAATCCCTCGCGTAACTTTCATATAACTTAAATGTCTGAAGATCACTTAGGAACCTGCAGAAAAGTTCTCCATCGCGTATATTAAGCATAGTAGCCAGACTAATAGTAAGAAGGTCCGAAGATTGCGTTAAATACTTATATAACATAAAACGAGGCTTGAACATCTTCTCTGCGCTGAAGATAAGGAACATAGGATAGGTGCAAACAATGTTTGGTTCAAACCCAGCAGTATGAGTCAAGAAATCCATGTTCTTCTGCATCTCATCCACAGAGAGAAACAGTATCGCAGGAAGCTTCGCAAGTGCTTGCTTGATTTCATCTTCCAGGAGACCAATACTTTTCATCAGCTTCAACTTCTTTGCCACACTACTAGTCACATTGCTATTGATTAACAGAAGCTCTGGAGCCTTCTTGATAGCTTGGGACAGATGGGCTTCCGAGCCCAACAGGTTTGCACTAATCGAATTTTAGGATTAGGGTTTTTCTCAAAACTTGAGCCAAGAAATCTAGGATTTCGGGTTATAACCATTGCCAGGTCTTCTCTACTAAGGCCTACTGTGGTGAGAATATCCATTTTGGGCTTCAGACGATCTACTTTATATGTAAGGAGGGTTGGGTGTCTTAGTATGACAGTCCTTACCTGGTGTTGAGTGAATCCCAAGTCTCTGAAGAGTTGTAGTACCTGTCGGGCTCTGTGAAGGAATTTGCATAGTGACCGGGGTACCTTGATCTTTCTGTGGATTGTTGGCAGTTGAGATTCATAAACCCCGCACTCCTTGACTAGGAGTTCAGTAATGTCATCGTTGAAGAGCTGTCTGCTTTTTTCTTCTTGTTGTGGGAAAGATATTGAGGTAGAGAGTAATGAACGTTTAGAGGAAATAAGGCATTCAGATGGCCGTGATACTGAAAATCTGAGGGGCAAAACAATGCATTTGGTGAGTGACAATGTCCCTGCATGTTTGATTGCCCTGAAATGTAAAAGAGATTCAACAGAAAACATCATTGGATCGAAAACATACGTCCTGGTAATCGCAACTCGGTAAACAAAACCCTTATAGGCGGGGAACATGAAAGAAGACATTGCGATTACTCTCACTAAAGATTCCGTATTATCCAGTGTGGCTGAATGTGTCCATGCATCCATACCTACGTGAGCAGCATTAACTTCAACCTACGGTACGTGCTGCAGGCAGCAGAGCTGATTAAAACGTCAAACTCATATGTTTTTTTTACTTCTAAGCATTTTCTACTTTATACAGGGTTTGGACTTAAAATAATTTATTTTAAATTTTTCTCTCATAATATCAATAAGATAATAAATATAATATTTATAAGTAAATTTTGTTTTAGTCTTTTTATAATTTATATGTTCCAATATTTTAACTTTTATTAAAAAAATTATAGGTAATTTATTTAAAGTTATTTCTATCAGATAATATATTATTTAACTTCTATATGTGTAATATTATTAAAATTATCATATAATATATAAATTATTTTAAGAGGTGTAAATATATAGTTTTATTAATATAATTATAAATCTATAGATAAATAATGGTTGATAGTCTATAAACTCAATAAAGTTAGAATATAAATATTTTTATTTTATTCAATTCGATGTTAAAAATAACTTAATCTTACAATCACATATATCTATTAACTTATTATCTTAAACACTAATTTATTAAAAAAATAAGTTATTTGATACTATGATATAAGTTAATAAATACCATATCTATTAACTTATTAATTTATACCATACTTATGTCATAGCTATTAACTTATATCATATTAACTTATTAAATATGATATTAAATAAGTAAACATAGTGACTTACAAGTTAAGTTACTATTAGTAAACATAGTAACTTATAAGTTACTATGTAAACATAAGTATGATATAAATTAAATTAGTAAGCATAGTAACTTATAAGTTAATAGTTAATAAATATTTATTATGTTTACTAATTTATTCTTTAACTACTAACTTATTTAAATAAGCAAACCTAGTAACTTGTACCATATTAAACAAGTGCCACGTAGTGGCTAGTACTTGCTGAATTTAATTATAAGTTTCGTTGTAGATTAACTTAAATCTATTTTATTATTTTTATTATAAATAATATATATAATTGAATTAATAGTTATTTTATAAGGTGTGCTATATTTTATAATTAATTAAAATATATTTAATAATTATAATACATTTATTGTAGGATTTGAGCAATACAAATCCACAAAACCCGAAGATCACCTGCATACAAAAACTTGTTACAAGGAAGTAGAGACAAGAAGAGGGCAAGGGTTTGACTCAAAAAATGAAGAAGAAAATATCTTCAATTAATGAATGAATTGAATGTACAATGGATCATCCTAATAAGAGAGATCGAAAGCCTTGAAAGGCAACCCTAGTGCATGTAATAATTAGTTAAATTATTACAAGACTAATGCATACAAGTTTATATTTAAAACAACAAGTGCATAAATTTAAATCAACTAGCGCATGTGTGTTTAAATATAAACAACTAAAAATAAAAGTGTTGACATCTTAAGAAAGGAGTAAAGTTAATTAATATAATTAATACTTTACTCTAACACCCCCCCTTAAGATGAGCAACAATGCAGCTACAAACAATGCAAGAAGAAAGCAAAGAAAACTACAGTGTTGAAAGCATAAAAACGGGTCCCGGCAACATGGCCTGATGAGGTACCCAGCACAACCAAATCTCTGTAAAATGGAGAAATAGAGAAAACCCAATGGAAAAAAACCCTACTCCAAAAAGAGATAGAAAAAAGTAGAAAAAGAAATGGCTCAAGAGACTCTCTCAAAACCATAAGTACAACCAGCCCCCCCATGAGAGAGGGATGAGACACCAAAGCCCCCCTAGAATGATGGAACCCCTGTGGAAATTATCGAACCAATGTAACTCCAATGTAGAAGAAACAAAGGCACGGAACAAGGAAACCCCTGAATGAGAGGTGAAACTGGAAGGCCTAACTGATGCTCAAAGGAGAAAATACGAGGATCCTGAAAGGGAATCCCCAATGTAGGTGGTGTGACAGGTCTGCTGACACTGCCATGAAAGAGGAGATGAACATCCTATGTAGAATCCTCAACAAGTGCACCTGGTGGCTCGATGAATGGAGCTGGAGGGTCAGGCAGTGCTAAAGAAGAATCCTGCTGAAGAGAAAAGACCTCAACAGGATGTGGTGTGGCAGTCATAGCAGTGATCTCAAGAACAATACAAAGGTTCAAGCGACTTGACTGCACCACATGATGCTCTCGCGAAAGAGGAGAGTTGTGCTTCGACAATGGAGATGGTGGACCAAAGTGTGAGAAGGTGTAGAGACGGGTGGAATGATCAACTATCCCTTTAGCAACAATGCCTCATGTCGCATTATCCTGAATGAAGACTAAATCTGTAGTGAACTCAATTGTCTTCCATGATCCACTGTGTGTAATCTGATAAATCAAGAGAAGGTTTACAGATAGAGATGGAACATATAATACATCATTGAATGTGTCATCCTGAATGCCTACTGAACCTTTCCCGCAGACTGTCAAGACAGTGTTATTCCCCATGAGAATATGAGGAATGGGAGAAGCCTCAAAAGTAGAGAAGACCCCTTGAGAAGATGCCATATGGTGAGAAGAATCTGAATCCAGTATCCAAGGGACCTGTGAAGGGGATGTAGTGGATGCCCGTAATGCATGACCCTATCCAAAATCCTGTCCAGATGTCGAAGAGGTGGAAGAAGACTGAAAAGTAGACCCCTGTAAGGTAGAAGAGGATGGAGAGGAAACAGTGCTCTTCTAAAGAAGAGCTTGCAAATCTGCAATCTATTTCTCATAACCATCAAATCTCTTCTAAAAATAATGTGACTCATCATGAGGTCCCTTTTGACAATAGGAACATGTAGGTCTCTCAGTCTTATGTTTCTCCTTCTTAGAAGAAGATGGTGGGCCAGTAGAGTGTTGAGAAGAGGAATCTGATATCTGCTTTGGCTTATGCTTCTGCTTTTCTTTGGATGGTTGGGCAACCAATGCTTGGTTCTTTGATCTTGTTAGAAAGTCCAACTGAGTAAGCTTGGCCTATTCTCTAGTCAAACGATCACAGAACACCTCAAAAGTGGGCATGGTGAATGTAGGTCCCAAAGTGTCCATGGTAGAATGAAAGGTAGAAGAGAAGATCTGAAAGTTTCCCCTAAGCTTAGACAGAATCAGATAAATGCACGCTATATCAATCTTTCGCTTTCCACATCCGTGTAACAAAGATCTATGTTGTTTGACCTTCATCAGAAAGTCCTCAATAGAGGGAAAAGAATCAGGTACAAGAGAGGTAAGCTCTGCCTCAATCTAAAGTGCTCTAAACTCATTGATGGTACCGAATAATGTCTCAAATTTAGCCCACATCTGTAGAGGGGTAGTGCACCCATCAAGATGAAACTGCAAGTTGTCTGATACCTGTAAAGCAATCAACCCCATAGCCTCATCCATCTTATTTTGATGCTGCATGATCTCAAAGGGCCTCTGTAATACTGGTTGCACTGCATCTAGACAAGACCAGAGCCCTTTTGAATGGAGAAGTCATGTCATCAGGGTTTTCCATGTGTGATAATTATGTGGGGTCAGAAGTTCTAGACAAGAAGAGGTCTTGACCATATTTTTTAGAAGGGGTTTTTTTTTTTTATAAATATCTAGTTTAACTAATAGAAACAAGAAAATAACACCCCCCCCACAAGCCATATATCAAACCCCTAAGCCTAGAATGATATGCTTTATCAAGAGAAGAGCAAAAAAGCTTCAGATCTAAATTTTGTGTACCTTGAAATTTTTTTGATGAAAATAGATAGAAATCTGAATGGTTCTCGAGAAGAGCTTTCTGACGCTTCTTCCTGATCGAAAAATGAAGCTAATTTGAGCAAATTAGCCCCCCCGGAATGCAAAAAAGATAATATAGATTTGATAGTAGAAACAAAAAGCTAGATGATAGAAAAAAAAAAACCAGATTAACATGCATGAGAGCATCGGGCTCAAAACTAGCTTTCTGACAATATCTTGTTTGCCTAATTTTGACACTGTATGCTCAAGTTATGAGCAAAATACCAACTGGTGCACTAGAGGCCCCAAAAATGGTGCAAATGATGATGATGCATGCATGCATGCTGATGTCATCAAATGATGGGCTTAAATTTGATGGCCAAATGGCTGTCACCGTGAAAGGAAAAAAAATTCAAAATCGCATGTGTGCCTTGAGATCTGTGCCAGAACTTTCAAATTTTTGCCTTGATTTTGCATGCTAATTTTTTTGTCTTGATTTACGTGTCAGATAGCAAAAATTTTGTCTCGATTTGCATGCCAACCAGAGAATTCTACCTCAGGAAGCATGTCAGTCTGTACAAATTCTGTCTTGGGAAGCATGTTAAGCTGTCTGGTACCAAAAAAATGTCCCAAAATGCAAAGTTCTCCAAATTTGACGTGTTTTATATCAAAATAGGGGTTTTTGGGTGCTGTGAGCTCAACGATGAGGTCTGTTTGAGCTCAAAGTACACCAAAATTTAGGGACCCCCTAATTTCAATAAAAAAACAAAAAAAACCTTAATTTGAAATAGATGAATTTCTAATCTTTGAATCCTTCAAACGCGAACAAGTTGTAGCAGATTAGGCTCTGATACCATGTAGGATTTGAGCAATAAAAATCCACAAAACCCTAAGATCACCTGCATACAAAAACCTGTTACAAGGAAGTAGAGACGAGAAGAGGGCAAGGGTTTGACTCAAAAAATGAAGAAAAAAATATCCTCAATTAATGAATGAATTGAATGTACAATGGATCATCCTAATAAAGGAGATTGAAAGCCTTGAAAGGCAACCCTAGTGCATGTAATAATTAGTTAAATTATTACAAGACTAATGCATGCAAGTTTATATTTAAAATAACAAATGTGTAAGTTTAAATCAACTAGTGCATGTGTTTAAATATAAACAACTAAAAATAAAAGTGTTGACATCTTAAGAAAGGAGTAAAGTTAATTAATATAATTAATAATTTACTCTAACATTTATTAATATTAGAATTATATTTATTGTAAAGGCTACTAGTATATTATTTTAAAAAAATTAATTATTATCATTTATATAAAGATTCTTATCAATTACACATAAAATTATAATTAATTTCATTACTCTTCTAACTAAACTAGACTCGGATTATATTGATTTGGAGGAGAGATGTAGAGGAGAGGAGAGAGATTCAGAAATGGTGGATAGTTTCAGCATTAGAGGTTCTGTCAGGCCCATTTCTCCAACAAAATCAGGAAGGAGGACTCCGCAGTCTTGTCGTAGACAGCATTTAAGAAGAATAGCAAGGTGGTGGACATTGTTCTCCCGGAGGAAGTGGAGGAGGATGTTTCCATGTGGGAAAATATAGCAGTCATCAGACACTTTATTAGTGTTAGAATGGTGAGAGAGAAAGTCAGAACTTGGGTTCAAGATGAATGGTGCGGAGAGTAGTTATCAAATTTATACCGAAAGGTTTTTAATTGTGATCTGTAAAGAGGAAGCAGCCAAGAACAAAATTTTAAATCAACAAAACTGGTCTTTCCAGTCATTTCATTTATACCTGTAGCCATGGCAAGCCAATTTTGATCCCTCTTCATTAGCAGTTTATCAGAATCCTATCTAGATTCAATTGTATAACTTGTCATTAGAGTATTGGGGGGATGCAAGTTTAGAATGTATTGAGAGATCGTTGGGTACTCTGCTTGAAATAGATGATTCAATTATCGAAAACAACTCATATTTGTACGTCAGAATCAAAATCGTGGCAGTTCAAGAAGTTCCTACTTTTATCAATTTGAAAATGGGCGATAGCAATTGGAAACAGCAGGTTGAAGTTGAATACCCTATTTCGAAGGGGGTGAAGAAAGGTGTCAAGCCTACGAACAAGCATTTTCAAAAGCCCATGAAAAAGTGGGTGCAAAAGAACAATGGTCACAAAACAGTTACAAAACCGGTTTCTCAAGCTTTCCCAGACCCTGTTCAATTATCATCGCCTCAGCGGGTGGCAAACACTAAGGAAGAAGGGGAATGATCGGGTTCTCAGAAGGATCGAGATTTAGGGGAACATAGTAATAAGGAAATTATCCCTTTTATACATCAGGCCCAATCGGACTCGAAGGTTGATTACGATACGGACTCTATGGAAGATTTTATTCTGGTTGACGAGTTGGAGAATGTAGAGCCCAGATGCGTTAGCCAATCTGCTAATATTCTTTTAGGAAAAGCTAAAGGTGGTAGAGGAAGAAGATCTCTCAAACAAATGAGGGAGGAGCGGGCCAAGGAAAAGGGCATTATCAGTGTTTTTGATTTCATGAAAAAGGCCAAGGGAGCAGGGGCCTCCCTTGGTGAGAAATGAAGATCCTAACTTGGAATGTCAGGGGCATTTCTTCCCCTGACAAAAAATGTTTGGTCAAAAGAGCGCTTTGCAGATTAGATAGTGATATTGTATTGTTGTAGGAGACCAAGCTATGTATGGATAAATCCCTTAGTTTTCTTTTTTCTTGTAGTAACTGGGAAGGCTTCTTCCAAGAAGCAAAAGGTGCTTCAAGAGGCCTTGGGTTTTTGTGGAATCCAAATAATATTAAGTTATTGGAATTGGAAAGACATGATCATTGGTTATGTGGCACAGTGGTCAACGTACAACACAAGGTTTCCTTTCCCTTAATCAATGTCTATGGGCCAATCAAAATAGCAGACAAATTGCAATTATGGAGGGATATTTCCACAAAGATTGTTGCTCTCAACAGTGACAAGATCATTATTGTAGGAGATTTCAATGCCATCTTGGATTTGGACGATAAATCAGGGGGATTGAGAATGTCTAATCAAGTGATGGAAGACTTTAGGGATTTTGTGAGGGAAAATCACCTAGTAGATTTGGTTCCTAGAAATGGGAGATTCACGTGGACTAACAGGAGGGCTAATTTTGCCAGAATTTCTGAAAGATTAGATAGATTTTTGGTTGGTTCATTCTAGCTAGACCAGATTTTAATTTGGTCACAAGTATCCTTCCTATATCTCTTTCAGATCACTTCCCATTTCGGTTGAGTTTTAATGTTGTCAAACCAAGATATAAGGGGAGCTTCAGATTCCAGAATATGTGGTGGAGAGATTAGGATTTTGTATCTAAGGTCGAGGGTTGGTGGAAAGAGAATGATATATTTAGGGGGACACTGAGCTTTGTGTTCATAAAGAGGCTCAAATTGGTTAAAGAGAAAATCAAAGAATGGAACTAGTCTTCTTTCAAAAACATTTTTTTAGAAAAAGTTCAGGTGGAATCAAAATTGGAAGCTTTGAATATCTCAGTAATTGTTGCAGGGATGTCTAATGAGGACTTCGAGAAAGAAAAAGCTCTCAAGAGAGAACTTTCTGAGATCTTGCTTAGAGAATAAATTTATTAGAAGGACAAGTCTAGGGAATGTTGGATTAACGACGGGGATTTTAACACAAAATATTTTCATGCTTCTGTCAAGGCAAAAAGATCCACGAACAGAATTCATGGTATTCATGATTCTCAAGGCCGATGGCAGGAGAAGCCCGAAGAGATAGAGAAGCTAGCGATTTCTTATTTCAATTCCTTGTTAGGGGCGTCTCTAAATTCCCAAACTCAGCCAGCATCAATGTTATTTGATGTTATCAAATAGGAGATTTCGAATGAGGATAACTTAGAACTAATGCGTATGTTCACTCTGCAGGAAGTTAAAAAAGCAACTTTCAACAATCCTTCTTTCAAAGCTTCAAGTTCGGATGATTTTCCATCGAAATTTTTTCTAAAATGTTGGAGTTTTATGGGTGAAAACATCCTCAAGGTAGTGGAAGCCTTCAAACTGAAAGGTCAATTTGTCAAAGAAATCAACAACACTGTCATCTCTTTGATCCCCAAGAAACAAGATTGCTTATCCATGGAAGATTTTCGTCCCATCTCTTTGTGCAATGCTCTGTATAAAATCATCACCAAAGCCATGGTAAATAGATTAAAACTGCTCCTTGACAAGCTTATATCGGCTGAACAACATGGTTTTGTAATAGGTAGGGAAATAGTAGATAGCATCCTTCTGGCGAGTGAGACTATCCATAGTCTACATGCAGAGAAGAAGAAAGGTATGATTGTTAAATTAGATGTTAGCAAAGCATACAATAGAGTCCGTTGGGATTTTCTCTCATCTATTCTTTCTAGATTTGGATTTCATGAAAAATGGATCAATTGCATCATGCATTGTATTTCTTCTGTTCATTATTCCATTTTTGTGAATGGTTCGGTGTGTGGGTACTTCCAAGCTACTAACGGGATAAGACAAGGTGATCCTCTATCCCCTTTTCTATTCGTGTTGATGGTAGAAGTTCTTGGCAGATTTATTAAACTTTAGACTAAATTGAAGCTGGCGTGGGATTTCTATTCATAATAGCATAGAACCAATATCATATTCACAATTTGCTGATGATGCCATTTTATTTGGGGAAGTTTCTGTTAAAGAGGCAAAGATTATTAAAGAAGTGTTGGACATCTATGAGAGGGATTCGGGTTAGAGTATGAATAAACATAAATCAAGGGTTTATTTTATCAATCCTAGCAGGAGACAGCGAGTTATAATCTCTTCCATTCTAGGATTTGAATAAGGCAAATTTCCCATTACTTATCTTGGTATTCCTTTATATGTGGATCGCATGAATAACAATTTTTGGGAGGAAATTCTTAACAAGTGTCACATGAAAGCTAATTCATGGAAAAATAAGTGGTTATCCCAAGCTGGTCGAATTCTCATGATTAAATCAGTCTTAGCAGCAATACTAGTTTATTATTTGGCAGTCTATAGGGCTTCCAACAGAGCAGCCTCAGCATTTGACTGTCTATTCAAGAAATTCCTTTGGGAAGGATCGAAAGAGGATAAGAAGATTCCACTGATCAAATGGGACATGACTTGTCTATCTAAGGAAGAAGGTGGTGTAGGGCTTTGCAAAATGAATTTATAGAACCTAGCACTTAGAGAAAAATTGGCTTGGAAAATGTACAAGCAACCGCAGAAACCGTGGTGCCAAATTATGTCAGTGAAATATCTAGATTCCAAGGCCCCAGAGAGGATTCTGATGATGGTTAACACTGCTACTGGTTCTCCATTTTGGAAGTTTATCTGGGAAAGTAGAAGGATTCTAACTGACCACCTTATGTGGAAGATTGGTAAAGGCCAAAGTGCCAGATTTTGGAGAGATTCCTGGAACAGAGATAAACCCATTGAGAGCTTCTTTTTTGACAAAAACTAGGTTAGTTAGATTGAAGCTTTTGAAGGTTCATTGGTAGCGAATTACATGTTTTTTGCCTCTCCTTCTTCAACAAGAGCTAGTTGGCGGATCATAGGACCAGCCTATTCGACCAATAGCATTTTTTTACAGGAAATGCTAGCGAGCAGAATAGTGATTCGCTCTGCCTCCGAGGACACACTAGTATGGAGTGCTTCAAAATCAGGAGATTACAAGGTTAATCTGGGGTATGAATTGCTTAGACACAAACAGAACAGTGATTCTTGACCATCGAGATTATGCTGGGGCAAATGGCCTTTGCCAAAGGCCGGAGCCTTTCTTTGGATAGCTTTGCATGGTAGAATCTTGACATGAAGTAGGCTGAAATCGATTGGGATTTTGGGGCCCAATTGGTGTGTAATGTGTAAACAGGGTGAAGAGACAATAGACCATCTATTGTATTGGTGCCCATTCGCAAAGGAATGTTGGGATTGGCTAATGGATAGGCTTCATTGGTATACAGCAAGGAGTGGTACATTAAGAGAATTTCTCGCAACTTGGCCAATTGACAAAATCAAATCAAAATGGGGACTATTATGGATTGTGTGCCCTTCTTTGCTGGTATGGCATGTTAAGAAAGAGCGCAATAGGAGGATCTTCAAGGAGGAGGTTATGGAAATAAGTAATCTCAAATTTATGATTAGAACAACGACTGAGGAAGTTATAAATGCTAGATCAGCAGGACTGAAATTTGGATTCCAGTCGAAATGGAACAAAGAGATGGAGACTGTGTGGATGTTTAAGCCTCAAGGAGACCATTTGTTAAAAGCTACGCAAAAAGTCAGAGAACATGTCATATGGTAGGCTCCTCTAGAAGGATGGGAAAAACTAAACTTTGACAGAGCTAACAGAGGTAACCTAGGCAAGAGTGGCTTGGGGGTCATCATACGGAACTTCAAAGGCAAACTATTGCAGGGCTTATCAAGAAACATGAGAATTACCACTAATAATGTGGCAGAGATCGCGGCTTTGGAGGCAGGGATAGTATGGTGTGCGAAAGTTGGAATCAAGAAGTTGATTATAGAGGGAGATTCACAAATCATTTTAAATGGTGTTATGAAAAATACCTTCAATAACTGGAAACTGGCATGTTGGTTACCAAGGATAGAGGAGGCTTTGGAAAAGTTTGAGGATTTCTGATTCCAGCACGTTTTTCATGAAGGAAATAAGGTGGCAGATCACATGGCTAACTTGGGAATTGATTCGGAGATTGATTTAGACTTCAGACAGGATGATCAGATCCTGATGGGTCTCATAATATAATTCTGACCGACATTGGTGCTCTCCCAAAGATAAGGATCGGATAAGGATATAGGCTTTGACGGCTACAATCAGGGAGATGGACATCATGACAGTAAGAAATAGAGTTGGGTTAGTTGCAGGAAGGGATTTTTATCATTTTAAACTCTGCAGAGACAAAGGTATTGACAAGAAGGTTTAGTTCAATCATATCAGAGTAGAGAGTCACATGGCGATAGCAAGTGTTTTCTCAACTTTTGTAGAGTCCTACGAATCTGGATGCTAGATACGCGAAAATATTCATTCAGTTTGTTCAGAGAAGGGACAATTGGGGGTTATTAAATGCAGTTGGGATTTCTTCTCTCAGGCAAAGTATCATGGCAAGTCATCATGACATCCATTGCTTTTACAGGAAAGAGGAGGTGACAACGAAATCCCCAGAAGAGCAGATCCAACGACTATTTGGCAAGGTGAATGAGAGGGATCAGGAGAGTATGGTGATCATACTGGGCATGGACTATTGGACTGGAGGACACGTCCATGACAGGGTATTGGTAGCAGACCTGTTTCTGCCCATAGTCCAAGTTCTCAGAAACTCTTTGAGCGCATCAGGCATGGTTCGAAGGATAGTATCAGATGATGTTTATTTGGAGGTGATGACAGCATTGGATTTCATTAATCCTAAGTTGCATGACGGATGCGCCCTGGGACATTTCTTCCTTGAATCAAAAGGAAAGAAGACCCGCATGAAGAAAGCCTGGACATTGTATAAGACTGGCATAGTGAAGGAATACAATTTGTCTAAATTCAAGGCTTTTCTTCAAGATAACAAGGATTTCTTCGCAGAAGAGGTAGTGGAAAGGTTGAAGGCCATAGCTAGCGGGATTATGTATCTCTATCATTGATATGTTTTGGGTCATATGTATTTAGAGCGGAATCTCCATCTACCTATGTAATGGTTTTTACAAATATTAATAGAAAGGGTACTGCCCCCTAGGCAGAGCTTGCTTAAAATAAAAAAAAACTAAACTAGACTAGACTCCATATATTTATTTATTGCATGTTGATATATCTAATATTTAATTCTTATTTTGTAAAAGTATGATATATTACCAATAAATTCAATAATAGTTGTTAATTTATATAATATATTACCAATAAACAATTTACACCCACAAAGTAAAAAAAAAATTCTAACAGGTGGAAGAGAGTGGTTCAAATTCCTCCCTAAGATTTCTAGCCATTTATTTTGTATTTGTGGAAGGTACATAGAGAATTCAACTAAATTAATCCACGTATTTAAATATTTATGAATCCAAAATATAATTCTCACTTTATACAATATGAATAATTATCAACATTATTCATGATAAAAGAAAATAACAAAACCTTATTCCTTCGCATTCCTCTCCCGTTTTCATAAAATATTATATTCACAATGCGATGTATAAGAGTTCAAATACATTCGTCCAATGAAATGACAAAAAAATAATTTCTAGATATTATAAAGTTAAAAAAATTGCATCTATATTTTAGAAATGAAAAAACTTATAATGAAATATAAAATATAATTTATTTGGATTGGTGTAGAAGAGTTTATTTAATCATAGTTAAGATTAAAAAAAAATTAAAAACTAATACAATAGTACTTAGCCTACCGGCAAGTACTAATAAGTTATTAACTATGATATTAACTTATAAGTTAATAACTAATTTATATAAATAATTAAAATATGGTATAAATATTAAAAATAATCATAACATTTTAAACAAGATATATATGATTGTAAGATTAAATAAAAATATTTATATTCTAATTGTTCAGTTTAAGACTATTAGCCATTTAATATTATATTATGTAACTATTAGAAATATAGTATTTATTAAATTATATTAGATTAGTTAATAATAAATTTAAATTTATATATTTATTATTATTAAATTATATGACTATTTTTTTCTCGATAACAAGTTTTGATTTTATTAATAACTTAAAGCATAAGTACATAGCAGTAAAATAAAACATTAACCCTAACCTCACCCTACATCATCTTTCATCGTAACCAAACTCACCCACCTTCTTGAAAATCTACTTCAAACCCTACCATCAGCTATCCTACCCTCGACATTTATAGTTTCAGTTACATAAACAACTCAAAAAGGAGACAAGGCATTCAATTATGCCATTAAGCCCATGGACAATTGCAAAATTTACATCAAAAAACTAGAAGCCATTATAAACAAAAGGGAAGACACATTGTAGAAGACCATCACCCAGGATTTGTATAATTTGTATTGAAACCTTCTACTTCCCCGTCCTCTTTAGCTTGTAGAAGCCGCATTGTTCTCATCCATGTCACCTCTGCTACCACAAAGCCTTTTGTTCAGTCTCTCTTCAGTTGCATTGGTCCACCTAGCAACATGATTCATGTCTTTGATTTCATCATCCAACTTATTAATCATCACAACCAATTCTAGAGCTTCCCACCCATTACGAGCATCCTTGAATCTTTTCCTGCAATGCTTCTCATCAAACCTCCACATAAATGGAGTGCACTTACTACCTTCAATTCTGTCCAAGTCACCTTGTCGATCACCCAAAATAATTTTGAGCCCTGGAATTGCCCATTCAAGAATGTTTTCCTTGAGCCACCAAGAAATTTTGGAGGGACATTGGCCTCTATCACCTCTCGAACCATTTTCTTTGATTCCCCCTGGCTACAGATATTGGAGTTGATGAGTAAACAACCCACAGCTCTCGAGAACACCTACATGCAAACACCTGTCACAAAAAGAATGAGAAGCAAGAAGCTAGAGAGGCCTAAACGCATGGATCCATGAAAGAGGAGACATTTTTTATGTGCAAAAATAAAAGTTGTAGTTCAATAATAAATGAATGTTTCTCAATTAGATTACAAGAGAGATCAAAACCCTAAAAAGGTAAAACCTAGGTTGCATGATAATAATTAAAAAAGAAATTAATTATTATATGCCTAAAGTTTAGCTTAAGCATAAAGAGATAATAAGTGACTTAGTAATTAAATAAATATGATTTAATTAATAAGTAAACACTTTATTACTCTAACAACAGACCTCGCGCTATGATCATAGAAAATATATCTATGTTTGTTCTATGGTCATTATAAACAAAAGGGAAGACACATTGTAGAAGGTCGTCACCCAGGATTTGTATAATTTACATTGAAACCTTATAATTCCCCGTCCTCTTTAGCTTGTAGAAGTTGCATTCTTCTCATCCATGTCGCCTCTACTACCACAAAGCCTTTTGTTTAGTTTGTCTTCATTTGCATCGGTCCACCTAGCAACACGATTCATCTCTTTGATTTCTCCATCCAACTTATTAATCATCACAACTAATTTTAGAGCTTCCCACCCATTACAAGAATCCTTGAATCTTTGCCTACAAGGCTTCTCATCAAACCTCCACACAAATGGAGTGCACTTACTACCTTCAATTTTGTGCAATCCACCTTGTCGATTGCCCAAAATAATTTTGAGCGCTGGAATAGCCTATTCAAGAATGTTTTCCTTGAGCCACCAAGAAATTCTGGAGGGGCATTGGCCTCTATCACCTCTCGAATCATTTCCTTTGATTCCCCTAGCTACAGACCCCACACTATGATCATAGAAAACATATCTATGTTTGTTCTATGGTAGTTCTCCACCTCATTAAACATCTCCCCTAGAATAATCATAATAATCTTTAGCATCTTTTCATTTTCAAACAAAAACATTTTCTTCGACCTTTTCTTTGTTATCCGTCCATAAAATGGATTTTGTTGCTTTGTTGCATTTAAAGTGAAAGTTGTCTCCATCCTCGCACAACCTAGCTAGAGCACACTTTCCAAATAACACTTGCACCTATAGAAATGAACTTCAAATGTCAGGTTTAAAATAAGAATTTTGGGCTTCCCCTGCTATTCATGCAACATCCTACAATGAGCTTCATGTCACATCGACCACCTCACCAATAATAACTCCACTTCCCATGTACACCATCTCCAATGCACACAACATCTCTTGGCACATTTCAATTTAATTTCTAGGTAATGGTCTTTAATTCTAATTATAAAATGTAAAATCTTCAATTTTGATGTCACCTTTATTTTCAAATGTTAATGCCCAATTAGACAAGCAATCAACCTCTTTATTACCTTCTTGTTTCACATGAGTAACTCTAAATTAGTTCACCTCTTCTAGCTCATCATTTATTAAGTCTATTAACTTCTGTAATTGTCAAGCATTCATTGTCCCCTTCATGACTGCTTGAATAATAATAAGTGAGTCACCTTCTAGATGTAGTCTCCTTACTCTAAAATGCTTTGCCACCTTAATTGCTACTAATTCTGCCTCTACCTCCACAACATTATTCATCCCATCTTCTAATATTTTCCCTCCTAAAGTTAATGTGTTCCCATTACAATCCCAAATAATGAATCTTGCTCATGAGGTCCTCGAATTACCCTTAACAACTCCATCAAAGTTCACCTTCCACAACCCTAACTCTGGCCTCAGCCAAACAATAGAATCACCACCACCAGAGAAACCCAATGTTGCCCATTAATAGGCTTAAATTATATGACTATTATCTATAAATTACATGACTATTATCTATCCAAAATTTTATCTCTGTAAATTTTTTATTTTTTTACTTTATCATTTCAATGTTTACAATATTATTTTCTTTTTCAATTTTGCACACTCAATCTTGTATATTTGAAAGGAATATCTAAGACATAATAAAACTATATTATATTGCATTTCTTTCCATCGGTTTCTTGTGCAACAACAGGTTGTCCAACATGGAATCTACTTAGTTTTCATTGGTTTATATTGGTTTCTTTTCAGTTCAATCTGATTTTATTGCATCTACTTCTACACACTCAAATATTGAACCTGTAAATGCTTTTAAACAAGTTGCCATGCCTTCATTTACTTCTGGTAAATACAGAGTGCTACTGAGAAAGTTGGCCTACCATGCATTTAATAATCATTGTGGCTTAAGGACAAGTAAGTAGCTGAGTTAGTGTGTAGGCGAGTCGTGAAGCATAGTGTTAGGCTAATTATCTCGATGCTATGCATCAACTCTGGTTCAAATCTCACTAGGGTCACCACAAACCCCCAACAAGACTATCAATTCAATGGCACTTCCATGTTTGAAATCTTTGTACTTTGGAGCTAGGGTTTTGTCTCCTGCTCCTAGCTCTAGGGTCCACTCTGGTTTTCATGTTATCTAGCACAATAAGGCTAACAATGATAGTCTCAAATCTCATATGCGACAGAATGATTTTTGGGGTTTTCTAACTGGTGATTCATCGCTGCACAAAAATGGACCAGTCAAACTGCATTGCAGGCAAAAATAGAGTGACCCTCAAATGCGCAAAGTGGGTGATGCAGGGCGGTATGCGAAGGTTGCTAGTGGCATTCTGGGTGCACATGACAGGAGGTGTGTAGAGCCGAGGGCAATATCAGCAATGTCAAAGGTAAAAAGTCATTGTCAAATGTGACTACCACTATGGAATAAGGTTGGATTTCTAACTAACTCAATGAGAAGTGTTTAGGAATGCATCAACTGAGAGAGAGTGGATCTGGGTCTCCTTTATTTTCTTCTTTGAAGACTGTAATGGTAGATCTAAACATGGACACTGAGGAAGAAATAGAGCACAATGTTGCAATTTTTTTCTGGTTTGGGTATGATGGGATGCTTTAGAGGTTTTTGGCCAAGCCTGAATGAACTGCACAAGTGGATCTCTAATTATAGGAAGCCCATTATTGATGGGTGTGTGCAAATTTACCCTATGACAAAAGGGTTTTTCATTGTTGTCTTTGAATCCAGTCAGGACAGAAGGAAGATCTTGTATGAACATTTTTGGAATTGGGAAGAGAGGTTTCCTCTGATGTTGAAACCATGGCACCCTAAATTTCATCCATCTACTGAAGTATTTGACAAGCTTTTGATTTGGGTAAGGCTCCCTAGCTTGCCTCTGCATCTCTAGTTTGATTCCCTTTTAGAGGTTGTTGGAAATTTGTTGGGGGATTTTCTAATGGTAGATGAAGGTTCTTCAAATCTCTTCCACTCTACCTATGCTTGCATCTTGGTTGAGATGGATGTATCAGAGGGGCTTCCTTCCAAAGTCTCAATAAAGACTTCAAAAGGTTGTTGGGCTCAATCTGTCGATTATGAAGGGGTCCTTCAGATGTAGAAGGTGTTTCCAAATTAGAAATGTGGCTGCCCAATGTGGCAAAGACAAAATGGATAAGAATGCATCCTAGTGGAAAGATGTCTCTCAACAACATTATATAGTTGAGAAGAAGGGAGAGAAGAAGAGATTTTTTTCTCAGGTAGTCGATGAGGATGTGGTACAAAAGCCCCAAGGGTCTACTACTCAAGAAGAATAGCTCATGATGGTCTTTGGAATTTCAATCCAAAGTAGTGCAGGGCAAGGTAGCACAAGAGAAAAGAGGATGTCAGGATGCTTCTCTTGTGTTGACCAATGGTGAAGCTATCATGGTTGGTTCTGCAGTGGTGGAGAATGCTAGTAAAGTTGTTGCTACACCAGAAGGCAAAGAAAATAAAAGACCTATAGGGTTCAAAGACAAGGTAGATGAACTATCAAATGGAAATATATACATCAGCATGGTATGAGTTGCTTGGATGACAGACGTAGATCTGGGGAAATTTTACCAACATGGCAAGATGAGGCAGCCAAGATGGAAGGTGGCTAGGAAACACTGAAAGGCAATAAAGGGGGAAAAAAAAGAAATCCTTTGACATGATTCTCCACTCTCAAAAGAAGGGTGGAAATAAGAGTAAAATGTGATGGCTATATTGTATTTGGTGCAGTTAAGTCTTTCAGTGTTTACCTGTTAATGGGTCTCTTGGGGTTTTCCTTTATTTGGGGAGATAGCTCTCCTAGATGTAGTCATCCCTAGTTTGGGTCGGGTTCTAACCTGATTTGATTAATAAAATATAACCTACTACCGAGAAAAAAAACACTATATTATATTATATAACTATTAAAAATATATTATTCAATAAATTACATTAGTTAATAATAAATTTAATTTTTTTATATTTATTATTAATAATAATTTTGAATTGTCAATTAAATATAGAGTTCTTTTTTATTCTAATTATAATTATACTTAAATATATTTTGATTGACTTTTTTAAAATAATATATTTTAAGTATAATATTTATATTAAATGATAATACATAATATAATCTTAAAATAATAATTAAAATGTATACATTTAGAATCAAATTTATTATTATAATATAACTACTAAATCAACCTCTCAATTCATAACAAATAATTTTGTTACAATATTTAAGTACTAAAACGGCAAGTACAACTACATGGGAGTTGTTTCACCTACAATTTACAAATTACAATTATTTTCTTTATTTCAATTTATCTATGTGCATATGAATTTTTCTATTAAAAGCTTCAATACATTAAGTTATTTTAGTTAATATTTGTGCTCTACATTTCTTAATGTAACATCTTTTCGGATTTTGATCCTTAAAAAATAAAAATCTTAAATAGAAAATTCCTAATATTTAGACTAGTTGGGAAAAATGACGATTTCTAACTCATTAGTATGCAAATTCTTCTTTGCAATCTTAGCCTAATTTGAAATCATTCCTTTTAGTAGAGTGGGTACACTTTATAAATAAAAAATGACCTATGTCTCAATGCAATTATTTAAGCTCATTTGTTTAAATTGAGTATTAAAGAAATTGGATTTCCAATAGTCCATAATTAATTATCTAGTTTTGCCTCTTGAATAATTTACATGTGCATTTTTAACCATAAACATTTCAAATCACACTCTATCAATAAATAAATTATTTAATTTATTTATGTGATTTATCTAGTATATTATTCTAAGTCCTAAGTCTTCTAAAGTTTCTAATAATTAAATAATTTTAAATTATTTAATTCCTCTCCAATAACAAATTCAATCCAACTCATCCTCCACCTCACTCACAAATGTCTAATAAAATTAAATATTTCTAATATTTAATTAGTTATTTATCTTCAACATATTTCCCCGAGAGAGAGAGAGAGAGAGAGAGAGAGAGAGAGAGAGAGAGAGAGAGAGAGAGAGAGAGAGAGAGAGAGAGGTGCCAACCTTATCTCCTATTCATTCTCCACATTCCCTATCTTAAAACTTTGATCTCTCCACCTCATCATGGTCAAAAGTGACTCATGAGACACATGTCTCATGAGGCCTATCTTTTCTCTCACATTCCAACACCTTGGAATGATTCCTCCTTCTCATGGCTATCAAGACAATCATGACATGTGGTTTCTCCTCCCACCTTTCCCTCCACCTTGCCAATGTAGGAGGAACATCCTCATTATTTCTCTCTCACAATCCAACCAATTTTATCTCAACCATTCATCTTCTCAAAACCAATTATTAGCCCTCGATCCTTTTTACATAAGATTAGAGCCTTGGATTTTTAATTAAAGGAGACCATTTGCACTCATTTGACACTAGTAGTAGAAGATTGTGAATTGAGCTTATGTTTTTTGTGTTTATTGTGTTCCAAAGAGATCATTCAACCTTTCATAAGTGTTCCTTTTTCTTAGCATTAGTATTTACAATAGAATTACCTCCTTATAGCTTCACCATTAGCATATCCATAATAGTCGCATCTCTGTATAAGCTTCATTATCCCCATTTTCATACATCCCCATCATAGCTTGCATCATAGATTTTATCTATGTTCATTTAGACAACTGCATAGTTCAACCATTTAAAGTCATCTTGGAATCATTTGTGAAAAAGTTTTGAGAGAAAACTAAATACAAGAAGATCTCAAAAGGAAGAATAATAAGGGAATGCATTAAAGGAGTCAATTGAAAGATATAGCTTTTTGTTTGGTCTTGTTTCATTAGTGTACTTGTTGAAAGTAGGATTTTTAAGGTATTTGTGGTTTATCGTCAAAGTCTATTTAGTTTCACATTTTCAACCACACGTTTTTTACACCTATCGTGGTGCCTAGCCCCAAGTTTAACAAAATTCTAAGTGTTCTTGAGTTTTTTAGGCATAATAGGTTATTATTGTGCATACATCACCCAATCATGTGCATCCATAATAGAGACTAGAATTCTACAAAGACTAAATTTCATCAAAAAAAATTTCAGTTTGCTTGCAAGAAATTGGGAAAGTTGTGTTTCTGCACATATAAGCTTTTTATCTACACATATAAGCTCTATTTATGTGTACATAAGCTATGTTTATGCACATATAAGCTCTATTTTTGCTCATTTACACTATGTTCCTACACATTTAAGTTTTGTTTCTGCACATTGGTTGTTTGTTCCTGTGCATTTAGTACAAAAAGTTTCATTTTCAAAATAGTTTAATAATTTTATTTCATATTAGTTTGATCTTTACCTAACCTTGGACTAACAATTATTGCAACTATTTAATGTATAATGAAGAGTGAAATATGAGACTATTAATATTTTTTTTGCAGGGTTTTCTATTAGGTCATTATTCTACATATTGAATTTGCATTGTCACTAGTAGCACCTAATTTAATTAGGGGAAGAGTAAACTATACATTTTGCATCTTGTTGAAAATATCACGTAGATTAATTAGGGGAGCTTGTAATTGAACATTATTCATTTTTCACTTTCTTAATTTTATTGTAGAAGGGCACAATGAATGTGTAGAGTAGCTTCACTTAGTCTAACCAAGGAGGTTAATTAATTAGTTTATGTTGGGCTTGTAAAGGTGGTAGGTGTATGCTCTCACCTTGTGTAAATTCAGTGATAAAAAACCAAACCCAATTGTTTTTTTTTTATAGAACCCTAAGAGTATTAATAAGTATCTTTCATCCACTTTTCAAGATTTTAAATATAACCTCTTGGCATTGTTCTTAGACAGATTTCCTTTTGGAATGTACTTTCTCCAATTGGGAATGACTCAAAGTGGAGCTTTCATTCAAGTTGCTATATAAAATGGTCAAGGAAAAAGCCAAGTCCAAGCTGGTATTAGTGTTCACCGTACATCACCAATTTGAAAGGATGTGTAATAGCACTTTGGAAGGATAAATTTTACATTGTGGATGGTGTATTAGACTCTTGGTAGGATTGGTTAAAGCCTTAAGTGGCTTGCTAGACACTCGTAACATATTGGTCCCCTAAATATTAACTAGACAACATACTTAGCAGCCCACCCTATTTTGACTAAACATTGTGATACATTTTAGTGTAAGGGCATAGTTGGTTTTGCCCCGAAGATACTCACCATAAGGCTCCCTTGAGTAAAGACAAAAATCCCTAGCATTGTATAAGCTATTTATAGTTTTTTGGAGAGAAGGTGATTGGGTCATCCTACAAGTATTAGAGGTCCCTATCTATCAAATCTTGCAAAGAAAAAAGAGTGAGCATACCAATCTAGGTGTGAGGACACTTAAGTCAAAGAAGATTCTAAGTTGTGGCTTGTGGTATCGCAGTGAAGCCATTCCTTAGGCTAGAAAGTGTTTGAATTATTTTCTCTCGTGTATATACTAGTAGAAATTTGAGATTGTTATTAAAGCCTTAAACATACACTATCTTTTAAGATATAGAAAAAATAGACAATTTGTCTATATTGTCTTCTTTGTCTTCTTGTCAAAAATTAGAAAATCATCAAAAAATAAAGTTATTTAAGAAAACTAAAAAGAGACCAAAAACATTACACAAACTTTAAAAAAAAATAAAAAATAAAAAAACAATTCCTCTGCATTTGTACATCAAATCTCATTATTCGAACACCAACATTAGTTATTTCCCCTGTTAGGATTTACACCCGTTGTCTAGGAAATAAAGTAAAACATTGACAATGTGAGTCTCATCATAGTGAGAAATATCATCTCTTATAGAATTGATTTGTATCATCTATTGATAACTATTCCTTAATAGTTCAATATTATCATTTCAACATGACCAAACTAGCACCTAAGATATCTTGCCACTTCTATCTTCTCATAGCATCTTTATTTGAATAAAACATTTCATCCAATCAACTCTTTAAATACACACTTCCAATCCATATCATTTGCATGGTTCAAATAAGAGCTCAAAAGAAAAGAGAAATAGAAAATCCCTTTGAATAATTTGAGACAACCTCACATGGTATAGTTAGTGAACATGAAAATGAAAAGTAATTTATTGCAACACAACTTCATAAAGTTCAATAAGATCCTAAGTTCCACAATCTAATGGAAAAAGTAATGGAAAGGGACAGACAAAAGTATTTCCTCATGCTTGCATATCAAGGTGCAAATTTGCCTCATGATTTTGATACAAAAACCTAGGAAATTTAGAAAACGAAAGCGCAAGAAAGAAGTAAGCCCACTAGAAATACTTACCCAAAAGATGCAGACATCACAACAATATATTAGTAACCTACAAACTAGATCTTCCACCAAAAGATATTCTCTAGAGGTCATATGTCCATTTCCTTTTAACAAAAACATGGCGATGATACCTTTTCCTCCCAACATTGAAGTTCCAAATATTTGATAAATATAAAGGGAAAGGTGATCCTCAAGACCACATTAGGGAATTTTGTGTTGCTAGTATAAAATTTGTCCATAATGATGTTGATGATCTACAACTGATTGAATATCTAGATAAACTGAAGGAACAATTATTAGAGATCACCGAGCTACTCAAGTGATATGTAAGATGATTAAATCAGTCAATATGTTGTCATTGATGTCAACTAGTTTTGACTATACTTATCATGATAGTTACAAACATTTGAACATCTGTATAAGGAAGAAAAGATGAAGAAATGAGATATCTACATAAGGAAAAGATGGATATGACAGATAAGAATAAGGTATACATTGGGTAACTTATTGATGAGTCTATGGCTTTATATTGTTGACTTGAGCATTTTACATTAATCTATTATGAAGAAGAGATTTGAATTGAACAAGTTAATGTGGTCGGCAATTGAAGAATTATGTATACACCAAGCCCATGTAGTGTATACCGAGTGACAGTAATAACCGAGTTAGTTTTCACCGATGCATTCAGTATTAACCGAGTATGGATGAAAACATTAAATGCTAAGGACAACCAACTGAAATTGATGAGCTAGAAATTGTTATGATTTTGAGGTAAAGGATGAATTTAGTTATAAGATCCATGGCTGACAAAATTTAGAGATGATCTAAAGGATAAGATTGAAACATGTTATGGACACATCTGTCAAGGAAGGTTTAAGCGACAAAAATAGACGAAGGAGATTAAGAGGCAAAATCTGATGGCTGATATGAAAATAGTTTACGTGTCTATTTAAGAGACATGAGTTTCATTGTTGAAACATATTGGACAAATAAAGACTGCAAAGATTTCACGTGAAGACTTTATTCATGAATTCCTAATCAAACTTGTTACAGACAGAACCGAGCTGCAAACATTATCGAGCGTCAAAGAACTATTTACCGAGTGAAGTAAGTTTGGAAATATCGAGGAAGTGAATGGTTAATGATCAGATAAGTTTTATGAGCATAGCATATATCTATATATTTGCAATTGAGTTGTATTTGAATCATATCTGAACAATATCAGTTTAACAATTGATTCAGCAAAAATCTCTTAACTGAGTGGACTTAACAGTCTTATTGTATTTCCATATGACATTCAATGAATGTTAATTGTTATCTTGTTGACCCCATAGTGAATGTTGGTCAAAAGTTAACTGTTAGTGATAAATCCTCTAAACAGGTCACACCTAACAGTGTGCATTGTAACCTTTAACAGGGTTGGCTCCTAACCTAGCTCACTTCAGAAGAGTGAAATATTTTGGGTTACCGGTCCCAAGTGGTTTTCCATTAGCAGGGTTTCCACATTAAATCATTGTGTTATGTGTTATTTTTTATGATTTTTTTTCTATCATACTTTACATACTGCATAGTTGATTTAATCAGTAATCACAATTTGGATAGTTACTGGTATTCGGTGAATGAACAAATAGTTAGATATTTTATCTTACCGAGTTGCAGAGATTGTTGAAATAGTTTTGAAAAGTACGCCTGAGATTTTAGGATTGTAGGATAACTGATGTAACTGATTCACCCCCCCCCCCCCCTCTCGGTTATTCTAACAATTGGTATCAAAGAGTATTGGTTGCTTGGAGGAAAGTTTCAAGGACTTGAGCAAAAGATCACAAGCTGTATAAAGGGGAAGTGCCTAAGCTGAACAAAGATAACTTCTCCACATGGCAAAGCAGGATGAGGCTTCACATATCTAGAATTGGAGAATCTGCTCTACATCTACTAGACAATGGCTACTTACAACTAACTATTGGACCTTTGACAATTGATCAATTAAGGGACATACATGAACATAATATTACTATGATAGAGACTGTTGCTACTCTATCTGATGTTGAGTTTGAAAATGTCAAAGCATGTACTACAATGAAGGAAATATGGGATAAACTTGCACTAGTTTATGGCGGTGATGTAAATGTAATGAGAGCTAGAGCTGAAAGCTTGAGAGGCAGATTTGAAGACATAAAAATGAAGGAAGGTGAGAACATCACACAATACTCTAACCGAATCAAAGAGGTAGTCAATGTTATCCGAGGAGCAGGAGGTATTACTTTTGAAGATACTGTGGTAAGTAAGATATTGAGAACCTTGTTGCCTATCTATGCAATTAGAATATCTGCAATTCATGAAATGAGGTTTGCACCTAATAGCACTCTTACCCTTGATAGTCTGATTGGAAAGTTGACTACTTTTGAGCTAAATAATTATGACAACAGTGTTGTACTGAGTGTTGAGTCTGCTTTTATGTCATCTCTAAAAATTGGTAAATCTAGCAATAAGCATAATATAAAGAATGAAAGTGACAGTGACAGCAAAGATGAGCTTGAAGCACTTATGGCTCGGAGACTTCAAAAAGGTAAAGGAAGGTATAAGGGAAAGTTACCTTTAGCTTGTTTTAATTGTAAAGAGATTGGCCATATTGATGCTAGATGTCCTAATAGGAAAGAAGAAGATAAAGACAATGACCGATCTGGTGATGGAAAGTTTGGCAGAAGAAATAACAGAGGAAGCCGACACTACAACAGAGACAACCGAGATTACAAAGACAAAGGTAAGAAGGCATGTTACCTTGTTGGAGAAAATGAGAATGACACCAACACTGACACTAATGATGAAATTGAAGTAGTATTTGGTTGCAATAAAAGATGATTCAGAAGAAGAGGAAAGGTATGTAGAAACAACCCTTATTTCTAAAGTTAGCAAAAATGACACATGGATCATAGATAGTGGCTATACACATCACATGACTGGTGATGAAGATAAATTTGAACATCTTGAGCACTATAATGGAGTATCAATGAAAATGGGAAATGATACACCTTGTCAAGTAAAAGGAAAAGGGTCTATCTTGTTGAATGATAAGATGAGATGTGATAATGCATACTGGGTAAAAGGACTTAACTACAATTTTTTGAGTGTAGCACAACTAAATAACTCAGGTCACCGAGTTGCATTTGAAAGCAAGAAGGTGAAAATCTTTGATGAAAATGGAAAGCTTTTCGGTACTGGAGGATAATCAAAAGGTAATTTATTCTATCTTGACAATGCTAAAACTTCTTGTTTATTGGTGAAGAATGAAGATACCATGTGTGGTTATGGCATAAGAGATTGTGTCATGTGAACTTTGATAACATGATTAAGATCAGCAAAAAGAGAAGAGTTAGAGGTTTACACTAGTACATTTGATCTAGTTTTTCTACCAAAATTTTCGACCATCAAATAAAAAGGTTTAGGTTGGTCAGATTATAGAAGGAAAACTTTTTTCTTTTTTTTTCCATGCTTGTGTTGGTCGAAAGTTTGACGAATACCGTGTAGGTTGAAATTTCGACCAACACGGGCATAACTTAAAAAAAGATTTCAAACCTCATTTCATTATTAGATAAGCTTGTAGCAAGCGCGAAGGAGGAATAGCTAGAAGGAACAGGTTTAAGAAATATTCCAGGCTTGAACGAGAGGTATGTGAATTACTCTCCACTAAAAGATTCCATCGTTGGATTTAAATGTAATTTTTGGCTCTAATCAATAAAATAAAATCATTTTCCTGCAATTCTGGATTGCCAGTCATTTGTATGGCCTTGTACGGCCTTGAAAGTATATGAGACCAATTTGGTTCGATAGCCTTGTGCCCTAGCTTTCAAACGCAGGTGATTTTAGAACAGATATTTTTCTTTGTAATCTGGCATTTTTAAATCAATAAAATTGAAACCATTTCCTGCAACTTTTGAAGTAACAGTGGATTGGCATGCATTGGTGCAAAGGTTTGGGACTGAGAAACCGATAGATTTAGGTAGGCTCAAGTCTTACTCCTCCTTTTGAATTTATTTTATATTCTAACCGCTCTGCAACGTGGGTGATTGGAAATTTTATCCTGCTGACTATTTTTCCTTAGGCCCGATACCAGGGTTATCTAAACTATTGGGCATAACCCGCACCTCCACCATGGGTATTTGCTAGCCCTTGGTGGAAAGATTGTGGTGTCGATGGTCTTTGTGATCATGCGAGTTTCGATCATCAAAAAGCTAGGAGATGGAAGCTGCACGATGCCCTAGGTGTACATATCTAAGTGTGCACCATTGAGTCGACTATGTACAATCAACAAAACCATTGATTAGAGATTTGAGGGAGTTCAAAACTCAGTGGGGAAGACTCTTATGTATGCCCTTGCATTTCCATTTATGCTCGGTTTGTGATAGTAGAAACAACGACTGTCATAATGTTACAGGCATAACCCGCACCTCCACCATGGGTATCTGCAGCCCTTGGTGGAAAGATTGTGGTGTCGATGGTCCTTGTGATCATGTAGGTTTGGATCATCAAAAAGCTAGGAGATGGAACTCGTGCGATGCCCTAGGTGTACATATCTAAGTTTGCACCATTGAGTCGACTATGTACAGTCAACAAAACCATTGATTGGAGATTTGAGGGAGTTCAAAACTCGGTGGGGAAGACTCTTATGTATGCGCTTGCATTTCCATTTATGCTCAGTTTGTGATAGTAGAAATAGTGACTGTCATAATGTTATAGGCCCAACTTGAATCACAAACCCTGTCAAACTTAATACATTCGAGCCTTCCTCACTGTCTTACCTTAACTTAAACATAACTTAAACAAATCTAGAAGTCCTCTGGTCGTAGGTTTCAAGCCTAGTAAGCAACTATCAAGAACAACTGTGTATTGCAAGACGCAAAACATTTGTAGGAGTATTATGATTTTCTTGTGGGCTTCATCTGGACTGCATTTCCTTAGAAGTACTATCACCCCTGGTCCTAGTCCATTCATTTGGGTGTGAGTAGGTTAGACACAAGTGTTTAACAACTGTGGATTCATCAAATTGTTGTTGGTTGCAGTAGGGTCTGATTTGACTAGTTAACAGTTATAAACTCTCTATTTTCTTGGTGACTCACATGATGTAGGATTGAACTGCTATATTTAGCCTATGTACCTATTGTTGACCAGTGATTGGTAGAATTGTGGCTTGATTTGGGGCTTAGTGATTGGGCACCCCATTGGAAGGTTGTGATAGCATGAAATTGATAGCAAGCTCCACACAATGCCATATTGTTAAAGAGAGCACTACTTAGACCTGCAGTATTTGTGCCATATCCCAAAGTGTACATATTACCATAGCCGCAAGCACCTCTAGCAGCAACAATTCCAACCAAATCACATTATAGCAATCTCACAATGCACATACAATAAAATAAGACTAAGATTCTGCCATGAAATGATCAATCAGTAAAAATTGAATGGGATCTGACCCATGGTTCAAGAGACATCATCCCCACCAGAAAATGTACCATGGGCTACAATCCAACCATGAACTAATACTTCTCTTACCTCAAGAAATGACAACGTCCATACCACCATCAAAATTGTCATCACTTCCATTCTTGTCAGTTGTAACAGGCTTATAAAGTTCAACAAACAGAAAGAATTAATGATTTCTTCCTCTCACACCCTCCTATATGTATTCAGGGTTGGGAATGGTAGTTAGGACATTTTATTAAGTGGACTTTGAAGGTGTGGGGTCTAGGTTCCAGTAGGTTGTTGTCCTGGAGACCTTTGAGAAGGTTTCAAAGGACAAATTGCCCTAATCTCTCACACTTACCCTAGTCCTTGCATCAATAAGTGTCATCATCATATTAAATGAGACATAAAGGAAAAAGTATCATAGAATTTTTTTCTGAAGTATCCTGATTGAACATAAGAATCTACTTTTGAATAGGATACAAAAGAGAACCATTTAAGAAATAGTCATTTTCACACAAACAAAAGATATTAGTTGTTATGATCATGGTACACACACATATACTATTTTTTGAGTCAGTATATATGTTTCTTGATTACACCCCCCACTAATCAGACATACTCATTTATCTGTTTTAATTTCCTCGCATGTTTTTGGTGGGAGTTAATAGAGAATTTGAAGTCTTTAATTTTTATAATTAATAGGGGTATTTTTCCTTTGGATTGGACATGCTTATTTTTGTTTTGGCAGTCCCAAATAACACTATCTTAGTCTACTGTCATTCCCAATCACAATATCAGTCAATCCAATTTAGGAAAATCCTTTATTGAGTAGTAGTTCTTCATTCTTACAATTGATGAATTCTCATGGTGGAGTGGAAGACTTCGTGTAACAAAAAAAAATGATTGGGATCTATCTATGAGATTTATTTTCAAAATGAATTGACTGATCCAAGTTACCTCTGTCACTGCAGCAAGCACACAAAATCAGTTAAAAAATGATTGTTAGGTATTGAAACAAGGATACATATATTTTTCATATATCTTTAAGTTGATCAGGGTCCCTTGGAACCAAATCACAGTAATGGAAATTGCATTTACATAGGCCATTAAGTCTCAGGGTAGTGACTGTCTTGTCTTAAGGTTGAATTACAGTCACAATCCAATTCGTTCCATACCATGTCAATCCGCCTTAAGCATTAAATTCATGCATGTTAGGGTCAATTTGGTGAGATTCATTATTTTTAGCTTGGAACCTTTATTAAAATTGAGTCATAAGAGGGAAAAGTACTTATATCTTCCCTACAAGACTGTTGGTGTATATTGCACCAGAGTTCTATTATCCATGATTGCAAAATTGTCTTGTGGTAGTGAACACATCATTAGAAACAAAATACATATCATTTCCTCTCCTCTTGAAAACATCTCTATATCTTATATTGACCATTGAATTGCTGCTCTAATTGTTCCCTTTACCACTGCTACTCCTTTATACCACTGTGATAGTGGATAGGCATTGAAGAAGAACTTTCTTTAAACATTTATTATCCACATTATTTTGGCATCTTTTTAAATCATGAATTGTTACACTTATCATCACCTCATCAAGCCTATTTGACAGTCAACCTTGTCTATAACTAAGAACTCAAAAGTGTTGTTTGTCATTGGGACTAATCTTTGCTTACAAATTTGATCACCATTTATTGACATCCTTTTGATAGTCACTTCTCAAGACTCTTGGATGCATTTTTTTATTTCCTTCTTACTGTTCCTTCACATGACTAATCATCTTTTGTTCTCACTATCATGAGGAACTCTATGACACTCTAAAAGTGCCATTCCAACTTCATCAACATTGTCTTTTCCATTTGCAGTGTATACCACTGCTTTTGAGCAACGATTTAATGGTCAATATAAGATATAGAGATGTTTCTAATGATGTGTTCACTACCACAAGACTGTTGGTGTATATTGCACCGGAGTTCTATTATCCATGGTTGCAAAATTGTCTTGTGGTAGTGAACACATCATTAGAAACAAAATACATATCATCGCCTCTCCTCTTGAAAACATCTCTATATCTTATATTGACAATTAAATCATTGCTCTAATTGTTCCCTTTACCACTACTACTCCTTTATACCACTGTGACAGTGGATAAGCATTGAAGAAGAACTTTCTTTAAACATTTATTATCCACATTGTTTTGGCATCTTTTTAAATCATGAATTGTTACACTTATCATCACCTCATCAAGCCTATTTGACAGTCAACCTTGTCTATAACTAAGAACTCAAAAGTGTTGTTTGTCATTGGGACTAATCTTACCTTACAAATTTGATCACCATTTATTGACATCCTTTTGATAGTCACTTCTCAAGACACTTAGATGCATTTTTTTCTTTCCTTCTTACTATTCCTTCACATGACTGATCATCTTTTGTGCTCACTATCATGAGGAACTCTATGACACTCTAAAAGTGTCATTCCAACTTCATCAACATTGTCTTTTCCATTTGCAGTGTATACCACTGCTTTTGAGCAGCGATTTAATGGTCAATATAAGATATAGAGATATTTCTAATGATGTGTTCACTACCACAAGACTGTTGGTGTATATTACACCAGAGTTCTATTATCCATGATTGCAAAATTGTCTTGTGGTAGTAAACACATGATTAGAAACAAAATACATATCATTGCCTCCCCTCTTGAAAACATCTCTATATCTTATATTGACCATTAAATCGCTGCTCTAATTGTTCCCTTTACCACTGCTACTCCTTTATACACAATCACCATGATTCATCATGCTTGGTATGGTTTGCCATTTCTTTCATTACACTAGACATTGCTTCCTTGTATCATTGCCTACTCTTTTACAGTGATTGTCATTGTTCTTCACAAGAGTGCTTTTGTCACTTACCATGACTGCCAGAGATCTAAGAATTCAAAACTCTTAGGAACCCTCCTCAAAATAGTAGAGATTTTATTTTCACAAAACAAAAGATGTATCTCCCTGTGAACATTTTAATGAAAACTACTTCTCTTTCTTTGACATCTTCCATTCCTTGTTACTTCCTTCAACAATTTATAGTACACATGTTTGGAGGTCTGAAGGAAACAAGAGAATTTGATGAGTCACGAGTCTTAAGATTGTACTTAATATAGCCAAGCTTCATTCAATGGTACATTCAAACATGAAACAAACCATTCTTAAACCAGATTAAACTAGTAAACCAAAGGACATACTGATTATAAGTAAACTAGTAAACCAAAGGACATGCTTTTACTACTAAGTCTTTGTTTGTTGGGCATACTGATTATAAGGACATGACATATATCACAAATGTTGCTAATTAAGGTTGGCGGGATGATTACGCCTATCCTGAAAAAAGACTGTCAAATCATTATGCTTTCAAATCAATTACCTATCGACGTAGACCTTGCGAGGGAGAGAAGCCAAACACATAAAGAACATGCACATAAACACGACAACTGAAAAACTTAAATGGAATACACCATTCAATGGTACATTCAAACATGAAACAAACCATTCTTAAACCAGATTAAACTAGTAAACCAAAGGACATACTGATTATAAGTAAACTAGTAAACCAAAGGACATGCTTTTACTACTAAGTCTTTGTTTGTTGGGCATACTGATTATAAGTACATGACATATATCACAAATGTTGCTAATTAAGGTTGGCGGGATGATTACACCTATCCTGAAAAAGGACTGTCAAATCATTATGCTTTCAAATCAATTACCTATCGACGTATCCCTTGCGAGGGAGAGAAGCCAAACACATAAAGAACATGCACATAAACACGACAACTGAAAAACTTAAATGGAATACACCAAGAAGTACCAAATGATGAATGCTCAATTGTTGTAATGGCAAAGCAATATAAGAACTATCCATTTCTAGAACTTGATTTTTCTATAGTCCTCATGATTTTTCTTATTTCTTGTATGTGCTTGGTGACAAGATTTTGAAAATTGTTGACATACTTAAATGGAATACACAATACCAAATGATGAATGCTCAATTGTTGTAATGGCAAAGCATCAGAACCGTCCATTTCTAAAATTTGATTTTGTATAGTCTTAATTATTTTTCTATAGTCCTAATGATTTTGAAAATTGTTGACAAAGAGTGTTTCTTTTTTTTATTGTAGTATAAATGATTTTTCTATAGTCGTAATGATTTTTCTTATTTCTTGTCTTTTGTCCCTTTTTGATTTCCTATGTCCGTGCTTCGTGATAGGATTTTGTCACCTTCTTTTGATGGTATATTTCATTCACTCTATGTGGAATACTATTTTGTTCACTATTTTATTTCAGCTTCATATTTCTACATTTTTCATATACACAGAGACTACACATGTTGATAAAAAAATGAGCTATTTGATTTAGGTTTACTTTTCATTATTGTAAATGGTTAATATTTCTAATGGTACTCCTTGTTGTATTTCATATAAAAATAATCATATAAAATAATAAATGTAGTAACGATGGTGTGGTGCATTATTGATATAGGCTCGATGACTCTTGTCAATGTGGTGGTGGGCAGTATGTATTGAAGACTTCACGGACACCGAACAACCCTACACGACAATTTTGGTGCTTCCCAAATAGAAAAAAAGTTGCTAATGTGTATATATTTAATGTTTCTAATGTAAATACTATTCATTATAATATAAGAACTAATGTAGACTGGGTGTCACAGGGAAATAATGGTTGTGGATACTTTAGTTGGGTCGATGACAACTCATCTGCATCTATCCACCCATCTCCACTTATCTGCGATGAAGGATTTGAGTGCAAAACATGTCAGGCTAGGGCAAATTCTGAAATTATATTTTTATGATGCCTTCTCTGTATTGTAATCGCATTTCTTTGTTGCGACCATATGCAAAGATGAACTCAAGAATTAGTTAGTTTAGTATTTTCATATTGTAACTAATATTTTTATATTGATATAACATAACTTCTCTTTGCCTCAGGTGCGCATATATATGGTTTACATCTTTTTTAGAATAATTCTTCATGTTTATGGCTCAGGTGAGCCCCAATCTGCTATCAATCACATGATTTAACGTATAGTGTTTTCTTGGTTATTCCATTTGTTCCTTGACCTTGACTATGGATTGACTATCATTTTCAAGCTTGAGTGAGACTTCGTACCATGCAACGTCTGCAGATTTGTACGCAACGTTGATTTATGCTAGAGGTAAACTACATGTGTCATGTAAACAACATGGTTGAATGCAATCTCTTTTGCATGTTTTCAAGAGTTTTCCCACCAATACAAGTGTAAATAACACATTGAACATAATCTACGAACGTTGCGTGGTATGAAGTCTCGCTGAAGTTTGAGCGCAGTGTGGTATGAAGTCTCCCTTTATTCTAGTGAGGGATTGGAATGAGTTCATTTTGGATGCAAAGGAGAATGGGGATACTCAAAGAGGAATTACACCATCAAATGAGAGAAGGTATAAACACGACAGCTGAGAAACATAAATGCAGATTTCACAACAGCTGAGAAACATAATTGTAGGCATCACGATCACAATTTTTTGGAGACAACGTAATTGAGTTGTATACCCAAGCGATGGAGTGCAACTTCTGCACCTTCGATTCCAAGTTGACACTACAGGATACAAAGACCATAGATAAGGAATAAATTTAGAGAGCGGAGGAGGTCCATAATGACCAAAATAATACAGGATGAACCTCAAGTTAAATGAGGCAACTGCAAACATTTTAATAGATTTTTATTATTAAATAATGAAATTTACATATACTAGTGTTCTAAGCCCCCTCATTACATGATTTATTATTGTAAGCCCCCTCTAACTTGTGCATCTAGAAAATGAAACTACAACCTATTGGGATTGAGACAAACCTTATAGAATAACAGCAGCTAGGAATGATCGCTTTCCAACATCTATTGAATACATCTTTTGAATACATCTATAGCTTGTGAATACAAGGTGTAGCTCATGAATACAAGGTCCTCCAATAGATATATTCAACGGATGTTGGAAAGCGATCCTTCCTAGTTGTTGTTGTTCTATAAGGTTTGTCTCAATCCCAATAGGTTGTAGTTTCATTTTCTAGATGCATAAGTTAGAGGGGGCTTACAATAATAAATCATGTAATGAGGGGGCTTAGAACACTAGTATATGCAAATTTCATTATTTAATAATAAAAATCTATTAAAATGTTTGCAGTTGCCTCTTTTAACTTGAGGTTTGTCCTGTATTATTTTTGTCGTTATGGCCCTCCTCCGCTCTCTAAATTTATTCCTTATCTATGGTCTTTGAATCCCGTAGTGTCAATTTGGAATCGAAGGTGTAGAAGTTGCACTCCATCGCTTGGGTATACAACTCAATTACATTGTCTCCAAAAAGATGTGACCATGATGCCTACAATTATGTTTCTCATCTATTGTGTCCCAAGACCCCTTATGACCCTTTACGACCATTTACGATCCCTAAGAATACATCTTAGAGGTCTTCAAATTTCGTAAAGGGTCATAAGAGGCTCCTAGGAGGGGCCAGATGAGCTTCCACCTTCACGTGGTTGGCCCTGTTAAGTAGAGAATGTTATACTCTTCTCGAAACAAAGAGAGGCTCAATAATTTAAGGTCTTGGTCCACAGACAAATTAAATTAGACTTACTATCCAAAACACATAAAAAACATGCACATAAACACAACAACTGAGAAACATAAATGTAGATTTCACAATAGCTGAGAAACATAATTGTAGGCATCATGGTCACAATTTTTTGAAGACAATGTAATTGAGTTGTGTACCCAAGCGATGCAGAGCAACTTCTGCACCTCCGATTCCAAGTTGAATACATTTGTTGGAGGACCTTGTATTCATGAGCAACAAATGTAGTCAACTTGGAATCAGAGGTGTGGGAGTTGCTCTGCATCGTCTGTGTATACAATTACATTGTCTCCAAAAAATTGTGACCATGATGCCTAAAATTATGTTTCTCAGCTGTTGTGTCCCAAGACCCCTTATGACCCTTTACGACCATTTACGATCCCTAAGAATACATCTTAGAGGTCTTAAAATGTCGTAAAGGGTCATAGCAGGCTCCTAGGAGGGGCCATATGAGCTTCCACCTTCACGCGGTTGGCCCTGTTAAGTAGAGAATGCTATACTCTTCTCAAAACAAAGAGAAGCTCAATAATTTAAGGTCTTAGTCCACGGACAAATTAAATCAAAGGCTTTTTTGAAGTCAATAAAGTAGCAAAAAGCCTCATCACCCGGAGTGTCCCATATTTTGTCAACTAAGTATCTAAGAGTCGCTCTGTGATCTATGGTGGACTGTTTCGGTCTAAAACCAGCTTGTTTGTGTGAAATAAGACAGAAAATGTGTGACTGTTTGTAAACAGTAAACAACAGCGACATAATATTGTTGTGCTTAATTTGATAATATATATATATATATATATATTTAAAAAAAATTAAATTATATGTTGATATTTCGACCAACAAAGAATAGAAATGTCGACGAGAAAGCTATATATTCAACGTTTATTGTGATGATTTTACGTCACTATTTCGACGTACATTGGTCATAGGGATAAGGCAATTCTTCCAGGTTGAAGCAATGATTTCGACGTCGTTTTCGTCGATAGTTCAACCACTGGGAACGTCAAAATTACGATGGAGATTTGAAATGTGGTATTTTCGACAAAAAAAAATCCGATGACCGTTATGGTCAATTAGCTGACCAATAGGCGTCTAATAATCGAATAAACCTCATCGAAAAACAAGCAAAAATTTACTAGTGTTACCGAGTCTAACCAAACCTGATCATGTTATGTGCAATCAATGTCAGAAAGGAAAGATGACCAAATCTATTTTTAAAAGTAAAGGCTATTCATCTAAAGCTATTTTGGAGTTGGTACATACTGACTTATGTGGTCCTATGAGAACTCAAAGCTACTATGGTGACAAATATTTTATTTTATTTGTTGATGACTACTCTAGGATGATGACAGTCATGTTCTTAAAAGAGAAATCTAGGGCAATCAAATTGTTTAAATGGTATAAGGCTAGAGTTGAAAAAGAACTGAGAAAGACTTAAAATGCTTAAGATCTGATAGAGGAGGTGAGTTTATTTCTGATGAATTCCCTAATTTCTATAATGAGCATGGAATCAAAAGACAGGTTTCTGCACCAAGGACACCACAGCAGAATGGAATTGCTGAAAGGAGGAATTGATCTATTGTTGATTGTGCCATAACATTGATGATTGAGAAAAATGTTGCACAAATGTACTAGAGAGAAGCAGTTAGCACTCTTGTATACACCTTGAACTGAGTTCAACTGAAGAAAGACATGAACAAGATACCTTATGAGTTATGGTTTGGCTATACACCGAATGTAAGTTATTTCAGAATATTTAGAAGTAGGTGTTATATTTTGAAAGATGATAGGAATGGTAAATTGACTCTAAAGGTGATGAAGGAATATTTTTAGGATATTCTACTAAGAGTAAAGCTTATAAATGTTTGAGAAAGGCTACTAATAAGATGGTTGAAAGTGTTAATGTAAAATTTGATGAGTTTGTTGAAAAGAATGATGAAGAAATCATGAAGGAACCGAAAGACTACAATAGGTTTACATATGTTGAGCATCCAGGTTATCTACTGAAGCCACAGGCTGAGTCTACTGAGCATTAGGAAAATGCTAACAAGAATCAGCAAATGCAAATCGAGAACCAGGAAGAAGCTACCGAGCAAGAAAATGAACCTAAACCGAATGATGAGCAAAGAAGAGAACAAGATCTAGCAAGATTAGAAGGCACCATCCACATAACCAAATCATTGGAGACAAGCAAGTTGGCATGATGACCTGAAGTAAGTTAAGACAAAACACATGCTTAGTTTGTGAATTTGAGCCTAAGAATGTTAGGGATGCACTTGAAAATGAGGAATGGATTAAGGCTACGAATGACGAAATTGAATAGATTGACAAAAATAAGACATGGAAATTAGTACCGAGATCGAAAGATAAAAATGTAATAGGTACTAAGTGGATTTTTAGAAACAAGTTAAATGAAAATGGTGAGGTCACTAGGAATAAGGCAAGACTTGTATGCAAGGGATATGCACAAGAAGAAGGTATTGATTATGGTGAAACTTTTGCACCAGTAGCTAGACTTGAAGGAGTCTGTATATTACTTGCATATGCTGCACATAAGGGATTCAAAGTATATCAAATAGATGTGAAATCAGCATTTCTGAATGGAATTCTTGAGGTGGAGGTCTACATAGAACAACCGAAAGGTTTTGTTGATCCAAATCAGAAGAACATGGTATGTAGACTGCATAAATCTTTGTACAAACTGAAGCAAGCACCGAGAGCATGGTATGAAAGATTACATGCTTAACTTATCAGTCTTGGCTTTGTAAGGACAAGTGATAATTGTAATTTGTACATGAAAGGAGAATCTGATGATCATATTTTGATTGCTGAAATTTTTGGTGATGACATAATCTTTGGTGGACATGATTTGATTTGCAAATCATTTGCTGATGAAATGAGAAAGGAATTTGAGATGTCAATGTTTGGAGAGATTAAATTCTTTCTAGGTTTGTAGATTATACAACATAATGATGGGATTTTCATCACTCAATCAAAATACATTAAAGAAGTGTTAAAGATTTTTGGCATGGAAGATTCAAAACCTGTAGGAACATCGATGGTAACAGGATGTAAGTTGACAAAGGATGATGAATCTACAGAGGTAAATCAGACACTATACAAATCAATGACTGGAAAACTGATGTATGTGGTACACAGTAGGCCTGATATAGCACATGTAGTTGGGATTGTGGCAAGATTTTTTGTCAATCCTAAAGATTCACATATGGTTGCTATTAAAATAATTCTAAGGTACTTGAAGAAGACTAAAGACTATGGTTTATAGTACACAAAAGAAGACAAATTTGAACTTTGAGTTTACATTGATGCAGATTGGGATGGAAACATTTGTTAAATTCCAGAGATCGATTGCAAATGTAATCATACTGTTATGATTGTCTGTATATTCCAGATGCATCGATCTCTTTGTATTTATACATGACAAGGACAAGAAGAGACATGTCCCTTCATGAGACATGTCTATTCATTAATTTATTTTATCAATTTTAACTATTTGGTTATTATGAGAATAATTATAATCTAACTTTATATATATATATATATATATATATATATATATATATATATATATATATATATATATATATATATATATAGTAATATCAATTATTATATATATTGATATATATACATATATATAATAAATCATTTCACATATTAATAATCATATAGTCAGTATTATTTATCTGACTGATGCTAAAAACATCAACAACATTGATGATCAAAAGAGCACAATCGATGGAGAATTCTTTTTAGGAGAAAGGCTTGTGACTTGGATAAGAAAGAAACAAGCATGCATTCCTCAGTCTATTGTTGAAGCAAAGTATGTTGTTGCTACTGCAAATTGTTCAAATATTGCTTGGATAAAACAAGTGTTGGAAGGAATGAATGAGGTAATGACTAACCCGGTGATTATATATTGTGACAACACTAGTGCTATAAATATTTCCAAGAATCTAGTGATGCATTAAAAAACAAAGCATATATCTATTAAATATCACTACTTCAGGGAACAAGTTCAAGAGAAGTAGGTGAAACTGGAATTTGTCAAATCTAAAGAACAACTTGCTGATATTTTTACCAAGCCCTTACCGAATGACACATTTGAGCATTTGAGGACTAGACTAGGGGTCTGTCCCTTGTCTATCAGTCACTAAGGTGATCAAGAGGTTGCATCAACCTATACTTTATTAGAAAATCATGCATGTTGATGCACATAGCTCACACTTATCAGTCTTGGCTTTGTAAGGACAAGTGATAATAGTAATTTGTACATGAAAGGAGAATATGATGATCATATTTTGATTGCTGAAATTTTTGGTGATGACATAATCTTTGGTGGACATGATTTGATTTGCAAATCGTTTGTTGATGAAATGAGAAAGGAATTTGAGATGTCAATGTTTGGAGAGATTAAATTCTTTCTAGGTTTGCAGATTATACAACATAATGATGGGATTTTCATCACTCAATCAAAATACATTAAAGAAGTGTTAAATATTTTTGGCATGGAAGATTCAAAACCAGTAGGAACACCGATGGTAACAGGATGTAAGTTGACAAAGGATGATTAATCTACAGAGGTAAATCAGACACTGTACAGATCAATGATTGGAAAACTGATGTATGTGGTACACAGTAGGCTTGATATAGCACATGTAGTTGGGATTGTGGCAAGATTTTCTGTCAATCATAAAGATTCACATATGGTTGCTATTAAAATAATTCTGAGATACTTGAAGAAGACTAAAGACTATGGTTTACAGTAGACAAAGGAAGACAAATTTGAACTCCGAGTTTACACTGATGCAGATTGGGATGGAAACATTTGTTAAATTCTAGAGATCGATTGCAAATGTAATCATACTGTTATGATTGTCTGTATATTCCAAATGCATCGATCTCTTTGTATTTATACATGACAAGGACAAGAAGAGACATGTCTCATGAAGGGACATGTCCCTTCATGAGACATGTCTATTCATTAATTTATTTTATCAATTTTAACTATTTGATTATTATGAGAATAATTATAATCTAACTTTATATATATATATATATATATAGAGAGAGAGAGAGAGGTGAACCCACAATAGTGGGTTACACTTTTTTGCCTGAACGAACACTGTACACTAGATCTTGAAAAAAAAAAATCATATTCAGATGCATATTGTCATTAAACCGTTTAAAATCAAAAGATGAAGTAAATTAGAGTCTTTTAAGATTTTTTGTCTAGATTCTAAATATATTTTTTATTTTTATTTTTGAATTGATTTGAATGTTTTTTTCTTTCTCCCATGAAAACCGGTATGTTGTTGAAAATGTAATTTTCAAAGAGTTACAATGTTTTCATAGAGCATAACTTTTTTTCTAAAATAGATATCAATGTGATTCTTTCGAATTTAGTTTTTTAACATCCATACAAAGGGCATGCAATTGGTTTGATGAAATTATTATGATTATTTCATATTTTGTTAATGTTTTAAGTTGACCAAACCATAATTTTGACATACCTTGACAACATAGCTTATAACTTGTGTATTTGTCCAATTTCCTTTTTATTTTTTCTGATAGAAAGATAACTTCAATACCTAGGGCATAGATATTTTTTAGAATTTTTTTCTTCTCATTTACTATTTTTCCATAAGCATCAAACATAGAGGTAGACATATGGTGAAATATCTATGTTTAGTAAAACTAAATATACAAAGTCATAATAAAATTAATATATATTAACATTATAATCATTGGAAAGATTTTTCTCAGTAGTATCTTACTACATAGATAGTTTTTTCAAATAGATTCATTTGATTTTTCAAAAGATAAATTTGAAGTGATTTTTTGTCAGCATTTTAATAGGTTCGAAGTAGACTCCATTATAGGTATGAATGAGGAGTATAGATGGTATATCTACGTTTTTTTTGTATCTAAGAGGCTTTGAGCTATCCATTTGTAATTAAATCCTGCAAATAGAACCTCTCAAGGCTTAAATCATCATATTTTATCAAAAATTTGTTATTTCAGCAAAAATCAGCATCTCTAAAAAAGTGTAACTCACTATTGTGGGGTCACCCATATATACATATATACATATATACATATATACATATATATATATATATATACATATATAGATATATATATATATATATACATATATAGATATATATACATATATATATATATATATGTATATACATATATATATATACATATATGTATATACATATATGTATATATATATATATATATATATATATATATATATATATATATATATGTATATACATATATATATATATATATATGTATATATATATATATATATGTGTGTGTGTGTGTGTGTATATATATATATATATATATATATATATATATATATATATATATATATATATGTATATATATATATGTATATATGTATATATATATATATATATATATATATATATATATATATATATATATATATATATATATATATATATATATATATATATATCACTGTATATAGTAATATCAATTATTATATATATTGATATATATACATATATATAATAAATCATTTCACATATTAATAATCATATAGTCAGTATTATTTATCTGACTAATGCTACAAACATCAACAACAATGATGACCGAAAGAGCACAATCGATGGAGCATTCTTTTTAGGAGAAAGGCTTGTGACTTGGTTAAGAAAGAAACAAGCATGCATTTCTCAGTCTATTGTTGAAGCAGAGTATGTTGTTGCTGCTACAAATTGTTCAAATATTGCTTGGATAAAACAAGTGTTGGAAGGAATGAATGAGGTAATGACTGACCCGATGATTATATATTGTGACAACACTAGTGCTATAAATATTTCCAAGAATCTAGTGATGCATTAAAAAAACAAAGCATATATCTATTAAATATCACTACTTAAGGGAACAAGTTCAAGAGAAGCAGGTGAAACTGGAATTTGTCAAATCTAAAGAACAACTTGCTGATATTTTTACCAAGCCCTTGTCGAATGACACATTTGAGCATTTGAGGACTAGACTAGGGGTTTGTCCCTTGTCTATTGGTCACTAAGGTGATCGGGAGGTTGCATCAACCTATACTTTATCAGAAAATCATGCATGTTGATGCACATAGCTCACACTTTAGGTTTTCTAAGTTTGTGAAAGATTGTAGAAGCTGGAACAGAGAATTGTATATTAGTACATGAAAGTACTTGATCTGGACCAAGCAACAGAGAATAATTTGGCTACTGCAGAGCTATTTATTTTCTTTGGCATTATTGTCAAAGGGAGAGGAACTTCATATGAAATATCTGTTGCTAACAACATATATGGGAAAAAGAATTAGAGAGCTGAAAAGATCAAATCCACAGGGAGAGTCTGCATGGAATGTTGTTTTGTAGTGATTAAACATATTAAAATATCAAGATAGGGAGAGCTTACCAAGCTACAACATTTACCTTCATAGTTGTAGAATACATGTTTGGTATGTGTATGGCATAATTCATATTGTTTGTGTTGCCATCAATGCCAAAGGGAGAGATTGATGATCTACAACTGATTGAGTATCTAGATAAACTGAAGGAACAATGATTAGAGATCATCGAGCTACTAAAGTGATATGTAAGATGATTAAATTAGTCAATAGGTTGTCATTGATGTCAACTAATTTTGACTATACTTATCATGATAGTTACAAACATCTGAACATCTGTATAAGGAATAAAAGATGAAGAAATGAGATATCTACATAAGGAAAAGATGGATATGATAGATAAGGATAAAGTATACATTGGGTAACTTATTGATGAGTCTATGGCTTTATATTGTTGACTTGAGCATGTTACATTAATCTATTATGAAGAAGATATTTGAATTGAACAAGTTAATGTGGTCGATAATTGAAGACTTATGTATACATCAAGCCCGTGCAGTGTATACCGAGTGATAATAATAACCGAGTTAGTTTTCACTTACGCATTTAGTATTAACCGAGTATAGATGAAAACATTAAATGCTAAGGACAACCGACTGAAATTGATGAGCTGGAAATTGTTATGATTTTGAGGTAAAGGATGAAGTTAGTTATAAGATCCACGGCTGACATAATTCAGAGATGATCTAAAGGATGAGATTGAAACGTGTAATGGACACATATGCCAAGGAAGGTTTAAGCGGCAAAAATAGACGAAGGAGATTAAGAGGCAAAATCTGATGGCTGATATGAAAATGATTTACTTGTCTATTTAAGAGACATGAGTTTCATTGTTGAAACATGTTGGACAAATAGAGACTGCAGAGATTTCACGTGAAGACTTTATTCGTGCATTTTTTATCAAACTTGTTACAGATAGAACCGAGCTGCAAACATTACCAAGCATCAGAGAACTATTTACCGAGTGAAGTAAGTTTGAAAATATTGAGGAAGTGAATTGATTAATGATCAGATAAGTTTTATGAGCATAACATAGATCTAAATATTTGTAATTGAGTTGTATTTGAATCAGATCAGAACTATATCAGTTTAACCATTGATTCAACAAAAATCTCTTAACCGAGTGGGCTTAACAGTCTTATTGTATTTCCATATGACATTCAATGAATGTTAATTGTTATCTTGTTGAACCCATAGTGAATGTTGGTCAAAAGTTAACTATTAGTGATAAATCCTCTAACTAGGTCACACCTAACAGTATGCATTGTAACCTTTAACAGGGTTGGCTCCTAACTGAGCTCACTTCATAAGAGTGAAATATTTTGGGTTACCAGTCCCAAGTGGTTTTTCCCTTAGCAAGGTTTCCACATTAAATCATGTGTTATGTGTTATTTGTTATGATTGTTTTTCTATCATACTTTACATACTGCATAGTTGATTTAATCCGTAATCACAGTTTGGATAATTGCTGGTATTCGGTGAATGAACAAACAGTTAGATATTTTATCTTACCGAGTGGCAAAGATTGTTGAAATAGTTTTGAAAAGTACATCTGAGAGTTTGGGACTATAGGATAACTAATTTAACTGATTCACCCCCCCCCCCCCCCCTTCAGTTATTCTAACAGATGCATACTTAATGCATTGTTCTCTCTTATCTTGGAATGAAAAGCAATGGATTGGTTTTTAGTTTACCTCCAAGAATTGAAATATTCAATGAACTAGTGGATAAGTTTATTGCACATTACTCATATAACATTACACACGAGGATCAGTGTTGGACCTTTGTAATACACAACAAAATAATGGAAAATATTTCTTCTTTTTTTGCAAAGGTGGAAATAATTACTAGGAAAATGTCCCCATCACATTCCAAAAAACCAAAAGATTGAAATATTTATCCACAACTTGAAAAAAGAATTAATCCATCAACTATAACTCCAATGCCCTTCTTTTGCTAAGGTCGTAGAAAATTTATTAATCATTAAGAAAGCCTTGGTAGAAAAAGGATAAATAAAAATTTACAAGGATGGTGCTATTTATTCCAATAATGATAGAAACAATAATGATAAATCACAATTTTGGACCAAGAACAAAAATATTGTCAATGATGGTGTTGTAGGAAACAAACATGTGAAAATAGCACAACCCATCTTAAATATAACAAGTATGCAAAATAGTGCTCCATCTAGTAATCAAAATAACAATCAATCAAAACCTAAAACCTCATACATTCCTCGCTAGAGAAAATTTACACCATTGTGTGAATCTCTTGAATCTTCTTCTAGGAAGCTCATTGTCAAAAATCTTATAACACTTCCTAAAGTAAGAGACTATGAACCTAAAGTGAAACCTTCATGGTGTAAGGATACTAACTATTGTGGATACCAGAGGAACACGATGCTAAAGAAAAATAATTGCCAATGATTAAAAAAATGTTATCCAAGACTTGATAAACAAGGTGGATATTCCTATTGAGGCATATCCAATCCAATGAAAAAGATAAGGCATTCATGGATCCACTTCCTAATTACAATAAATTAAGTACCTCAAATAATAATGGTGATAACAATACAAATTACATAAGGACACCTTATGGATACATTGTTAATAATGTATCTAATTTGTATTCACACATGCCAATGCGATCACTAATAAAGAAAACCAAGAGTATGTGTTGGTTAATGCTACCACTTGTCAAGGAAAGGTTAATTTGTACAAGGAGTACCTCCTAAGTAATCCTTCATCTCAAGCCAATACAATGTTTTAGACCAATTGAAAAAGACACCCGCACAAATATATATCTTAGAGTTTTTAGGTCTTTCACCATCTCATAAAGCCATCCTAGAAAAATATCTATAAGAGACTATCGTTCCTACTAATTTACTAGTTCTTGGATTAAAAAGATGAAACCAAGTTTCTATCATCATAATTTGTATTATAATAAACTTGGGGCAAAAAGCACTTTGGATTTCAACATCACTAGAAAAGAAAATCCTTAGACTTTCTTCGCCAACTAACTACAATATGATTGGAATTTTAGGTTCATCCTTGTCATTAGTGTCAATAATATTAACATTGTTGTCAAATATTCACAAATATTCTTAGAAAATACACCAAGTTGTCATTTCTTAATGCTACATATTCTATGTTCACATCAAGCACAATTTGTGTGTGGTATAAAATTGGTATTCAACTGGAATGCAACCAACACTTCAATAAACCATTAACTCGAGAATTTAGCTACTAGTATTCATTCATAATGAACAACTAAATTCTCAAAACCGTCTTATTGCTTCCTAGTTGAAGCGAGTTTGATCTTTTATACAATTCTCATCAAATTGGGTATGAGGGATTAGTGACTTGACTACTTCAAAATGGAAGATTCAAAACATGAGTGAAATGCAATACTTGTATTCACCACTCTAAGATATGCAAATGCAAAACTATGAGAGAAAACATGAAGCTAAACTAGAATGAAGCCATGATGCAAGATTAAACTAACAACACCAATGCTACTATGAAAACAAACTAAATTCAAAAATAGCTAACAATGCAAGGTTACCCTACCAGATGAACTAAACTAAGAATGCAAGAGAGATATGAAAATAGCATAAGCTCACTAGAGTAGGATGCAAAATGACAAGAGATAGGATCTCACAAATGACCAAGATGGAACCCAAAATGGCATAATATCCTTAGGATGCAAAAAGATGGATTAAATGTAAAAAGACATATTTTCCAAAAAATAATCAAGATGGAACCCTTGAGCCAAGGAAGAGATTCATTTTAAAGAAATTGCCCCAAGATGAAGGGTGGAGATTAAGAGGCAAAATATGTTAGGTAGAGATGAGTGGTGAGAGAGATCAATCTTTGTGAGAGGATCCAAGAATTTTGATTGGCCAAGCTTGATTGGAGAATAAGACAAAATAGAAAATCTGCTTTTAATTGTTATTTAATTAAGATTAAGTTGCACACTTATGTGGGAAATGTTGAAATTAGCTAGGGGTGCAATTTTTGCGGCATTCCGAGAACTTTGAATTATAGGTCAAAATCTAGAAAAGGTGCCTAGAGGGATCATTTTCAAATCATTTGCAATAGTTGACTTTTGAGATCCCAAAGCCTTCCAGAGAGTGAAAATGCCAATTCCAGCTGCGATCACCAATTCGAGCTTCAGAGGCGATACAACTAGCCTCAATCCTATGGTACACCAATAAGTACCTGATCTTGACTTGTGATTTTGCAATTTTTTATTGATTTTTGCAATCTTCTTATGCTTATTTAGGGCTAAAACTCAATTTATCATGAGATGAAATAGTTTCATCATAACCTTAGTTAGGTTCCATTGTAGTACGATAATATGGAAGCATATATTGTATCGAAAGTCATTTTTTATTTTATCGCACGATAGGTACTCTTGTATCGTATGATACTGGGAACTGTATCCCATTGAAGAATTGTATTTCAATGTTTATTAAGTTTCATCATATGATAAACTAGAGCTAACTATTTCATTACATGATCTTAATTTTTTTCGTTGTGCCTTGATTACAAAATTATCTTAGTTTTGTAGCTCATTTGTAACCTTGTAGATATGCTTGATGATGACTTTTGATACTTTGATCCTCAATATAGATAGATTTTTCTCATGATTCAGATTGATTACTGATGTGTTTCCTTGTGTTCCTTTTGCAGATGTGATTGCCTGATCCTATCTTCCAGTGCGCCTACCCACAGGTATTGAGACTTGTCTAGTATTTATCGCAGTAGGAGTTGGCTTTATTAGATCAGTGTGGGCTCAGGGAGCTCATTACCATGTCTGACATTCGTGTTAATCACGGGTTACTGATCGTGCTAGTTGAGAGATTCCACAATGAGAAAAATACCTTTCATCTTCCCACTGGTGAGATTACCATCACTCCTGAGGACATATATCTGATCCTCAGATTACCCATAGCTAGAGAGCTCATCTTTTATGATCAGGATCTAACATAGGGGATCGTAACACTGAGTCGGGTATTCGCAGATAATACCATCCTAGACCAGAATATTATGTGGGATTATATGTTGAGACAATACGACCAGGACTATCCATTGGCTTGCGTTCTTGTGGGGTTGATCGAATGTGTCGCTACACCTGATCATAGCCACTAGGGGTTCTAGTGCAGATAGGATTGCATTTTGTATGAGATGCTCAGTAGGCCTCAGATATTTAGATGGGGAGCATGCCTATTGTGCCATATATACAGAGAGCTACACAAGATAGTGTACCGGTGAGGATGAAGCATGGCAGTCGGAGTGATAGTATTATAGATATGGACGTATGCCCGAGGAGCGAGTATGCCTTATATTTTCCGCTACATAGGTTATATCCACTAGCCAATTTGGGAAAGACTAATTTCTAATGCCGACAATTAGATGATCTATCTTCCATGGTGTGGCAGCCATACATAGGCTTCAAGAGGTGGTCAAGATCTGCCCAAGAGCTGTCATACATGTTCTCTAGTCGGCCATTGATTGGCAAGTATGCTTCTATTAAGTTTGAGATACTATTGGTGCTTTTAATTTCTTGTCTTCATTTGCTTTATTCCTTAGTCTTTATATGCTTCATGAATTTGTAGGTGCACTCCCATAGTTGAGTGATTTTGTATTAGTAGAGTCTGATGACAGTTCAGTCATAGGCAGGATGCACCGACCAAGTTTGTAGCATACACTCAATTTTCGAACGAGGAGACAGATTGGGGGTTGTGACCTATCTATGCAGTGGTTGTACATGAGCTTAGGGATCTGATTAGGGCCAACTAGGAGTACCTTCCTAACACCATAGATGTTGGTGTCACCCTCGCATATAGACAATATCTTACTGACCATCCCTTCTTGAGGTTCACCGATTCAGCTGAGCGAGTTGCTAGACTAGATGAGGAGGAGTCAGTTGACAATCCACAGAACATAGGAGCTAAGAGAGGGGCTAGCATAGAGCAGAGGGGCAAAGGATGAGGCTATCTAGGGGTGAGAAGAAGTAGGTCACATGGAGAGAGAGGATATTTAGGGTCTATAGGGGTTGTTGTTGCTGCAAAGAAGGGATTGTTGGAGGGTGAGAGATTGGTGAGCCAAAGAGTGGACCGAGGTAACCTCCTAAGGAGAGACTGGTAGGGGAGACTGATTGAGGGTGAGGGGAGCCTATGGAGGATGTAGTAGTAGAGGCACGATGGGCTGAGGAAGCACAGGGGACTAGTGCTCAGAAGATAGCACTTCTGAGGGAAGATGTTGCAATGTCCATGACACGAGAGGTAGTGCTAGAGACACATTTAGAAGACAAAATTATGCAGGTGCAGGAGTTGTAGAGTGAACGAGACCAGATCCAGTAGAGGATCACCTATCAAGCTTCAAGGGCTTCATATTATTATGTATTATATATTAGAGCAGTAGTAGCTACACCTAGAGCACCTTCATACACCTAGTTCACTCCACAATCTGAGGGAGCCATGCCAGCACCAACACTGATGAGAGAAGATGTCCCTCCTCCTCCACCCCAAGATTAGGAAGAGGGGGGAGTCAGTATTGATATCCCATTTATCATCTTATCCCCTTCTTCCATTTTGTATGTACTCATTGTTATATCTGCATGGAGGATGCACTAGTTTTGTACTCGAGACATTTTTGATATCGCGGGATATGCACATATAAGCTCTATTTTTGCTCATTTACACTATGTTCCTACACATTTAAGTTTTGTTTCTGCACATTGGTTGTTTGTTCCTGTGCATTTAGTACAAAAAGTTTCATTTTCAAAATAGTTTAATAATTTTATTTCATATTAGTTTGATCTTTACCTAACCTTGGACTAACAATTATTGCAACTATTTAATGTATAATGAAGAGTGAAATATGAGACTATTAATATTTTTTTTGCAGGGTTTTCTATTAGGTCATTATTCTACATATTGAATTTGCATTGTCACTAGTAGCACCTAATTTAATTAGGGGAAGAGTAAACTATACATTTTGCATCTTGTTGAAAATATCACGTAGATTAATTAGGGGAGCTTGTAATTGAACATTATTCATTTTTCACTTTCTTAATTTTATTGTAGAAGGGCACAATGAATGTGTAGAGTAGCTTCACTTAGTCTAACCAAGGAGGTTAATTAATTAGTTTATGTTGGGCTTGTAAAGGTGGTAGGTGTATGCTCTCACCTTGTGTAAATTCAGTGATAAAAAACCAAACCCAATTGTTTTTTTTTTATAGAACCCTAAGAGTATTAATAAGTATCTTTCATCCACTTTTCAAGATTTTAAATATAACCTCTTGGCATTGTTCTTAGACAGATTTCCTTTTGGAATGTACTTTCTCCAATTGGGAATGACTCAAAGTGGAGCTTTCATTCAAGTTGCTATATAAAATGGTCAAGGAAAAAGCCAAGTCCAAGCTGGTATTAGTGTTCACCGTACATCACCAATTTGAAAGGATGTGTAATAGCACTTTGGAAGGATAAATTTTACATTGTGGATGGTGTATTAGACTCTTGGTAGGATTGGTTAAAGCCTTAAGTGGCTTGCTAGACACTCGTAACATATTGGTCCCCTAAATATTAACTAGACAACATACTTAGCAGCCCACCCTATTTTGACTAAACATTGTGATACATTTTAGTGTAAGGGCATAGTTGGTTTTGCCCCGAAGATACTCACCATAAGGCTCCCTTGAGTAAAGACAAAAATCCCTAGCATTGTATAAGCTATTTATAGTTTTTTGGAGAGAAGGTGATTGGGTCATCCTACAAGTATTAGAGGTCCCTATCTATCAAATCTTGCAAAGAAAAAAGAGTGAGCATACCAATCTAGGTGTGAGGACACTTAAGTCAAAGAAGATTCTAAGTTGTGGCTTGTGGTATCGCAGTGAAGCCATTCCTTAGGCTAGAAAGTGTTTGAATTATTTTCTCTCGTGTATATACTAGTAGAAATTTGAGATTGTTATTAAAGCCTTAAACATACACTATCTTTTAAGATATAGAAAAAATAGACAATTTGTCTATATTGTCTTCTTTGTCTTCTTGTCAAAAATTAGAAAATCATCAAAAAATAAAGTTATTTAAGAAAACTAAAAAGAGACCAAAAACATTACACAAACTTTAAAAAAAAATAAAAAATAAAAAAACAATTCCTCTGCATTTGTACATCAAATCTCATTATTCGAACACCAACATTAGTTATTTCCCCTGTTAGGATTTACACCCGTTGTCTAGGAAATAAAGTAAAACATTGACAATGTGAGTCTCATCATAGTGAGAAATATCATCTCTTATAGAATTGATTTGTATCATCTATTGATAACTATTCCTTAATAGTTCAATATTATCATTTCAACATGACCAAACTAGCACCTAAGATATCTTGCCACTTCTATCTTCTCATAGCATCTTTATTTGAATAAAACATTTCATCCAATCAACTCTTTAAATACACACTTCCAATCCATATCATTTGCATGGTTCAAATAAGAGCTCAAAAGAAAAGAGAAATAGAAAATCCCTTTGAATAATTTGAGACAACCTCACATGGTATAGTTAGTGAACATGAAAATGAAAAGTAATTTATTGCAACACAACTTCATAAAGTTCAATAAGATCCTAAGTTCCACAATCTAATGGAAAAAGTAATGGAAAGGGACAGACAAAAGTATTTCCTCATGCTTGCATATCAAGGTGCAAATTTGCCTCATGATTTTGATACAAAAACCTAGGAAATTTAGAAAACGAAAGCGCAAGAAAGAAGTAAGCCCACTAGAAATACTTACCCAAAAGATGCAGACATCACAACAATATATTAGTAACCTACAAACTAGATCTTCCACCAAAAGATATTCTCTAGAGGTCATATGTCCATTTCCTTTTAACAAAAACATGGCGATGATACCTTTTCCTCCCAACATTGAAGTTCCAAATATTTGATAAATATAAAGGGAAAGGTGATCCTCAAGACCACATTAGGGAATTTTGTGTTGCTAGTATAAAATTTGTCCATAATGATGTTGATGATCTACAACTGATTGAATATCTAGATAAACTGAAGGAACAATTATTAGAGATCACCGAGCTACTCAAGTGATATGTAAGATGATTAAATCAGTCAATATGTTGTCATTGATGTCAACTAGTTTTGACTATACTTATCATGATAGTTACAAACATTTGAACATCTGTATAAGGAAGAAAAGATGAAGAAATGAGATATCTACATAAGGAAAAGATGGATATGACAGATAAGAATAAGGTATACATTGGGTAACTTATTGATGAGTCTATGGCTTTATATTGTTGACTTGAGCATTTTACATTAATCTATTATGAAGAAGAGATTTGAATTGAACAAGTTAATGTGGTCGGCAATTGAAGAATTATGTATACACCAAGCCCATGTAGTGTATACCGAGTGACAGTAATAACCGAGTTAGTTTTCACCGATGCATTCAGTATTAACCGAGTATGGATGAAAACATTAAATGCTAAGGACAACCAACTGAAATTGATGAGCTAGAAATTGTTATGATTTTGAGGTAAAGGATGAATTTAGTTATAAGATCCATGGCTGACAAAATTTAGAGATGATCTAAAGGATAAGATTGAAACATGTTATGGACACATCTGTCAAGGAAGGTTTAAGCGACAAAAATAGACGAAGGAGATTAAGAGGCAAAATCTGATGGCTGATATGAAAATAGTTTACGTGTCTATTTAAGAGACATGAGTTTCATTGTTGAAACATATTGGACAAATAAAGACTGCAAAGATTTCACGTGAAGACTTTATTCATGAATTCCTAATCAAACTTGTTACAGACAGAACCGAGCTGCAAACATTATCGAGCGTCAAAGAACTATTTACCGAGTGAAGTAAGTTTGGAAATATCGAGGAAGTGAATGGTTAATGATCAGATAAGTTTTATGAGCATAGCATATATCTATATATTTGCAATTGAGTTGTATTTGAATCATATCAGAACAATATCAGTTTAACAATTGATTCAGCAAAAATCTCTTAACTGAGTGGACTTAACAGTCTTATTGTATTTCCATATGACATTCAATGAATGTTAATTGTTATCTTGTTGACCCCATAGTGAATGTTGGTCAAAAGTTAACTGTTAGTGATAAATCCTCTAAACAGGTCACACCTAACAGTGTGCATTGTAACCTTTAACAGGGTTGGCTCCTAACCTAGCTCACTTCAGAAGAGTGAAATATTTTGGGTTACCGGTCCCAAGTGGTTTTCCATTAGCAGGGTTTCCACATTAAATCATTGTGTTATGTGTTATTTTTTATGATTTTTTTTCTATCATACTTTACATACTGCATAGTTGATTTAATCAGTAATCACAATTTGGATAGTTACTGGTATTCGGTGAATGAACAAATAGTTAGATATTTTATCTTACCGAGTTGCAGAGATTGTTGAAATAGTTTTGAAAAGTACGCCTGAGATTTTAGGATTGTAGGATAACTGATGTAACTGATTCACCCCCCCCCCCCCTCTCGGTTATTCTAACAATTGGTATCAAAGAGTATTGGTTGCTTGGAGGAAAGTTTCAAGGACTTGAGCAAAAGATCACAAGCTGTATAAAGGGGAAGTGCCTAAGCTGAACAAAGATAACTTCTCCACATGGCAAAGCAGGATGAGGCTTCACATATCTAGAATTGGAGAATCTGCTCTACATCTACTAGACAATGGCTACTTACAACTAACTATTGGACCTTTGACAATTGATCAATTAAGGGACATACATGAACATAATATTACTATGATAGAGACTGTTGCTACTCTATCTGATGTTGAGTTTGAAAATGTCAAAGCATGTACTACAATGAAGGAAATATGGGATAAACTTGCACTAGTTTATGGCGGTGATGTAAATGTAATGAGAGCTAGAGCTGAAAGCTTGAGAGGCAGATTTGAAGACATAAAAATGAAGGAAGGTGAGAACATCACACAATACTCTAACCGAATCAAAGAGGTAGTCAATGTTATCCGAGGAGCAGGAGGTATTACTTTTGAAGATACTGTGGTAAGTAAGATATTGAGAACCTTGTTGCCTATCTATGCAATTAGAATATCTGCAATTCATGAAATGAGGTTTGCACCTAATAGCACTCTTACCCTTGATAGTCTGATTGGAAAGTTGACTACTTTTGAGCTAAATAATTATGACAACAGTGTTGTACTGAGTGTTGAGTCTGCTTTTATGTCATCTCTAAAAATTGGTAAATCTAGCAATAAGCATAATATAAAGAATGAAAGTGACAGTGACAGCAAAGATGAGCTTGAAGCACTTATGGCTCGGAGACTTCAAAAAGGTAAAGGAAGGTATAAGGGAAAGTTACCTTTAGCTTGTTTTAATTGTAAAGAGATTGGCCATATTGATGCTAGATGTCCTAATAGGAAAGAAGAAGATAAAGACAATGACCGATCTGGTGATGGAAAGTTTGGCAGAAGAAATAACAGAGGAAGCCGACACTACAACAGAGACAACCGAGATTACAAAGACAAAGGTAAGAAGGCATGTTACCTTGTTGGAGAAAATGAGAATGACACCAACACTGACACTAATGATGAAATTGAAGTAGTATTTGGTTGCAATAAAAGATGATTCAGAAGAAGAGGAAAGGTATGTAGAAACAACCCTTATTTCTAAAGTTAGCAAAAATGACACATGGATCATAGATAGTGGCTATACACATCACATGACTGGTGATGAAGATAAATTTGAACATCTTGAGCACTATAATGGAGTATCAATGAAAATGGGAAATGATACACCTTGTCAAGTAAAAGGAAAAGGGTCTATCTTGTTGAATGATAAGATGAGATGTGATAATGCATACTGGGTAAAAGGACTTAACTACAATTTTTTGAGTGTAGCACAACTAAATAACTCAGGTCACCGAGTTGCATTTGAAAGCAAGAAGGTGAAAATCTTTGATGAAAATGGAAAGCTTTTCGGTACTGGAGGATAATCAAAAGGTAATTTATTCTATCTTGACAATGCTAAAACTTCTTGTTTATTGGTGAAGAATGAAGATACCATGTGTGGTTATGGCATAAGAGATTGTGTCATGTGAACTTTGATAACATGATTAAGATCAGCAAAAAGAGAAGAGTTAGAGGTTTACACTAGTACATTTGATCTAGTTTTTCTACCAAAATTTTCGACCATCAAATAAAAAGGTTTAGGTTGGTCAGATTATAGAAGGAAAACTTTTTTCTTTTTTTTTCCATGCTTGTGTTGGTCGAAAGTTTGACGAATACCGTGTAGGTTGAAATTTCGACCAACACGGGCATAACTTAAAAAAAGATTTCAAACCTCATTTCATTATTAGATAAGCTTGTAGCAAGCGCGAAGGAGGAATAGCTAGAAGGAACAGGTTTAAGAAATATTCCAGGCTTGAACGAGAGGTATGTGAATTACTCTCCACTAAAAGATTCCATCGTTGGATTTAAATGTAATTTTTGGCTCTAATCAATAAAATAAAATCATTTTCCTGCAATTCTGGATTGCCAGTCATTTGTATGGCCTTGTACGGCCTTGAAAGTATATGAGACCAATTTGGTTCGATAGCCTTGTGCCCTAGCTTTCAAACGCAGGTGATTTTAGAACAGATATTTTTCTTTGTAATCTGGCATTTTTAAATCAATAAAATTGAAACCATTTCCTGCAACTTTTGAAGTAACAGTGGATTGGCATGCATTGGTGCAAAGGTTTGGGACTGAGAAACCGATAGATTTAGGTAGGCTCAAGTCTTACTCCTCCTTTTGAATTTATTTTATATTCTAACCGCTCTGCAACGTGGGTGATTGGAAATTTTATCCTGCTGACTATTTTTCCTTAGGCCCGATACCAGGGTTATCTAAACTATTGGGCATAACCCGCACCTCCACCATGGGTATTTGCTAGCCCTTGGTGGAAAGATTGTGGTGTCGATGGTCTTTGTGATCATGCGAGTTTCGATCATCAAAAAGCTAGGAGATGGAAGCTGCACGATGCCCTAGGTGTACATATCTAAGTGTGCACCATTGAGTCGACTATGTACAATCAACAAAACCATTGATTAGAGATTTGAGGGAGTTCAAAACTCAGTGGGGAAGACTCTTATGTATGCCCTTGCATTTCCATTTATGCTCGGTTTGTGATAGTAGAAACAACGACTGTCATAATGTTACAGGCATAACCCGCACCTCCACCATGGGTATCTGCAGCCCTTGGTGGAAAGATTGTGGTGTCGATGGTCCTTGTGATCATGTAGGTTTGGATCATCAAAAAGCTAGGAGATGGAACTCGTGCGATGCCCTAGGTGTACATATCTAAGTTTGCACCATTGAGTCGACTATGTACAGTCAACAAAACCATTGATTGGAGATTTGAGGGAGTTCAAAACTCGGTGGGGAAGACTCTTATGTATGCGCTTGCATTTCCATTTATGCTCAGTTTGTGATAGTAGAAATAGTGACTGTCATAATGTTATAGGCCCAACTTGAATCACAAACCCTGTCAAACTTAATACATTCGAGCCTTCCTCACTGTCTTACCTTAACTTAAACATAACTTAAACAAATCTAGAAGTCCTCTGGTCGTAGGTTTCAAGCCTAGTAAGCAACTATCAAGAACAACTGTGTATTGCAAGACGCAAAACATTTGTAGGAGTATTATGATTTTCTTGTGGGCTTCATCTGGACTGCATTTCCTTAGAAGTACTATCACCCCTGGTCCTAGTCCATTCATTTGGGTGTGAGTAGGTTAGACACAAGTGTTTAACAACTGTGGATTCATCAAATTGTTGTTGGTTGCAGTAGGGTCTGATTTGACTAGTTAACAGTTATAAACTCTCTATTTTCTTGGTGACTCACATGATGTAGGATTGAACTGCTATATTTAGCCTATGTACCTATTGTTGACCAGTGATTGGTAGAATTGTGGCTTGATTTGGGGCTTAGTGATTGGGCACCCCATTGGAAGGTTGTGATAGCATGAAATTGATAGCAAGCTCCACACAATGCCATATTGTTAAAGAGAGCACTACTTAGACCTGCAGTATTTGTGCCATATCCCAAAGTGTACATATTACCATAGCCGCAAGCACCTCTAGCAGCAACAATTCCAACCAAATCACATTATAGCAATCTCACAATGCACATACAATAAAATAAGACTAAGATTCTGCCATGAAATGATCAATCAGTAAAAATTGAATGGGATCTGACCCATGGTTCAAGAGACATCATCCCCACCAGAAAATGTACCATGGGCTACAATCCAACCATGAACTAATACTTCTCTTACCTCAAGAAATGACAACGTCCATACCACCATCAAAATTGTCATCACTTCCATTCTTGTCAGTTGTAACAGGCTTATAAAGTTCAACAAACAGAAAGAATTAATGATTTCTTCCTCTCACACCCTCCTATATGTATTCAGGGTTGGGAATGGTAGTTAGGACATTTTATTAAGTGGACTTTGAAGGTGTGGGGTCTAGGTTCCAGTAGGTTGTTGTCCTGGAGACCTTTGAGAAGGTTTCAAAGGACAAATTGCCCTAATCTCTCACACTTACCCTAGTCCTTGCATCAATAAGTGTCATCATCATATTAAATGAGACATAAAGGAAAAAGTATCATAGAATTTTTTTCTGAAGTATCCTGATTGAACATAAGAATCTACTTTTGAATAGGATACAAAAGAGAACCATTTAAGAAATAGTCATTTTCACACAAACAAAAGATATTAGTTGTTATGATCATGGTACACACACATATACTATTTTTTGAGTCAGTATATATGTTTCTTGATTACACCCCCCACTAATCAGACATACTCATTTATCTGTTTTAATTTCCTCGCATGTTTTTGGTGGGAGTTAATAGAGAATTTGAAGTCTTTAATTTTTATAATTAATAGGGGTATTTTTCCTTTGGATTGGACATGCTTATTTTTGTTTTGGCAGTCCCAAATAACACTATCTTAGTCTACTGTCATTCCCAATCACAATATCAGTCAATCCAATTTAGGAAAATCCTTTATTGAGTAGTAGTTCTTCATTCTTACAATTGATGAATTCTCATGGTGGAGTGGAAGACTTCGTGTAACAAAAAAAAATGATTGGGATCTATCTATGAGATTTATTTTCAAAATGAATTGACTGATCCAAGTTACCTCTGTCACTGCAGCAAGCACACAAAATCAGTTAAAAAATGATTGTTAGGTATTGAAACAAGGATACATATATTTTTCATATATCTTTAAGTTGATCAGGGTCCCTTGGAACCAAATCACAGTAATGGAAATTGCATTTACATAGGCCATTAAGTCTCAGGGTAGTGACTGTCTTGTCTTAAGGTTGAATTACAGTCACAATCCAATTCGTTCCATACCATGTCAATCCGCCTTAAGCATTAAATTCATGCATGTTAGGGTCAATTTGGTGAGATTCATTATTTTTAGCTTGGAACCTTTATTAAAATTGAGTCATAAGAGGGAAAAGTACTTATATCTTCCCTACAAGACTGTTGGTGTATATTGCACCAGAGTTCTATTATCCATGATTGCAAAATTGTCTTGTGGTAGTGAACACATCATTAGAAACAAAATACATATCATTTCCTCTCCTCTTGAAAACATCTCTATATCTTATATTGACCATTGAATTGCTGCTCTAATTGTTCCCTTTACCACTGCTACTCCTTTATACCACTGTGATAGTGGATAGGCATTGAAGAAGAACTTTCTTTAAACATTTATTATCCACATTGTTTTGGCATCTTTTTAAATCATGAATTGTTACACTTATCATCACCTCATCAAGCCTATTTGACAGTCAACCTTGTCTATAACTAAGAACTCAAAAGTGTTGTTTGTCATTGGGACTAATCTTTGCTTACAAATTTGATCACCATTTATTGACATCCTTTTGATAGTCACTTCTCAAGACTCTTGGATGCATTTTTTTATTTCCTTCTTACTGTTCCTTCACATGACTAATCATCTTTTGTTCTCACTATCATGAGGAACTCTATGACACTCTAAAAGTGCCATTCCAACTTCATCAACATTGTCTTTTCCATTTGCAGTGTATACCACTGCTTTTGAGCAACGATTTAATGGTCAATATAAGATATAGAGATGTTTCTAATGATGTGTTCACTACCACAAGACTGTTGGTGTATATTGCACCGGAGTTCTATTATCCATGGTTGCAAAATTGTCTTGTGGTAGTGAACACATCATTAGAAACAAAATACATATCATCGCCTCTCCTCTTGAAAACATCTCTATATCTTATATTGACAATTAAATCATTGCTCTAATTGTTCCCTTTACCACTGCTACTCCTTTATACCACTGTGACAATGGATAAGCATTGAAGAAGAACTTTCTTTAAACATTTATTATCCACATTGTTTTGGCATCTTTTTAAATCATGAATTGTTACACTTATCATCACCTCATCAAGCCTATTTGACAGTCAACCTTGTCTATAACTAAGAACTCAAAAGTGTTGTTTGTCATTGGGACTAATCTTACCTTACAAATTTGATCACCATTTATTGACATCCTTTTGATAGTCACTTCTCAAGACACTTAGATGCATTTTTTTCTTTCCTTCTTACTATTCCTTCACATGACTGATCATCTTTTGTGCTCACTATCATGAGGAACTCTATGACACTCTAAAAGTGTCATTCCAACTTCATCAACATTGTCTTTTCCATTTGCAGTGTATACCACCGCTTTTGAGCAGCGATTTAATGGTCAATATAAGATATAGAGATATTTCTAATGATGTGTTCACTACCACAAGACTGTTGGTGTATATTACACCAGAGTTCTATTATCCATGATTGCAAAATTGTCTTGTGGTAGTAAACACATGATTAGAAACAAAATACATATCATTGCCTCCCCTCTTGAAAACATCTCTATATCTTATATTGACCATTAAATCGCTGCTCTAATTGTTCCCTTTACCACTGCTACTCCTTTATACACAATCACCATGATTCATCATGCTTGGTATGGTTTGCCATTTCTTTCATTACACTAGACATTGCTTCCTTGTATCATTGCCTACTCTTTTACAGTGATTGTCATTGTTCTTCACAAGAGTGCTTTTGTCACTTACCATGACTGCCAGAGATCTAAGAATTCAAAACTCTTAGGAACCCTCCTCAAAATAGTAGAGATTTTATTTTCACAAAACAAAAGATGTATCTCCCTGTGAACATTTTAATGAAAACTACTTCTCTTTCTTTGACATCTTCCATTCCTTGTTACTTCCTTCAACAATTTATAGTACACATGTTTGGAGGTCTGAAGGAAACAAGAGAATTTGATGAGTCACGAGTCTTAAGATTGTACTTAATATAGCCAAGCTTCATTCAATGGTACATTCAAACATGAAACAAACCATTCTTAAACCAGATTAAACTAGTAAACCAAAGGACATACTGATTATAAGTAAACTAGTAAACCAAAGGACATGCTTTTACTACTAAGTCTTTGTTTGTTGGGCATACTGATTATAAGGACATGACATATATCACAAATGTTGCTAATTAAGGTTGGCGGGATGATTACGCCTATCCTGAAAAAAGACTGTCAAATCATTATGCTTTCAAATCAATTACCTATCGACGTAGACCTTGCGAGGGAGAGAAGCCAAACACATAAAGAACATGCACATAAACACGACAACTGAAAAACTTAAATGGAATACACCATTCAATGGTACATTCAAACATGAAACAAACCATTCTTAAACCAGATTAAACTAGTAAACCAAAGGACATACTGATTATAAGTAAACTAGTAAACCAAAGGACATGCTTTTACTACTAAGTCTTTGTTTGTTGGGCATACTGATTATAAGTACATGACATATATCACAAATGTTGCTAATTAAGGTTGGCGGGATGATTACACCTATCCTGAAAAAGGACTGTCAAATCATTATGCTTTCAAATCAATTACCTATCGACGTATCCCTTGCGAGGGAGAGAAGCCAAACACATAAAGAACATGCACATAAACACGACAACTGAAAAACTTAAATGGAATACACCAAGAAGTACCAAATGATGAATGCTCAATTGTTGTAATGGCAAAGCAATATAAGAACTATCCATTTCTAGAACTTGATTTTTCTATAGTCCTCATGATTTTTCTTATTTCTTGTATGTGCTTGGTGACAAGATTTTGAAAATTGTTGACATACTTAAATGGAATACACAATACCAAATGATGAATGCTCAATTGTTGTAATGGCAAAGCATCAGAACCGTCCATTTCTAAAATTTGATTTTGTATAGTCTTAATTATTTTTCTATAGTCCTAATGATTTTGAAAATTGTTGACAAAGAGTGTTTCTTTTTTTTATTGTAGTATAAATGATTTTTCTATAGTCGTAATGATTTTTCTTATTTCTTGTCTTTTGTCCCTTTTTGATTTCCTATGTCCGTGCTTCGTGATAGGATTTTGTCACCTTCTTTTGATGGTATATTTCATTCACTCTATGTGGAATACTATTTTGTTCACTATTTTATTTCAGCTTCATATTTCTACATTTTTCATATACACAGAGACTACACATGTTGATAAAAAAATGAGCTATTTGATTTAGGTTTACTTTTCATTATTGTAAATGGTTAATATTTCTAATGGTACTCCTTGTTGTATTTCATATAAAAATAATCATATAAAATAATAAATGTAGTAACGATGGTGTGGTGCATTATTGATATAGGCTCGATGACTCTTGTCAATGTGGTGGTGGGCAGTATGTATTGAAGACTTCACGGACACCGAACAACCCTACACGACAATTTTGGTGCTTCCCAAATAGAAAAAAAGTTGCTAATGTGTATATATTTAATGTTTCTAATGTAAATACTATTCATTATAATATAAGAACTAATGTAGACTGGGTGTCACAGGGAAATAATGGTTGTGGATACTTTAGTTGGGTCGATGACAACTCATCTGCATCTATCCACCCATCTCCACTTATCTGCGATGAAGGATTTGAGTGCAAAACATGTCAGGCTAGGGCAAATTCTGAAATTATATTTTTATGATGCCTTCTCTGTATTGTAATCGCATTTCTTTGTTGCGACCATATGCAAAGATGAACTCAAGAATTAGTTAGTTTAGTATTTTCATATTGTAACTAATATTTTTATATTGATATAACATAACTTCTCTTTGCCTCAGGTGCGCATATATATGGTTTACATCTTTTTTAGAATAATTCTTCATGTTTATGGCTCAGGTGAGCCCCAATCTACTATCAATCACATGATTTAACGTATAGTGTTTTCTTGGTTATTCCATTTGTTCCTTGACCTTGACTATGGATTGACTATCATTTTCAAGCTTGAGTGAGACTTCGTACCATGCAACGTCTGCAGATTTGTACGCAACGTTGATTTATGCTAGAGGTAAACTACATGTGTCATGTAAACAACATGGTTGAATGCAATCTCTTTTGCATGTTTTCAAGAGTTTTCCCACCAATACAAGTGTAAATAACACATTGAACATAATCTACGAACGTTGCGTGGTATGAAGTCTCGCTGAAGTTTGAGCGCAGTGTGGTATGAAGTCTCCCTTTATTCTAGTGAGGGATTGGAATGAGTTCATTTTGGATGCAAAGGAGAATGGGGATACTCAAAGAGGAATTACACCATCAAATGAGAGAAGGTATAAACACGACAGCTGAGAAACATAAATGCAGATTTCACAACAGCTGAGAAACATAATTGTAGGCATCACGATCACAATTTTTTGGAGACAACGTAATTGAGTTGTATACCCAAGCGATGGAGTGCAACTTCTGCACCTTCGATTCCAAGTTGACACTACAGGATACAAAGACCATAGATAAGGAATAAATTTAGAGAGCGGAGGAGGTCCATAATGACCAAAATAATACAGGATGAACCTCAAGTTAAATGAGGCAACTGCAAACATTTTAATAGATTTTTATTATTAAATAATGAAATTTACATATACTAGTGTTCTAAGCCCCCTCATTACATGATTTATTATTGTAAGCCCCCTCTAACTTGTGCATCTAGAAAATGAAACTACAACCTATTGGGATTGAGACAAACCTTATAGAATAACAGCAGCTAGGAATGATCGCTTTCCAACATCTATTGAATACATCTTTTGAATACATCTATAGCTTGTGAATACAAGGTGTAGCTCATGAATACAAGGTCCTCCAATAGATATATTCAACGGATGTTGGAAAGCGATCCTTCCTAGTTGTTGTTGTTCTATAAGGTTTGTCTCAATCCCAATAGGTTGTAGTTTCATTTTCTAGATGCATAAGTTAGAGGGGGCTTACAATAATAAATCATGTAATGAGGGGGCTTAGAACACTAGTATATGCAAATTTCATTATTTAATAATAAAAATCTATTAAAATGTTTGCAGTTGCCTCTTTTAACTTGAGGTTTGTCCTGTATTATTTTTGTCGTTATGGCCCTCCTCCGCTCTCTAAATTTATTCCTTATCTATGGTCTTTGAATCCCGTAGTGTCAATTTGGAATCGAAGGTGTAGAAGTTGCACTCCATCGCTTGGGTATACAACTCAATTACATTGTCTCCAAAAAGATGTGACCATGATGCCTACAATTATGTTTCTCATCTATTGTGTCCCAAGACCCCTTATGACCCTTTACGACCATTTACGATCCCTAAGAATACATCTTAGAGGTCTTCAAATTTCGTAAAGGGTCATAAGAGGCTCCTAGGAGGGGCCAGATGAGCTTCCACCTTCACGTGGTTGGCCCTGTTAAGTAGAGAATGTTATACTCTTCTCGAAACAAAGAGAGGCTCAATAATTTAAGGTCTTGGTCCACAGACAAATTAAATTAGACTTACTATCCAAAACACATAAAAAACATGCACATAAACACAACAACTGAGAAACATAAATGTAGATTTCACAATAGCTGAGAAACATAATTGTAGGCATCATGGTCACAATTTTTTGAAGACAATGTAATTGAGTTGTGTACCCAAGCGATGCAGAGCAACTTCTGCACCTCCGATTCCAAGTTGAATACATTTGTTGGAGGACCTTGTATTCATGAGCAACAAATGTAGTCAACTTGGAATCAGAGGTGTGGGAGTTGCTCTGCATCGTCTGTGTATACAATTACATTGTCTCCAAAAAATTGTGACCATGATGCCTAAAATTATGTTTCTCAGCTGTTGTGTCCCAAGACCCCTTATGACCCTTTACGACCATTTACGATCCCTAAGAATACATCTTAGAGGTCTTAAAATGTCGTAAAGGGTCATAGCAGGCTCCTAGGAGGGGCCATATGAGCTTCCACCTTCACGCGGTTGGCCCTGTTAAGTAGAGAATGCTATACTCTTCTCAAAACAAAGAGAAGCTCAATAATTTAAGGTCTTAGTCCACGGACAAATTAAATCAAAGGCTTTTTTGAAGTCAATAAAGTAGCAAAAAGCCTCATCACCCGGAGTGTCCCATATTTTGTCAACTAAGTATCTAAGAGTCGCTCTGTGATCTATGGTGGACTGTTTCGGTCTAAAACCAGCTTGTTTGTGTGAAATAAGACAGAAAATGTGTGACTGTTTGTAAACAGTAAACAACAGCGACATAATATTGTTGTGCTTAATTTGATAATATATATATATATATATATATATTTAAAAAAAATTAAATTATATGTTGATATTTCGACCAACAAAGAATAGAAATGTCGACGAGAAAGCTATATATTCAACGTTTATTGTGATGATTTTACGTCACTATTTCGACGTACATTGGTCATAGGGATAAGGCAATTCTTCCAGGTTGAAGCAATGATTTCGACGTCGTTTTCGTCGATAGTTCAACCACTGGGAACGTCAAAATTACGATGGAGATTTGAAATGTGGTATTTTCGACAAAAAAAAATCCGATGACCGTTATGGTCAATTAGCTGACCAATAGGCGTCTAATAATCGAATAAACCTCATCGAAAAATAAGCAAAAATTTACTAGTGTTACCGAGTCTAACCAAACCTGATCATGTTATGTGCAATCAATGTCAGAAAGGAAAGATGACCAAATCTATTTTTAAAAGTAAAGGCTATTCATCTAAAGCTATTTTGGAGTTGGTACATACTGACTTATGTGGTCCTATGAGAACTCAAAGCTACTATGGTGACAAATATTTTATTTTATTTGTTGATGACTACTCTAGGATGATGACAGTCATGTTCTTAAAAGAGAAATCTAGGGCAATCAAATTGTTTAAATGGTATAAGGCTAGAGTTGAAAAAGAACTGAGAAAGACTTAAAATGCTTAAGATCTGATAGAGGAGGTGAGTTTATTTCTGATGAATTCCCTAATTTCTATAATGAGCATGGAATCAAAAGACAGGTTTCTGCACCAAGGACACCACAGCAGAATGGAATTGCTGAAAGGAGGAATTGATCTATTGTTGATTGTGCCATAACATTGATGATTGAGAAAAATGTTGCACAAATGTACTAGAGAGAAGCAGTTAGCACTCTTGTATACACCTTGAACTGAGTTCAACTGAAGAAAGACATGAACAAGATACCTTATGAGTTATGGTTTGGCTATACACCGAATGTAAGTTATTTCAGAATATTTAGAAGTAGGTGTTATATTTTGAAAGATGATAGGAATGGTAAATTGACTCTAAAGGTGATGAAGGAATATTTTTAGGATATTCTACTAAGATTAAAGCTTATAAATGTTTGAGCAAGGCTACTAATAAGATGGTTGAAAGTGTTAATGTAAAAGTTGATGAGTTTGTTGAAAAGAATGATGAAGAAATCATGAAGGAACCGAAAGACTACAATAGGTTTACATATGTTGAGCATCCAGGTTATCTACTGAAGCCACAGGCTGAGTCTACTGAGCATTAGGAAAATGCTAACAAGAATCAGCAAATGCAAATCGAGAACCAGGAAGAAGCTACCGAGCAAGAAAATGAACCTAAACCGAATGATGAGCAAAGAAGAGAACAAGATCTAGCAAGATTAGAAGGCACCATCCACATAACCAAATCATTGGAGACAAGCAAGTTGGCATGATGACCTGAAGTAAGTTAAGACAAAACACATGCTTAGTTTGTGAATTTGAGCCTAAGAATGTTAGGGATGCACTTGAAAATGAGGAATGGATTAAGGCTACGAATGACGAAATTGAATAGATTGACAAAAATAAGACATGGACATTAGTACCGAGATCGAAAGATAAAAATGTAATAGGTACTAAGTGGATTTTTAGAAACAAGTTAAATGAAAATGGTGAGGTCACTAGGAATAAGGCAAGACTTGTATGCAAGGGATATGCACAAGAAGAAGGTATTGATTATGGTGAAACTTTTGCACCAGTAGCTAGACTTGAAGGAGTCTGTATATTACTTGCATATGCTGCACATAAGGGATTCAAAGTATATCAAATAGATGTGAAATCAGCATTTCTGAATGGAATTCTTGAGGTGGAGGTCTACATAGAACAACCGAAAGGTTTTGTTGATCCAAATCAGAAGAACATGGTATGTAGACTGCATAAATCTTTGTACAAACTGAAGCAAGCACCGAGAGCATGGTATGAAAGATTACATGCTTAACTTATCAGTCTTGGCTTTGTAAGGACAAGTGATAATTGTAATTTGTACATGAAAGGAGAATCTGATGATCATATTTTGATTGCTGAAATTTTTGGTGATGACATAATCTTTGGTGGACATGATTTGATTTGCAAATCATTTGCTGATGAAATGAGAAAGGAATTTGAGATGTCAATGTTTGGAGAGATTAAATTCTTTCTAGGTTTGTAGATTATACAACATAATGATGGGATTTTCATCACTCAATCAAAATACATTAAAGAAGTGTTAAAGATTTTTGGCATGGAAGATTCAAAACCTGTAGGAACATCGATGGTAACAGGATGTAAGTTGACAAAGGATGATGAATCTACAGAGGTAAATCAGACACTATACAAATCAATGACTGGAAAACTGATGTATGTGGTACACAGTAGGCCTGATATAGCACATGTAGTTGGGATTGTGGCAAGATTTTTTGTCAATCCTAAAGATTCACATATGGTTGCTATTAAAATAATTCTAAGGTACTTGAAGAAGACTAAAGACTATGGTTTATAGTACACAAAAGAAGACAAATTTGAACTTTGAGTTTACATTGATGCAGATTGGGATGGAAACATTTGTTAAATTCCAGAGATCGATTGCAAATGTAATCATACTGTTATGATTGTCTGTATATTCCAGATGCATCGATCTCTTTGTATTTATACATGACAAGGACAAGAAGAGACATGTCCCTTCATGAGACATGTCTATTCATTAATTTATTTTATCAATTTTAACTATTTGGTTATTATGAGAATAATTATAATCTAACTTTATATATATATATATATATATATATATATATATATATATATATATATATATATATATAGTAATATCAATTATTATATATATTGATATATATACATATATATAATAAATCATTTCACATATTAATAATCATATAGTCAGTATTATTTATCTGACTGATGCTAAAAACATCAACAACATTGATGATCAAAAGAGCACAATCGATGGAGAATTCTTTTTAGGAGAAAGGCTTGTGACTTGGATAAGAAAGAAACAAGCATGCATTTCTCAGTCTATTGTTGAAGCAAAGTATGTTGTTGCTACTGCAAATTGTTCAAATATTGCTTGGATAAAACAAGTGTTGGAAGGAATGAATGAGGTAATGACTAACCCGGTGATTATATATTGTGACAACACTAGTGCTATAAATATTTCCAAGAATCTAGTGATGCATTAAAAAACAAAGCATATATCTATTAAATATCACTACTTCAGGGAACAAGTTCAAGAGAAGTAGGTGAAACTGGAATTTGTCAAATCTAAAGAACAACTTGCTGATATTTTTACCAAGCCCTTACCGAATGACACATTTGAGCATTTGAGGACTAGACTAGGGGTCTGTCCCTTGTCTATCAGTCACTAAGGTGATCAAGAGGTTGCATCAACCTATACTTTATTAGAAAATCATGCATGTTGATGCACATAGCTCACACTTATCAGTCTTGGCTTTGTAAGGACAAGTGATAATAGTAATTTGTACATGAAAGGAGAATATGATGATCATATTTTGATTGCTGAAATTTTTGGTGATGACATAATCTTTGGTGGACATGATTTGATTTGCAAATCGTTTGTTGATGAAATGAGAAAGGAATTTGAGATGTCAATGTTTGGAGAGATTAAATTCTTTCTAGGTTTGCAGATTATACAACATAATGATGGGATTTTCATCACTCAATCAAAATACATTAAAGAAGTGTTAAATATTTTTGGCATGGAAGATTCAAAACCAGTAGGAACACCGATGGTAACAGGATGTAAGTTGACAAAGGATGATTAATCTACAGAGGTAAATCAGACACTGTACAGATCAATGATTGGAAAACTGATGTATGTGGTACACAGTAGGCTTGATATAGCACATGTAGTTGGGATTGTGGCAAGATTTTCTGTCAATCATAAAGATTCACATATGGTTGCTATTAAAATAATTCTGAGATACTTGAAGAAGACTAAAGACTATGGTTTACAGTAGACAAAGGAAGACAAATTTGAACTCCGAGTTTACACTGATGCAGATTGGGATGGAAACATTTGTTAAATTCTAGAGATCGATTGCAAATGTAATCATACTGTTATGATTGTCTGTATATTCCAAATGCATCGATCTCTTTGTATTTATACATGACAAGGACAAGAAGAGACATGTCTCATGAAGGGACATGTCCCTTCATGAGACATGTCTATTCATTAATTTATTTTATCAATTTTAACTATTTGATTATTATGAGAATAATTATAATCTAACTTTATATATATATATATATATATAGAGAGAGAGAGAGAGGTGAACCCACAATAGTGGGTTACACTTTTTTGCCTGAACGAACACTGTACACTAGATCTTGAAAAAAAAAAATCATATTCAGATGCATATTGTCATTAAACCGTTTAAAATCAAAAGATGAAGTAAATTAGAGTCTTTTAAGATTTTTTGTCTAGATTCTAAATATATTTTTTATTTTTATTTTTGAATTGATTTGAATGTTTTTTTCTTTCTCCCATGAAAACCGGTATGTTGTTGAAAATGTAATTTTCAAAGAGTTACAATGTTTTCATAGAGCATAACTTTTTTTCTAAAATAGATATCAATGTGATTCTTTCGAATTTAGTTTTTTAACATCCATACAAAGGGCATGCAATTGGTTTGATGAAATTATTATGATTATTTCATATTTTGTTAATGTTTTAAGTTGACCAAACCATAATTTTGACATACCTTGACAACATAGCTTATAACTTGTGTATTTGTCCAATTTCCTTTTTATTTTTTCTGATAGAAAGATAACTTCAATACCTAGGGCATAGATATTTTTTAGAATTTTTTTCTTCTCATTTACTATTTTTCCATAAGCATCAAACATAGAGGTAGACATATGGTGAAATATCTATGTTTAGTAAAACTAAATATACAAAGTCATAATAAAATTAATATATATTAACATTATAATCATTGGAAAGATTTTTCTCAGTAGTATCTTACTACATAGATAGTTTTTTCAAATAGATTCATTTGATTTTTCAAAAGATAAATTTGAAGTGATTTTTTGTCAGCATTTTAATAGGTTCGAAGTAGACTCCATTATAGGTATGAATGAGGAGTATAGATGGTATATCTACGTTTTTTTTGTATCTAAGAGGCTTTGAGCTATCCATTTGTAATTAAATCCTGCAAATAGAACCTCTCAAGGCTTAAATCATCATATTTTATCAAAAATTTGTTATTTCAGCAAAAATCAGCATCTCTAAAAAAGTGTAACTCACTATTGTGGGGTCACCCATATATACATATATACATATATACATATATACATATATATATATATATATATACATATATAGATATATATATATATATATACATATATAGATATATATACATATATATATATATATATGTATATACATATATATATATACATATATGTATATACATATATGTATATATATATATATATATATATATATATATATATGTATATACATATATATATATATATATGTATATATATATATATATATGTGTGTGTGTGTGTGTGTGTATATATATATATATATATATATATATATATATATATATATCACTGTATATAGTAATATCAATTATTATATATATTGATATATATACATATATATAATAAATCATTTCACATATTAATAATCATATAGTCAGTATTATTTATCTGACTAATGCTACAAACATCAACAACAATGATGACCGAAAGAGCACAATCGATGGAGCATTCTTTTTAGGAGAAAGGCTTGTGACTTGGTTAAGAAAGAAACAAGCATGCATTTCTCAGTCTATTGTTGAAGCAGAGTATGTTGTTGCTGCTACAAATTGTTCAAATATTGCTTGGATAAAACAAGTGTTGGAAGGAATGAATGAGGTAATGACTGACCCGATGATTATATATTGTGACAACACTAGTGCTATAAATATTTCCAAGAATCTAGTGATGCATTAAAAAAACAAAGCATATATCTATTAAATATCACTACTTAAGGGAACAAGTTCAAGAGAAGCAGGTGAAACTGGAATTTGTCAAATCTAAAGAACAACTTGCTGATATTTTTACCAAGCCCTTGTCGAATGACACATTTGAGCATTTGAGGACTAGACTAGGGGTTTGTCCCTTGTCTATTGGTCACTAAGGTGATCGGGAGGTTGCATCAACCTATACTTTATCAGAAAATCATGCATGTTGATGCACATAGCTCACACTTTAGGTTTTCTAAGTTTGTGAAAGATTGTAGAAGCTGGAACAGAGAATTGTATATTAGTACATGAAAGTACTTGATCTGGACCAAGCAACAGAGAATAATTTGGCTACTGCAGAGCTATTTATTTTCTTTGGCATTATTGTCAAAGGGAGAGGAACTTCATATGAAATATCTGTTGCTAACAACATATATGGGAAAAAGAATTAGAGAGCTGAAAAGATCAAATCCACAGGGAGAGTCTGCATGGAATGTTGTTTTGTAGTGATTAAACATATTAAAATATCAAGATAGGGAGAGCTTACCAAGCTACAACATTTACCTTCATAGTTGTAGAATACATGTTTGGTATGTGTATGGCATAATTCATATTGTTTGTGTTGCCATCAATGCCAAAGGGAGAGATTGATGATCTACAACTGATTGAGTATCTAGATAAACTGAAGGAACAATGATTAGAGATCATCGAGCTACTAAAGTGATATGTAAGATGATTAAATTAGTCAATAGGTTGTCATTGATGTCAACTAATTTTGACTATACTTATCATGATAGTTACAAACATCTGAACATCTGTATAAGGAATAAAAGATGAAGAAATGAGATATCTACATAAGGAAAAGATGGATATGATAGATAAGGATAAAGTATACATTGGGTAACTTATTGATGAGTCTATGGCTTTATATTGTTGACTTGAGCATGTTACATTAATCTATTATGAAGAAGATATTTGAATTGAACAAGTTAATGTGGTCGATAATTGAAGACTTATGTATACATCAAGCCCGTGCAGTGTATACCGAGTGATAATAATAACCAAGTTAGTTTTCACTTACGCATTTAGTATTAACCGAGTATAGATGAAAACATTAAATGCTAAGGACAACCGACTGAAATTGATGAGCTGGAAATTGTTATGATTTTGAGGTAAAGGATGAAGTTAGTTATAAGATCCACGGCTGACATAATTCAGAGATGATCTAAAGGATGAGATTGAAACGTGTAATGGACACATATGCCAAGGAAGGTTTAAGCGGCAAAAATAGACGAAGGAGATTAAGAGGCAAAATCTGATGGCTGATATGAAAATGATTTACTTGTCTATTTAAGAGACATGAGTTTCATTGTTGAAACATGTTGGACAAATAGAGACTGCAGAGATTTCACGTGAAGACTTTATTCGTGCATTTTTTATCAAACTTGTTACAGATAGAACCGAGCTGCAAACATTACCAAGCATCAGAGAACTATTTACCGAGTGAAGTAAGTTTGAAAATATTGAGGAAGTGAATTGATTAATGATCAGATAAGTTTTATGAGCATAACATAGATCTAAATATTTGTAATTGAGTTGTATTTGAATCAGATCAGAACTATATCAGTTTAACCATTGATTCAACAAAAATCTCTTAACCGAGTGGGCTTAACAGTCTTATTGTATTTCCATATGACATTCAATGAATGTTAATTGTTATCTTGTTGAACCCATAGTGAATGTTGGTCAAAAGTTAACTATTAGTGATAAATCCTCTAACTAGGTCACACCTAACAGTATGCATTGTAACCTTTAACAGGGTTGGCTCCTAACTGAGCTCACTTCATAAGAGTGAAATATTTTGGGTTACCAGTCCCAAGTGGTTTTTCCCTTAGCAAGGTTTCCACATTAAATCATGTGTTATGTGTTATTTGTTATGATTGTTTTTCTATCATACTTTACATACTGCATAGTTGATTTAATCCGTAATCACAGTTTGGATAATTGCTGGTATTCGGTGAATGAACAAACAGTTAGATATTTTATCTTACCGAGTGGCAAAGATTGTTGAAATAGTTTTGAAAAGTACATCTGAGAGTTTGGGACTATAGGATAACTAATTTAACTGATTCACCCCCCCCCCCCCCCTTCAGTTATTCTAACAGATGCATACTTAATGCATTGTTCTCTCTTATCTTGGAATGAAAAGCAATGGATTGGTTTTTAGTTTACCTCCAAGAATTGAAATATTCAATGAACTAGTGGATAAGTTTATTGCACATTACTCATATAACATTACACACGAGGATCAGTGTTGGACCTTTGTAATACACAACAAAATAATGGAAAATATTTCTTCTTTTTTTGCAAAGGTGGAAATAATTACTAGGAAAATGTCCCCATCACATTCCAAAAAACCAAAAGATTGAAATATTTATCCACAACTTGAAAAAAGAATTAATCCATCAACTATAACTCCAATGCCCTTCTTTTGCTAAGGTCGTAGAAAATTTATTAATCATTAAGAAAGCCTTGGTAGAAAAAGGATAAATAAAAATTTACAAGGATGGTGCTATTTATTCCAATAATGATAGAAACAATAATGATAAATCACAATTTTGGACCAAGAACAAAAATATTGTCAATGATGGTGTTGTAGGAAACAAACATGTGAAAATAGCACAACCCATCTTAAATATAACAAGTATGCAAAATAGTGCTCCATCTAGTAATCAAAATAACAATCAATCAAAACCTAAAACCTCATACATTCCTCGCTAGAGAAAATTTACACCATTGTGTGAATCTCTTGAATCTTCTTCTAGGAAGCTCATTGTCAAAAATCTTATAACACTTCCTAAAGTAAGAGACTATGAACCTAAAGTGAAACCTTCATGGTGTAAGGATACTAACTATTGTGGATACCAGAGGAACACGATGCTAAAGAAAAATAATTGCCAATGATTAAAAAAATGTTATCCAAGACTTGATAAACAAGGTGGATATTCCTATTGAGGCATATCCAATCCAATGAAAAAGATAAGGCATTCATGGATCCACTTCCTAATTACAATAAATTAAGTACCTCAAATAATAATGGTGATAACAATACAAATTACATAAGGACACCTTATGGATACATTGTTAATAATGTATCTAATTTGTATTCACACATGCCAATGCGATCACTAATAAAGAAAACCAAGAGTATGTGTTGGTTAATGCTACCACTTGTCAAGGAAAGGTTAATTTGTACAAGGAGTACCTCCTAAGTAATCCTTCATCTCAAGCCAATACAATGTTTTAGACCAATTGAAAAAGACACCCGCACAAATATATATCTTAGAGTTTTTAGGTCTTTCACCATCTCATAAAGCCATCCTAGAAAAATATCTATAAGAGACTATCGTTCCTACTAATTTACTAGTTCTTGGATTAAAAAGATGAAACCAAGTTTCTATCATCATAATTTGTATTATAATAAACTTGGGGCAAAAAGCACTTTGGATTTCAACATCACTAGAAAAGAAAATCCTTAGACTTTCTTCGCCAACTAACTACAATATGATTGGAATTTTAGGTTCATCCTTGTCATTAGTGTCAATAATATTAACATTGTTGTCAAATATTCACAAATATTCTTAGAAAATACACCAAGTTGTCATTTCTTAATGCTACATATTCTATGTTCACATCAAGCACAATTTGTGTGTGGTATAAAATTGGTATTCAACTGGAATGCAACCAACACTTCAATAAACCATTAACTCGAGAATTTAGCTACTAGTATTCATTCATAATGAACAACTAAATTCTCAAAACCGTCTTATTGCTTCCTAGTTGAAGCGAGTTTGATCTTTTATACAATTCTCATCAAATTGGGTATGAGGGATTAGTGACTTGACTACTTCAAAATGGAAGATTCAAAACATGAGTGAAATGCAATACTTGTATTCACCACTCTAAGATATGCAAATGCAAAACTATGAGAGAAAACATGAAGCTAAACTAGAATGAAGCCATGATGCAAGATTAAACTAACAACACCAATGCTACTATGAAAACAAACTAAATTCAAAAATAGCTAACAATGCAAGGTTACCCTACCAGATGAACTAAACTAAGAATGCAAGAGAGATATGAAAATAGCATAAGCTCACTAGAGTAGGATGCAAAATGACAAGAGATAGGATCTCACAAATGACCAAGATGGAACCCAAAATGGCATAATATCCTTAGGATGCAAAAAGATGGATTAAATGTAAAAAGACATATTTTCCAAAAAATAATCAAGATGGAACCCTTGAGCCAAGGAAGAGATTCATTTTAAAGAAATTGCCCCAAGATGAAGGGTGGAGATTAAGAGGCAAAATATGTTAGGTAGAGATGAGTGGTGAGAGAGATCAATCTTTGTGAGAGGATCCAAGAATTTTGATTGGCCAAGCTTGATTGGAGAATAAGACAAAATAGAAAATCTGCTTTTAATTGTTATTTAATTAAGATTAAGTTGCACACTTATGTGGGAAATGTTGAAATTAGCTAGGGGTGCAATTTTTGCGGCATTCCGAGAACTTTGAATTATAGGTCAAAATCTAGAAAAGGTGCCTAGAGGGATCATTTTCAAATCATTTGCAATAGTTGACTTTTGAGATCCCAAAGCCTTCCAGAGAGTGAAAATGCCAATTCCAGCTGCGATCACCAATTCGAGCTTCAGAGGCGATACAACTAGCCTCAATCCTATGGTACACCAATAAGTACCTGATCTTGACTTGTGATTTTGCAATTTTTTATTGATTTTTGCAATCTTCTTATGCTTATTTAGGGCTAAAACTCAATTTATCATGAGATGAAATAGTTTCATCATAACCTTAGTTAGGTTCCATTGTAGTACGATAATATGGAAGCATATATTGTATCGAAAGTCATTTTTTATTTTATCGCACGATAGGTACTCTTGTATCGTATGATACTGGGAACTGTATCCCATTGAAGAATTGTATTTCAATGTTTATTAAGTTTCATCATATGATAAACTAGAGCTAACTATTTCATTACATGATCTTAATTTTTTTCGTTGTGCCTTGATTACAAAATTATCTTAGTTTTGTAGCTCATTTGTAACCTTGTAGATATGCTTGATGATGACTTTTGATACTTTGATCCTCAATATAGATAGATTTTTCTCATGATTCAGATTGATTACTGATGTGTTTCCTTGTGTTCCTTTTGCAGATGTGATTGCCTGATCCTATCTTCCAGTGCGCCTACCCACAGGTATTGAGACTTGTCTAGTATTTATCGCAGTAGGAGTTGGCTTTATTAGATCAGTGTGGGCTCAGGGAGCTCATTACCATGTCTGACATTCGTGTTAATCACGGGTTACTGATCGTGCTAGTTGAGAGATTCCACAATGAGAAAAATACCTTTCATCTTCCCACTGGTGAGATTACCATCACTCCTGAGGACATATATCTGATCCTCAGATTACCCATAGCTAGAGAGCTCATCTTTTATGATCAGGATCTAACATAGGGGATCGTAACACTGAGTCGGGTATTCGCAGATAATACCATCCTAGACCAGAATATTATGTGGGATTATATGTTGAGACAATACGACCAGGACTATCCATTGGCTTGCGTTCTTGTGGGGTTGATCGAATGTGTCGCTACACCTGATCATAGCCACTAGGGGTTCTAGTGCAGATAGGATTGCATTTTGTATGAGATGCTCAGTAGGCCTCAGATATTTAGATGGGGAGCATGCCTATTGTGCCATATATACAGAGAGCTACACAAGATAGTGTACCGGTGAGGATGAAGCATGGCAGTCGGAGTGATAGTATTATAGATATGGACGTATGCCCGAGGAGCGAGTATGCCTTATATTTTCCGCTACATAGGTTATATCCACTAGCCAATTTGGGAAAGACTAATTTCTAATGCCGACAATTAGATGATCTATCTTCCATGGTGTGGCAGCCATACATAGGCTTCAAGAGGTGGTCAAGATCTGCCCAAGAGCTGTCATACATGTTCTCTAGTCGGCCATTGATTGGCAAGTATGCTTCTATTAAGTTTGAGATACTATTGGTGCTTTTAATTTCTTGTCTTCATTTGCTTTATTCCTTAGTCTTTATATGCTTCATGAATTTGTAGGTGCACTCCCATAGTTGAGTGATTTTGTATTAGTAGAGTCTGATGACAGTTCAGTCATAGGCAGGATGCACCGACCAAGTTTGTAGCATACACTCAATTTTCGAACGAGGAGACAGATTGGGGGTTGTGACCTATCTATGCAGTGGTTGTACATGAGCTTAGGGATCTGATTAGGGCCAACTAGGAGTACCTTCCTAACACCATAGATGTTGGTGTCACCCTCGCATATAGACAATATCTTACTGACCATCCCTTCTTGAGGTTCACCGATTCAGCTGAGCGAGTTGCTAGACTAGATGAGGAGGAGTCAGTTGACAATCCACAGAACATAGGAGCTAAGAGAGGGGCTAGCATAGAGCAGAGGGGCAAAGGATGAGGCTATCTAGGGGTGAGAAGAAGTAGGTCACATGGAGAGAGAGGATATTTAGGGTCTATAGGGGTTGTTGTTGCTGCAAAGAAGGGATTGTTGGAGGGTGAGAGATTGGTGAGCCAAAGAGTGGACCGAGGTAACCTCCTAAGGAGAGACTGGTAGGGGAGACTGATTGAGGGTGAGGGGAGCCTATGGAGGATGTAGTAGTAGAGGCACGATGGGCTGAGGAAGCACAGGGGACTAGTGCTCAGAAGATAGCACTTCTGAGGGAAGATGTTGCAATGTCCATGACACGAGAGGTAGTGCTAGAGACACATTTAGAAGACAAAATTATGCAGGTGCAGGAGTTGTAGAGTGAACGAGACCAGATCCAGTAGAGGATCACCTATCAAGCTTCAAGGGCTTCATATTATTATGTATTATATATTAGAGCAGTAGTAGCTACACCTAGAGCACCTTCATACACCTAGTTCACTCCACAATCTGAGGGAGCCATGCCAGCACCAACACTGATGAGAGAAGATGTCCCTCCTCCTCCACCCCAAGATTAGGAAGAGGGGGGAGTCAGTATTGATATCCCATTTATCATCTTATCCCCTTCTTCCATTTTGTATGTACTCATTGTTATATCTGCATGGAGGATGCACTAGTTTTGTACTCGAGACATTTTTGATATCGCGGGATATGCACATATAAGCTCTATTTTTGCTCATTTACACTATGTTCCTACACATTTAAGTTTTGTTTCTGCACATTGGTTGTTTGTTCCTGTGCATTTAGTACAAAAAGTTTCATTTTCAAAATAGTTTAATAATTTTATTTCATATTAGTTTGATCTTTACCTAACCTTGGACTAACAATTATTGCAACTATTTAATGTATAATGAAGAGTGAAATATGAGACTATTAATATTTTTTTTGCAGGGTTTTCTATTAGGTCATTATTCTACATATTGAATTTGCATTGTCACTAGTAGCACCTAATTTAATTAGGGGAAGAGTAAACTATACATTTTGCATCTTGTTGAAAATATCACGTAGATTAATTAGGGGAGCTTGTAATTGAACATTATTCATTTTTCACTTTCTTAATTTTATTGTAGAAGGGCACAATGAATGTGTAGAGTAGCTTCACTTAGTCTAACCAAGGAGGTTAATTAATTAGTTTATGTTGGGCTTGTAAAGGTGGTAGGTGTATGCTCTCACCTTGTGTAAATTCAGTGATAAAAAACCAAACCCAATTGTTTTTTTTTTATAGAACCCTAAGAGTATTAATAAGTATCTTTCATCCACTTTTCAAGATTTTAAATATAACCTCTTGGCATTGTTCTTAGACAGATTTCCTTTTGGAATGTACTTTCTCCAATTGGGAATGACTCAAAGTGGAGCTTTCATTCAAGTTGCTATATAAAATGGTCAAGGAAAAAGCCAAGTCCAAGCTGGTATTAGTGTTCACCGTACATCACCAATTTGAAAGGATGTGTAATAGCACTTTGGAAGGATAAATTTTACATTGTGGATGGTGTATTAGACTCTTGGTAGGATTGGTTAAAGCCTTAAGTGGCTTGCTAGACACTCGTAACATATTGGTCCCCTAAATATTAACTAGACAACATACTTAGCAGCCCACCCTATTTTGACTAAACATTGTGATACATTTTAGTGTAAGGGCATAGTTGGTTTTGCCCCGAAGATACTCACCATAAGGCTCCCTTGAGTAAAGACAAAAATCCCTAGCATTGTATAAGCTATTTATAGTTTTTTGGAGAGAAGGTGATTGGGTCATCCTACAAGTATTAGAGGTCCCTATCTATCAAATCTTGCAAAGAAAAAAGAGTGAGCATACCAATCTAGGTGTGAGGACACTTAAGTCAAAGAAGATTCTAAGTTGTGGCTTGTGGTATCGCAGTGAAGCCATTCCTTAGGCTAGAAAGTGTTTGAATTATTTTCTCTCGTGTATATACTAGTAGAAATTTGAGATTGTTATTAAAGCCTTAAACATACACTATCTTTTAAGATATAGAAAAAATAGACAATTTGTCTATATTGTCTTCTTTGTCTTCTTGTCAAAAATTAGAAAATCATCAAAAAATAAAGTTATTTAAGAAAACTAAAAAGAGACCAAAAACATTACACAAACTTTAAAAAAAAATAAAAAATAAAAAAACAATTCCTCTGCATTTGTACATCAAATCTCATTATTCGAACACCAACATTAGTTATTTCCCCTGTTAGGATTTACACCCGTTGTCTAGGAAATAAAGTAAAACATTGACAATGTGAGTCTCATCATAGTGAGAAATATCATCTCTTATAGAATTGATTTGTATCATCTATTGATAACTATTCCTTAATAGTTCAATATTATCATTTCAACATGACCAAACTAGCACCTAAGATATCTTGCCACTTCTATCTTCTCATAGCATCTTTATTTGAATAAAACATTTCATCCAATCAACTCTTTAAATACACACTTCCAATCCATATCATTTGCATGGTTCAAATAAGAGCTCAAAAGAAAAGAGAAATAGAAAATCCCTTTGAATAATTTGAGACAACCTCACATGGTATAGTTAGTGAACATGAAAATGAAAAGTAATTTATTGCAACACAACTTCATAAAGTTCAATAAGATCCTAAGTTCCACAATCTAATGGAAAAAGTAATGGAAAGGGACAGACAAAAGTATTTCCTCATGCTTGCATATCAAGGTGCAAATTTGCCTCATGATTTTGATACAAAAACCTAGGAAATTTAGAAAACGAAAGCGCAAGAAAGAAGTAAGCCCACTAGAAATACTTACCCAAAAGATGCAGACATCACAACAATATATTAGTAACCTACAAACTAGATCTTCCACCAAAAGATATTCTCTAGAGGTCATATGTCCATTTCCTTTTAACAAAAACATGGCGATGATACCTTTTCCTCCCAACATTGAAGTTCCAAATATTTGATAAATATAAAGGGAAAGGTGATCCTCAAGACCACATTAGGGAATTTTGTGTTGCTAGTATAAAATTTGTCCATAATGATGTTGATGATCTACAACTGATTGAATATCTAGATAAACTGAAGGAACAATTATTAGAGATCACCGAGCTACTCAAGTGATATGTAAGATGATTAAATCAGTCAATATGTTGTCATTGATGTCAACTAGTTTTGACTATACTTATCATGATAGTTACAAACATTTGAACATCTGTATAAGGAAGAAAAGATGAAGAAATGAGATATCTACATAAGGAAAAGATGGATATGACAGATAAGAATAAGGTATACATTGGGTAACTTATTGATGAGTCTATGGCTTTATATTGTTGACTTGAGCATTTTACATTAATCTATTATGAAGAAGAGATTTGAATTGAACAAGTTAATGTGGTCGGCAATTGAAGAATTATGTATACACCAAGCCCATGTAGTGTATACCGAGTGACAGTAATAACCGAGTTAGTTTTCACCGATGCATTCAGTATTAACCGAGTATGGATGAAAACATTAAATGCTAAGGACAACCAACTGAAATTGATGAGCTAGAAATTGTTATGATTTTGAGGTAAAGGATGAATTTAGTTATAAGATCCATGGCTGACAAAATTTAGAGATGATCTAAAGGATAAGATTGAAACATGTTATGGACACATCTGTCAAGGAAGGTTTAAGCGACAAAAATAGACGAAGGAGATTAAGAGGCAAAATCTGATGGCTGATATGAAAATAGTTTACGTGTCTATTTAAGAGACATGAGTTTCATTGTTGAAACATATTGGACAAATAAAGACTGCAAAGATTTCACGTGAAGACTTTATTCATGAATTCCTAATCAAACTTGTTACAGACAGAACCGAGCTGCAAACATTATCGAGCGTCAAAGAACTATTTACCGAGTGAAGTAAGTTTGGAAATATCGAGGAAGTGAATGGTTAATGATCAGATAAGTTTTATGAGCATAGCATATATCTATATATTTGCAATTGAGTTGTATTTGAATCATATCAGAACAATATCAGTTTAACAATTGATTCAGCAAAAATCTCTTAACTGAGTGGACTTAACAGTCTTATTGTATTTCCATATGACATTCAATGAATGTTAATTGTTATCTTGTTGACCCCATAGTGAATGTTGGTCAAAAGTTAACTGTTAGTGATAAATCCTCTAAACAGGTCACACCTAACAGTGTGCATTGTAACCTTTAACAGGGTTGGCTCCTAACCTAGCTCACTTCAGAAGAGTGAAATATTTTGGGTTACCGGTCCCAAGTGGTTTTCCATTAGCAGGGTTTCCACATTAAATCATTGTGTTATGTGTTATTTTTTATGATTTTTTTTCTATCATACTTTACATACTGCATAGTTGATTTAATCAGTAATCACAATTTGGATAGTTACTGGTATTCGGTGAATGAACAAATAGTTAGATATTTTATCTTACCGAGTTGCAGAGATTGTTGAAATAGTTTTGAAAAGTACGCCTGAGATTTTAGGATTGTAGGATAACTGATGTAACTGATTCACCCCCCCCCCCCCTCTCGGTTATTCTAACAATTGGTATCAAAGAGTATTGGTTGCTTGGAGGAAAGTTTCAAGGACTTGAGCAAAAGATCACAAGCTGTATAAAGGGGAAGTGCCTAAGCTGAACAAAGATAACTTCTCCACATGGCAAAGCAGGATGAGGCTTCACATATCTAGAATTGGAGAATCTGCTCTACATCTACTAGACAATGGCTACTTACAACTAACTATTGGACCTTTGACAATTGATCAATTAAGGGACATACATGAACATAATATTACTATGATAGAGACTGTTGCTACTCTATCTGATGTTGAGTTTGAAAATGTCAAAGCATGTACTACAATGAAGGAAATATGGGATAAACTTGCACTAGTTTATGGCGGTGATGTAAATGTAATGAGAGCTAGAGCTGAAAGCTTGAGAGGCAGATTTGAAGACATAAAAATGAAGGAAGGTGAGAACATCACACAATACTCTAACCGAATCAAAGAGGTAGTCAATGTTATCCGAGGAGCAGGAGGTATTACTTTTGAAGATACTGTGGTAAGTAAGATATTGAGAACCTTGTTGCCTATCTATGCAATTAGAATATCTGCAATTCATGAAATGAGGTTTGCACCTAATAGCACTCTTACCCTTGATAGTCTGATTGGAAAGTTGACTACTTTTGAGCTAAATAATTATGACAACAGTGTTGTACTGAGTGTTGAGTCTGCTTTTATGTCATCTCTAAAAATTGGTAAATCTAGCAATAAGCATAATATAAAGAATGAAAGTGACAGTGACAGCAAAGATGAGCTTGAAGCACTTATGGCTCGGAGACTTCAAAAAGGTAAAGGAAGGTATAAGGGAAAGTTACCTTTAGCTTGTTTTAATTGTAAAGAGATTGGCCATATTGATGCTAGATGTCCTAATAGGAAAGAAGAAGATAAAGACAATGACCGATCTGGTGATGGAAAGTTTGGCAGAAGAAATAACAGAGGAAGCCGACACTACAACAGAGACAACCGAGATTACAAAGACAAAGGTAAGAAGGCATGTTACCTTGTTGGAGAAAATGAGAATGACACCAACACTGACACTAATGATGAAATTGAAGTAGTATTTGGTTGCAATAAAAGATGATTCAGAAGAAGAGGAAAGGTATGTAGAAACAACCCTTATTTCTAAAGTTAGCAAAAATGACACATGGATCATAGATAGTGGCTATACACATCACATGACTGGTGATGAAGATAAATTTGAACATCTTGAGCACTATAATGGAGTATCAATGAAAATGGGAAATGATACACCTTGTCAAGTAAAAGGAAAAGGGTCTATCTTGTTGAATGATAAGATGAGATGTGATAATGCATACTGGGTAAAAGGACTTAACTACAATTTTTTGAGTGTAGCACAACTAAATAACTCAGGTCACCGAGTTGCATTTGAAAGCAAGAAGGTGAAAATCTTTGATGAAAATGGAAAGCTTTTCGGTACTGGAGGATAATCAAAAGGTAATTTATTCTATCTTGACAATGCTAAAACTTCTTGTTTATTGGTGAAGAATGAAGATACCATGTGTGGTTATGGCATAAGAGATTGTGTCATGTGAACTTTGATAACATGATTAAGATCAGCAAAAAGAGAAGAGTTAGAGGTTTACACTAGTACATTTGATCTAGTTTTTCTACCAAAATTTTCGACCATCAAATAAAAAGGTTTAGGTTGGTCAGATTATAGAAGGAAAACTTTTTTCTTTTTTTTTCCATGCTTGTGTTGGTCGAAAGTTTGACGAATACCGTGTAGGTTGAAATTTCGACCAACACGGGCATAACTTAAAAAAAGATTTCAAACCTCATTTCATTATTAGATAAGCTTGTAGCAAGCGCGAAGGAGGAATAGCTAGAAGGAACAGGTTTAAGAAATATTCCAGGCTTGAACGAGAGGTATGTGAATTACTCTCCACTAAAAGATTCCATCGTTGGATTTAAATGTAATTTTTGGCTCTAATCAATAAAATAAAATCATTTTCCTGCAATTCTGGATTGCCAGTCATTTGTATGGCCTTGTACGGCCTTGAAAGTATATGAGACCAATTTGGTTCGATAGCCTTGTGCCCTAGCTTTCAAACGCAGGTGATTTTAGAACAGATATTTTTCTTTGTAATCTGGCATTTTTAAATCAATAAAATTGAAACCATTTCCTGCAACTTTTGAAGTAACAGTGGATTGGCATGCATTGGTGCAAAGGTTTGGGACTGAGAAACCGATAGATTTAGGTAGGCTCAAGTCTTACTCCTCCTTTTGAATTTATTTTATATTCTAACCGCTCTGCAACGTGGGTGATTGGAAATTTTATCCTGCTGACTATTTTTCCTTAGGCCCGATACCAGGGTTATCTAAACTATTGGGCATAACCCGCACCTCCACCATGGGTATTTGCTAGCCCTTGGTGGAAAGATTGTGGTGTCGATGGTCTTTGTGATCATGCGAGTTTCGATCATCAAAAAGCTAGGAGATGGAAGCTGCACGATGCCCTAGGTGTACATATCTAAGTGTGCACCATTGAGTCGACTATGTACAATCAACAAAACCATTGATTAGAGATTTGAGGGAGTTCAAAACTCAGTGGGGAAGACTCTTATGTATGCCCTTGCATTTCCATTTATGCTCGGTTTGTGATAGTAGAAACAACGACTGTCATAATGTTACAGGCATAACCCGCACCTCCACCATGGGTATCTGCAGCCCTTGGTGGAAAGATTGTGGTGTCGATGGTCCTTGTGATCATGTAGGTTTGGATCATCAAAAAGCTAGGAGATGGAACTCGTGCGATGCCCTAGGTGTACATATCTAAGTTTGCACCATTGAGTCGACTATGTACAGTCAACAAAACCATTGATTGGAGATTTGAGGGAGTTCAAAACTCGGTGGGGAAGACTCTTATGTATGCGCTTGCATTTCCATTTATGCTCAGTTTGTGATAGTAGAAATAGTGACTGTCATAATGTTATAGGCCCAACTTGAATCACAAACCCTGTCAAACTTAATACATTCGAGCCTTCCTCACTGTCTTACCTTAACTTAAACATAACTTAAACAAATCTAGAAGTCCTCTGGTCGTAGGTTTCAAGCCTAGTAAGCAACTATCAAGAACAACTGTGTATTGCAAGACGCAAAACATTTGTAGGAGTATTATGATTTTCTTGTGGGCTTCATCTGGACTGCATTTCCTTAGAAGTACTATCACCCCTGGTCCTAGTCCATTCATTTGGGTGTGAGTAGGTTAGACACAAGTGTTTAACAACTGTGGATTCATCAAATTGTTGTTGGTTGCAGTAGGGTCTGATTTGACTAGTTAACAGTTATAAACTCTCTATTTTCTTGGTGACTCACATGATGTAGGATTGAACTGCTATATTTAGCCTATGTACCTATTGTTGACCAGTGATTGGTAGAATTGTGGCTTGATTTGGGGCTTAGTGATTGGGCACCCCATTGGAAGGTTGTGATAGCATGAAATTGATAGCAAGCTCCACACAATGCCATATTGTTAAAGAGAGCACTACTTAGACCTGCAGTATTTGTGCCATATCCCAAAGTGTACATATTACCATAGCCGCAAGCACCTCTAGCAGCAACAATTCCAACCAAATCACATTATAGCAATCTCACAATGCACATACAATAAAATAAGACTAAGATTCTGCCATGAAATGATCAATCAGTAAAAATTGAATGGGATCTGACCCATGGTTCAAGAGACATCATCCCCACCAGAAAATGTACCATGGGCTACAATCCAACCATGAACTAATACTTCTCTTACCTCAAGAAATGACAACGTCCATACCACCATCAAAATTGTCATCACTTCCATTCTTGTCAGTTGTAACAGGCTTATAAAGTTCAACAAACAGAAAGAATTAATGATTTCTTCCTCTCACACCCTCCTATATGTATTCAGGGTTGGGAATGGTAGTTAGGACATTTTATTAAGTGGACTTTGAAGGTGTGGGGTCTAGGTTCCAGTAGGTTGTTGTCCTGGAGACCTTTGAGAAGGTTTCAAAGGACAAATTGCCCTAATCTCTCACACTTACCCTAGTCCTTGCATCAATAAGTGTCATCATCATATTAAATGAGACATAAAGGAAAAAGTATCATAGAATTTTTTTCTGAAGTATCCTGATTGAACATAAGAATCTACTTTTGAATAGGATACAAAAGAGAACCATTTAAGAAATAGTCATTTTCACACAAACAAAAGATATTAGTTGTTATGATCATGGTACACACACATATACTATTTTTTGAGTCAGTATATATGTTTCTTGATTACACCCCCCACTAATCAGACATACTCATTTATCTGTTTTAATTTCCTCGCATGTTTTTGGTGGGAGTTAATAGAGAATTTGAAGTCTTTAATTTTTATAATTAATAGGGGTATTTTTCCTTTGGATTGGACATGCTTATTTTTGTTTTGGCAGTCCCAAATAACACTATCTTAGTCTACTGTCATTCCCAATCACAATATCAGTCAATCCAATTTAGGAAAATCCTTTATTGAGTAGTAGTTCTTCATTCTTACAATTGATGAATTCTCATGGTGGAGTGGAAGACTTCGTGTAACAAAAAAAAATGATTGGGATCTATCTATGAGATTTATTTTCAAAATGAATTGACTGATCCAAGTTACCTCTGTCACTGCAGCAAGCACACAAAATCAGTTAAAAAATGATTGTTAGGTATTGAAACAAGGATACATATATTTTTCATATATCTTTAAGTTGATCAGGGTCCCTTGGAACCAAATCACAGTAATGGAAATTGCATTTACATAGGCCATTAAGTCTCAGGGTAGTGACTGTCTTGTCTTAAGGTTGAATTACAGTCACAATCCAATTCGTTCCATACCATGTCAATCCGCCTTAAGCATTAAATTCATGCATGTTAGGGTCAATTTGGTGAGATTCATTATTTTTAGCTTGGAACCTTTATTAAAATTGAGTCATAAGAGGGAAAAGTACTTATATCTTCCCTACAAGACTGTTGGTGTATATTGCACCAGAGTTCTATTATCCATGATTGCAAAATTGTCTTGTGGTAGTGAACACATCATTAGAAACAAAATACATATCATTTCCTCTCCTCTTGAAAACATCTCTATATCTTATATTGACCATTGAATTGCTGCTCTAATTGTTCCCTTTACCACTGCTACTCCTTTATACCACTGTGATAGTGGATAGGCATTGAAGAAGAACTTTCTTTAAACATTTATTATCCACATTGTTTTGGCATCTTTTTAAATCATGAATTGTTACACTTATCATCACCTCATCAAGCCTATTTGACAGTCAACCTTGTCTATAACTAAGAACTCAAAAGTGTTGTTTGTCATTGGGACTAATCTTTGCTTACAAATTTGATCACCATTTATTGACATCCTTTTGATAGTCACTTCTCAAGACTCTTGGATGCATTTTTTTATTTCCTTCTTACTGTTCCTTCACATGACTAATCATCTTTTGTTCTCACTATCATGAGGAACTCTATGACACTCTAAAAGTGCCATTCCAACTTCATCAACATTGTCTTTTCCATTTGCAGTGTATACCACTGCTTTTGAGCAACGATTTAATGGTCAATATAAGATATAGAGATGTTTCTAATGATGTGTTCACTACCACAAGACTGTTGGTGTATATTGCACCGGAGTTCTATTATCCATGGTTGCAAAATTGTCTTGTGGTAGTGAACACATCATTAGAAACAAAATACATATCATCGCCTCTCCTCTTGAAAACATCTCTATATCTTATATTGACAATTAAATCATTGCTCTAATTGTTCCCTTTACCACTGCTACTCCTTTATACCACTGTGACAATGGATAAGCATTGAAGAAGAACTTTCTTTAAACATTTATTATCCACATTGTTTTGGCATCTTTTTAAATCATGAATTGTTACACTTATCATCACCTCATCAAGCCTATTTGACAGTCAACCTTGTCTATAACTAAGAACTCAAAAGTGTTGTTTGTCATTGGGACTAATCTTACCTTACAAATTTGATCACCATTTATTGACATCCTTTTGATAGTCACTTCTCAAGACACTTAGATGCATTTTTTTCTTTCCTTCTTACTATTCCTTCACATGACTGATCATCTTTTGTGCTCACTATCATGAGGAACTCTATGACACTCTAAAAGTGTCATTCCAACTTCATCAACATTGTCTTTTCCATTTGCAGTGTATACCACCGCTTTTGAGCAGCGATTTAATGGTCAATATAAGATATAGAGATATTTCTAATGATGTGTTCACTACCACAAGACTGTTGGTGTATATTACACCAGAGTTCTATTATCCATGATTGCAAAATTGTCTTGTGGTAGTAAACACATGATTAGAAACAAAATACATATCATTGCCTCCCCTCTTGAAAACATCTCTATATCTTATATTGACCATTAAATCGCTGCTCTAATTGTTCCCTTTACCACTGCTACTCCTTTATACACAATCACCATGATTCATCATGCTTGGTATGGTTTGCCATTTCTTTCATTACACTAGACATTGCTTCCTTGTATCATTGCCTACTCTTTTACAGTGATTGTCATTGTTCTTCACAAGAGTGCTTTTGTCACTTACCATGACTGCCAGAGATCTAAGAATTCAAAACTCTTAGGAACCCTCCTCAAAATAGTAGAGATTTTATTTTCACAAAACAAAAGATGTATCTCCCTGTGAACATTTTAATGAAAACTACTTCTCTTTCTTTGACATCTTCCATTCCTTGTTACTTCCTTCAACAATTTATAGTACACATGTTTGGAGGTCTGAAGGAAACAAGAGAATTTGATGAGTCACGAGTCTTAAGATTGTACTTAATATAGCCAAGCTTCATTCAATGGTACATTCAAACATGAAACAAACCATTCTTAAACCAGATTAAACTAGTAAACCAAAGGACATACTGATTATAAGTAAACTAGTAAACCAAAGGACATGCTTTTACTACTAAGTCTTTGTTTGTTGGGCATACTGATTATAAGGACATGACATATATCACAAATGTTGCTAATTAAGGTTGGCGGGATGATTACGCCTATCCTGAAAAAAGACTGTCAAATCATTATGCTTTCAAATCAATTACCTATCGACGTAGACCTTGCGAGGGAGAGAAGCCAAACACATAAAGAACATGCACATAAACACGACAACTGAAAAACTTAAATGGAATACACCATTCAATGGTACATTCAAACATGAAACAAACCATTCTTAAACCAGATTAAACTAGTAAACCAAAGGACATACTGATTATAAGTAAACTAGTAAACCAAAGGACATGCTTTTACTACTAAGTCTTTGTTTGTTGGGCATACTGATTATAAGTACATGACATATATCACAAATGTTGCTAATTAAGGTTGGCGGGATGATTACACCTATCCTGAAAAAGGACTGTCAAATCATTATGCTTTCAAATCAATTACCTATCGACGTATCCCTTGCGAGGGAGAGAAGCCAAACACATAAAGAACATGCACATAAACACGACAACTGAAAAACTTAAATGGAATACACCAAGAAGTACCAAATGATGAATGCTCAATTGTTGTAATGGCAAAGCAATATAAGAACTATCCATTTCTAGAACTTGATTTTTCTATAGTCCTCATGATTTTTCTTATTTCTTGTATGTGCTTGGTGACAAGATTTTGAAAATTGTTGACATACTTAAATGGAATACACAATACCAAATGATGAATGCTCAATTGTTGTAATGGCAAAGCATCAGAACCGTCCATTTCTAAAATTTGATTTTGTATAGTCTTAATTATTTTTCTATAGTCCTAATGATTTTGAAAATTGTTGACAAAGAGTGTTTCTTTTTTTTATTGTAGTATAAATGATTTTTCTATAGTCGTAATGATTTTTCTTATTTCTTGTCTTTTGTCCCTTTTTGATTTCCTATGTCCGTGCTTCGTGATAGGATTTTGTCACCTTCTTTTGATGGTATATTTCATTCACTCTATGTGGAATACTATTTTGTTCACTATTTTATTTCAGCTTCATATTTCTACATTTTTCATATACACAGAGACTACACATGTTGATAAAAAAATGAGCTATTTGATTTAGGTTTACTTTTCATTATTGTAAATGGTTAATATTTCTAATGGTACTCCTTGTTGTATTTCATATAAAAATAATCATATAAAATAATAAATGTAGTAACGATGGTGTGGTGCATTATTGATATAGGCTCGATGACTCTTGTCAATGTGGTGGTGGGCAGTATGTATTGAAGACTTCACGGACACCGAACAACCCTACACGACAATTTTGGTGCTTCCCAAATAGAAAAAAAGTTGCTAATGTGTATATATTTAATGTTTCTAATGTAAATACTATTCATTATAATATAAGAACTAATGTAGACTGGGTGTCACAGGGAAATAATGGTTGTGGATACTTTAGTTGGGTCGATGACAACTCATCTGCATCTATCCACCCATCTCCACTTATCTGCGATGAAGGATTTGAGTGCAAAACATGTCAGGCTAGGGCAAATTCTGAAATTATATTTTTATGATGCCTTCTCTGTATTGTAATCGCATTTCTTTGTTGCGACCATATGCAAAGATGAACTCAAGAATTAGTTAGTTTAGTATTTTCATATTGTAACTAATATTTTTATATTGATATAACATAACTTCTCTTTGCCTCAGGTGCGCATATATATGGTTTACATCTTTTTTAGAATAATTCTTCATGTTTATGGCTCAGGTGAGCCCCAATCTGCTATCAATCACATGATTTAACGTATAGTGTTTTCTTGGTTATTCCATTTGTTCCTTGACCTTGACTATGGATTGACTATCATTTTCAAGCTTGAGTGAGACTTCGTACCATGCAACGTCTGCAGATTTGTACGCAACGTTGATTTATGCTAGAGGTAAACTACATGTGTCATGTAAACAACATGGTTGAATGCAATCTCTTTTGCATGTTTTCAAGAGTTTTCCCACCAATACAAGTGTAAATAACACATTGAACATAATCTACGAACGTTGCGTGGTATGAAGTCTCGCTGAAGTTTGAGCGCAGTGTGGTATGAAGTCTCCCTTTATTCTAGTGAGGGATTGGAATGAGTTCATTTTGGATGCAAAGGAGAATGGGGATACTCAAAGAGGAATTACACCATCAAATGAGAGAAGGTATAAACACGACAGCTGAGAAACATAAATGCAGATTTCACAACAGCTGAGAAACATAATTGTAGGCATCACGATCACAATTTTTTGGAGACAACGTAATTGAGTTGTATACCCAAGCGATGGAGTGCAACTTCTGCACCTTCGATTCCAAGTTGACACTACAGGATACAAAGACCATAGATAAGGAATAAATTTAGAGAGCGGAGGAGGTCCATAATGACCAAAATAATACAGGATGAACCTCAAGTTAAATGAGGCAACTGCAAACATTTTAATAGATTTTTATTATTAAATAATGAAATTTACATATACTAGTGTTCTAAGCCCCCTCATTACATGATTTATTATTGTAAGCCCCCTCTAACTTGTGCATCTAGAAAATGAAACTACAACCTATTGGGATTGAGACAAACCTTATAGAATAACAGCAGCTAGGAATGATCGCTTTCCAACATCTATTGAATACATCTTTTGAATACATCTATAGCTTGTGAATACAAGGTGTAGCTCATGAATACAAGGTCCTCCAATAGATATATTCAACGGATGTTGGAAAGCGATCCTTCCTAGTTGTTGTTGTTCTATAAGGTTTGTCTCAATCCCAATAGGTTGTAGTTTCATTTTCTAGATGCATAAGTTAGAGGGGGCTTACAATAATAAATCATGTAATGAGGGGGCTTAGAACACTAGTATATGCAAATTTCATTATTTAATAATAAAAATCTATTAAAATGTTTGCAGTTGCCTCTTTTAACTTGAGGTTTGTCCTGTATTATTTTTGTCGTTATGGCCCTCCTCCGCTCTCTAAATTTATTCCTTATCTATGGTCTTTGAATCCCGTAGTGTCAATTTGGAATCGAAGGTGTAGAAGTTGCACTCCATCGCTTGGGTATACAACTCAATTACATTGTCTCCAAAAAGATGTGACCATGATGCCTACAATTATGTTTCTCATCTATTGTGTCCCAAGACCCCTTATGACCCTTTACGACCATTTACGATCCCTAAGAATACATCTTAGAGGTCTTCAAATTTCGTAAAGGGTCATAAGAGGCTCCTAGGAGGGGCCAGATGAGCTTCCACCTTCACGTGGTTGGCCCTGTTAAGTAGAGAATGTTATACTCTTCTCGAAACAAAGAGAGGCTCAATAATTTAAGGTCTTGGTCCACAGACAAATTAAATTAGACTTACTATCCAAAACACATAAAAAACATGCACATAAACACAACAACTGAGAAACATAAATGTAGATTTCACAATAGCTGAGAAACATAATTGTAGGCATCATGGTCACAATTTTTTGAAGACAATGTAATTGAGTTGTGTACCCAAGCGATGCAGAGCAACTTCTGCACCTCCGATTCCAAGTTGAATACATTTGTTGGAGGACCTTGTATTCATGAGCAACAAATGTAGTCAACTTGGAATCAGAGGTGTGGGAGTTGCTCTGCATCGTCTGTGTATACAATTACATTGTCTCCAAAAAATTGTGACCATGATGCCTAAAATTATGTTTCTCAGCTGTTGTGTCCCAAGACCCCTTATGACCCTTTACGACCATTTACGATCCCTAAGAATACATCTTAGAGGTCTTAAAATGTCGTAAAGGGTCATAGCAGGCTCCTAGGAGGGGCCATATGAGCTTCCACCTTCACGCGGTTGGCCCTGTTAAGTAGAGAATGCTATACTCTTCTCAAAACAAAGAGAAGCTCAATAATTTAAGGTCTTAGTCCACGGACAAATTAAATCAAAGGCTTTTTTGAAGTCAATAAAGTAGCAAAAAGCCTCATCACCCGGAGTGTCCCATATTTTGTCAACTAAGTATCTAAGAGTCGCTCTGTGATCTATGGTGGACTGTTTCGGTCTAAAACCAGCTTGTTTGTGTGAAATAAGACAGAAAATGTGTGACTGTTTGTAAACAGTAAACAACAGCGACATAATATTGTTGTGCTTAATTTGATAATATATATATATATATATATATTTAAAAAAAATTAAATTATATGTTGATATTTCGACCAACAAAGAATAGAAATGTCGACGAGAAAGCTATATATTCAACGTTTATTGTGATGATTTTACGTCACTATTTCGACGTACATTGGTCATAGGGATAAGGCAATTCTTCCAGGTTGAAGCAATGATTTCGACGTCGTTTTCGTCGATAGTTCAACCACTGGGAACGTCAAAATTACGATGGAGATTTGAAATGTGGTATTTTCGACAAAAAAAAATCCGATGACCGTTATGGTCAATTAGCTGACCAATAGGCGTCTAATAATCGAATAAACCTCATCGAAAAACAAGCAAAAATTTACTAGTGTTACCGAGTCTAACCAAACCTGATCATGTTATGTGCAATCAATGTCAGAAAGGAAAGATGACCAAATCTATTTTTAAAAGTAAAGGCTATTCATCTAAAGCTATTTTGGAGTTGGTACATACTGACTTATGTGGTCCTATGAGAACTCAAAGCTACTATGGTGACAAATATTTTATTTTATTTGTTGATGACTACTCTAGGATGATGACAGTCATGTTCTTAAAAGAGAAATCTAGGGCAATCAAATTGTTTAAATGGTATAAGGCTAGAGTTGAAAAAGAACTGAGAAAGACTTAAAATGCTTAAGATCTGATAGAGGAGGTGAGTTTATTTCTGATGAATTCCCTAATTTCTATAATGAGCATGGAATCAAAAGACAGGTTTCTGCACCAAGGACACCACAGCAGAATGGAATTGCTGAAAGGAGGAATTGATCTATTGTTGATTGTGCCATAACATTGATGATTGAGAAAAATGTTGCACAAATGTACTAGAGAGAAGCAGTTAGCACTCTTGTATACACCTTGAACTGAGTTCAACTGAAGAAAGACATGAACAAGATACCTTATGAGTTATGGTTTGGCTATACACCGAATGTAAGTTATTTCAGAATATTTAGAAGTAGGTGTTATATTTTGAAAGATGATAGGAATGGTAAATTGACTCTAAAGGTGATGAAGGAATATTTTTAGGATATTCTACTAAGATTAAAGCTTATAAATGTTTGAGCAAGGCTACTAATAAGATGGTTGAAAGTGTTAATGTAAAAGTTGATGAGTTTGTTGAAAAGAATGATGAAGAAATCATGAAGGAACCGAAAGACTACAATAGGTTTACATATGTTGAGCATCCAGGTTATCTACTGAAGCCACAGGCTGAGTCTACTGAGCATTAGGAAAATGCTAACAAGAATCAGCAAATGCAAATCGAGAACCAGGAAGAAGCTACCGAGCAAGAAAATGAACCTAAACCGAATGATGAGCAAAGAAGAGAACAAGATCTAGCAAGATTAGAAGGCACCATCCACATAACCAAATCATTGGAGACAAGCAAGTTGGCATGATGACCTGAAGTAAGTTAAGACAAAACACATGCTTAGTTTGTGAATTTGAGCCTAAGAATGTTAGGGATGCACTTGAAAATGAGGAATGGATTAAGGCTACGAATGACGAAATTGAATAGATTGACAAAAATAAGACATGGACATTAGTACCGAGATCGAAAGATAAAAATGTAATAGGTACTAAGTGGATTTTTAGAAACAAGTTAAATGAAAATGGTGAGGTCACTAGGAATAAGGCAAGACTTGTATGCAAGGGATATGCACAAGAAGAAGGTATTGATTATGGTGAAACTTTTGCACCAGTAGCTAGACTTGAAGGAGTCTGTATATTACTTGCATATGCTGCACATAAGGGATTCAAAGTATATCAAATAGATGTGAAATCAGCATTTCTGAATGGAATTCTTGAGGTGGAGGTCTACATAGAACAACCGAAAGGTTTTGTTGATCCAAATCAGAAGAACATGGTATGTAGACTGCATAAATCTTTGTACAAACTGAAGCAAGCACCGAGAGCATGGTATGAAAGATTACATGCTTAACTTATCAGTCTTGGCTTTGTAAGGACAAGTGATAATTGTAATTTGTACATGAAAGGAGAATCTGATGATCATATTTTGATTGCTGAAATTTTTGGTGATGACATAATCTTTGGTGGACATGATTTGATTTGCAAATCATTTGCTGATGAAATGAGAAAGGAATTTGAGATGTCAATGTTTGGAGAGATTAAATTCTTTCTAGGTTTGTAGATTATACAACATAATGATGGGATTTTCATCACTCAATCAAAATACATTAAAGAAGTGTTAAAGATTTTTGGCATGGAAGATTCAAAACCTGTAGGAACATCGATGGTAACAGGATGTAAGTTGACAAAGGATGATGAATCTACAGAGGTAAATCAGACACTATACAAATCAATGACTGGAAAACTGATGTATGTGGTACACAGTAGGCCTGATATAGCACATGTAGTTGGGATTGTGGCAAGATTTTTTGTCAATCCTAAAGATTCACATATGGTTGCTATTAAAATAATTCTAAGGTACTTGAAGAAGACTAAAGACTATGGTTTATAGTACACAAAAGAAGACAAATTTGAACTTTGAGTTTACATTGATGCAGATTGGGATGGAAACATTTGTTAAATTCCAGAGATCGATTGCAAATGTAATCATACTGTTATGATTGTCTGTATATTCCAGATGCATCGATCTCTTTGTATTTATACATGACAAGGACAAGAAGAGACATGTCCCTTCATGAGACATGTCTATTCATTAATTTATTTTATCAATTTTAACTATTTGGTTATTATGAGAATAATTATAATCTAACTTTATATATATATATATATATATATATATATATATATATATATATATATATATATATAGTAATATCAATTATTATATATATTGATATATATACATATATATAATAAATCATTTCACATATTAATAATCATATAGTCAGTATTATTTATCTGACTGATGCTAAAAACATCAACAACATTGATGATCAAAAGAGCACAATCGATGGAGAATTCTTTTTAGGAGAAAGGCTTGTGACTTGGATAAGAAAGAAACAAGCATGCATTTCTCAGTCTATTGTTGAAGCAAAGTATGTTGTTGCTACTGCAAATTGTTCAAATATTGCTTGGATAAAACAAGTGTTGGAAGGAATGAATGAGGTAATGACTAACCCGGTGATTATATATTGTGACAACACTAGTGCTATAAATATTTCCAAGAATCTAGTGATGCATTAAAAAACAAAGCATATATCTATTAAATATCACTACTTCAGGGAACAAGTTCAAGAGAAGTAGGTGAAACTGGAATTTGTCAAATCTAAAGAACAACTTGCTGATATTTTTACCAAGCCCTTACCGAATGACACATTTGAGCATTTGAGGACTAGACTAGGGGTCTGTCCCTTGTCTATCAGTCACTAAGGTGATCAAGAGGTTGCATCAACCTATACTTTATTAGAAAATCATGCATGTTGATGCACATAGCTCACACTTATCAGTCTTGGCTTTGTAAGGACAAGTGATAATAGTAATTTGTACATGAAAGGAGAATATGATGATCATATTTTGATTGCTGAAATTTTTGGTGATGACATAATCTTTGGTGGACATGATTTGATTTGCAAATCGTTTGTTGATGAAATGAGAAAGGAATTTGAGATGTCAATGTTTGGAGAGATTAAATTCTTTCTAGGTTTGCAGATTATACAACATAATGATGGGATTTTCATCACTCAATCAAAATACATTAAAGAAGTGTTAAATATTTTTGGCATGGAAGATTCAAAACCAGTAGGAACACCGATGGTAACAGGATGTAAGTTGACAAAGGATGATTAATCTACAGAGGTAAATCAGACACTGTACAGATCAATGATTGGAAAACTGATGTATGTGGTACACAGTAGGCTTGATATAGCACATGTAGTTGGGATTGTGGCAAGATTTTCTGTCAATCATAAAGATTCACATATGGTTGCTATTAAAATAATTCTGAGATACTTGAAGAAGACTAAAGACTATGGTTTACAGTAGACAAAGGAAGACAAATTTGAACTCCGAGTTTACACTGATGCAGATTGGGATGGAAACATTTGTTAAATTCTAGAGATCGATTGCAAATGTAATCATACTGTTATGATTGTCTGTATATTCCAAATGCATCGATCTCTTTGTATTTATACATGACAAGGACAAGAAGAGACATGTCTCATGAAGGGACATGTCCCTTCATGAGACATGTCTATTCATTAATTTATTTTATCAATTTTAACTATTTGATTATTATGAGAATAATTATAATCTAACTTTATATATATATATATATATATATAGAGAGAGAGAGAGAGAGGTGAACCCACAATAGTGGGTTACACTTTTTTGCCTGAACGAACACTGTACACTAGATCTTGAAAAAAAAAAATCATATTCAGATGCATATTGTCATTAAACCGTTTAAAATCAAAAGATGAAGTAAATTAGAGTCTTTTAAGATTTTTTGTCTAGATTCTAAATATATTTTTTATTTTTATTTTTGAATTGATTTGAATGTTTTTTTCTTTCTCCCATGAAAACCGGTATGTTGTTGAAAATGTAATTTTCAAAGAGTTACAATGTTTTCATAGAGCATAACTTTTTTTCTAAAATAGATATCAATGTGATTCTTTCGAATTTAGTTTTTTAACATCCATACAAAGGGCATGCAATTGGTTTGATGAAATTATTATGATTATTTCATATTTTGTTAATGTTTTAAGTTGACCAAACCATAATTTTGACATACCTTGACAACATAGCTTATAACTTGTGTATTTGTCCAATTTCCTTTTTATTTTTTCTGATAGAAAGATAACTTCAATACCTAGGGCATAGATATTTTTTAGAATTTTTTTCTTCTCATTTACTATTTTTCCATAAGCATCAAACATAGAGGTAGACATATGGTGAAATATCTATGTTTAGTAAAACTAAATATACAAAGTCATAATAAAATTAATATATATTAACATTATAATCATTGGAAAGATTTTTCTCAGTAGTATCTTACTACATAGATAGTTTTTTCAAATAGATTCATT